>JAHLJT010000631.1:128512692-128885192 GCA_031308135.1 Acheta domesticus | reverse complement strand
CATCCCATGAACGCAAATACATAAACACACACATATATATGTGTGTGTGAATAAAGGGAAAAAATTCTATTTTATAAATTTCTTTGTTAAACGAATCGTCTCCAAACAGTCATAATAAATATTTAAATCTAATAAATGAAGATTTTGGAACTGTTTCGAGACGATACGTTGAATGAAGAAATGGATAAAAAATAACTTTTAGAAATCCATTTTTGTATCTCTTATAATCGGTAAATTGGTTGAGAGTTTCTGTTATATACTATCTTCATTTCTAATATCTTGTGGGTGCAGAAACTCTAGTAAATTACACACTCTCCGGCCATGTGAGAGGTATCTATGGTTTTGTTGGATACCCAGGAACTCGGCAAAAATAAAAAATATTGAAGCAGTTTCCACTTAGACTGAAGACGAAAATATGATTGTGTTGTTTCGTTTAATCTCCTACTGCGCGTAGGGTTACCGACTAAATTTTCATACTCAGTCACTGTTTACGACACAGTTGACATTACGCGACACTAAGGCTCCAAGGCAGAGGCTGCCGGCATTAAATATTTGCAATTCACGCGTTGCGTTGTAGAACAGCAATTTTTTTTATGTTCTTGTTACGTGAAGTATTTGTGAAGACGGTTATTATTGAAATATTTAATTTATTCCCGTGTTATATAAGAGTATTTTAATTATATTTGTGAGCAGTGAGCGTGCTACATTTTGGAAAACAATTTTGTGCGGATTTGTTCAGCAGCATTTTTACTGCTGAAAGCCTCTGTTGATAGGAAATTCTTAATTATTTATTTTACAATGACTAATATTTTCGCGATAATGTTTACGGTATTGAGTCAATGTCGAGTATTTCAATGAAAGTTAGTACATGAGTTGCAACAATTTTGTATTGAAGCTAATTGATGTGCAAAGGCTATTTTTGTCTAGTTTTCTGGACGACATGTATTTCATAAACTAGCGATTCCCTATTTTTTTCTCCTCGTGAACTCCTCTAAAAAGCGAAATAAAATACAAAATCTGTGAACTATTAGTAACAATTGGGTATAAGTAACAATTGGGTTGATTAAAAAACTTATTTTCCTTCTTGCTTAAGGGTTTATACCGAAAAGCTGAAACATTGTAAAACATTTTCAGACAAGCATTAATGAAATTAAATTGATAGCTTAAAACGAACAATTAATAAAAAATATCACACAGACATTAAACCAAAAACGTAATATTTTAATGTTAACTATTTCAACTGGTTCTTACCTAAGCTTTTATTATTTATTTTACGTTGATAATGTAATATTTCATTTTTTTATTTTAAGAATTAAAAATGTTGCCATTATAATATTATTTTTGCGAACTCCTTTATCCGAACTGATTAGCTACGCATGTTTTCCCCTCAGATTTCCCTTCTCTAGAAGCCCTGGAGAGGCGGAAGTTTATTCAAATGATAGAGACTTCATAGTTTTTAATTTAATTACAACATATCCGGCTAATGGGTAGTAATGGGACAATACACTACTTACAACTAAATTATAAATTACAACTAATATACACTGGCCACTTGTGCGTATTTTAGTCAAACAATTTATTAGAAAATAGTTATTTATGATGCGAGTGGTAGAAGTGACTTTTTTTTTTAATGCGTCCTACGAGCAAATAAAATTTCTTTTTTTTTATTCCAGCATTATAAGCGACCTTTTCTGTTGCTAGAAATCGTTCATAATCTCGCGTTTTACGGCATTTATGATGACGCATTCGATTTTACGGAACGATTGATTGCGTCATCACACATTCAGCCAATCGCAGCGAGAGTATCGGGGGTAGGTAGAGGTAAATGGAACAACCGACTACCGTTTTGTCGCATGGATGTCAAGTACCGTAAATATCACACGAGTGTATTAATACCCATTACATAGAGTTTCATACGGCACTTTTTCTACAACTATTATAAGTTAAACTTTTACAATGAATAGTTTCGTGGCAGTCGATTCTCCAAGGCCACCTAGCGGACAGCTACCTACACATACCCTCGCATGCTGCCGCAGGTGACTGTGGTTACCTGTCCACCTGCTAGGGAGTACTGAGCTAGTCAAATAGGATCAAAGTGAAATTACGATCCACTTTATTTTAAATAATTTACAGCGAAAAAATACTACTAATAAAATAAATTAAAGCATAATATAATATGAAATACAATTTTAATGTACACAATCGAACGAAACGTTTGCTAAAATGATTCCCAATGATTAATTGTCAATACTTGGTTTGTAAACTTCTCTGTGATTGGTCAAGAGCCTGTATAAAAAAAAACTGTATGGAAATGATTATCATTATGCAACTGGTTGCAGCCATCAAATGACAGCATTATACAATGGGAGTAGAAATATATATATCACATATACATTCACAGCTACCCGCAGTCCAGAGAATCGAGAAGGTATGACCCTTCAAATATATTTTCAGCATAAATGATACAGTGTTTCATTTTACAGGCAGAGACATTTGCACTTCTTTATATTACATTTTCCTCACGAATGAATTCACATTATACTAAAATTCTATTTACGTAATCGAAAATTAGACGATGCTTTTTCAGGACTCTATTTACAATATTATTGCAAAGCGGCCTAATACAAATGAAATTTAAAAAAACGACTCCTTCAAAAATGACATTTATTTTTGACCCATTCATATTTTAACTATGCGCTCCAAGAGTTTATTATGGTTCAGTAGAATAAAACAGAGGAAGAAAATGAAATTTAAAACGTTCTGGGTCTTTTATGACGCTTAAACTGCTTTACTTCACTGATGACAAGATGATTTTCAATACATTTCTCTATTAGTGTTAATCTAGTGCCCTATTCGATCTGTTTCGAATAATAAAATTGAAAGTAAATATGTTACCAGAAATATAATATCGCTGTCTCATCAGTATTATTTATAGTGGCAAAAGTCAACGTGGATGTCTGTCTCACAGAACGCAGTCACTGACTGATAAATATTATCTTTCACGTGCTAGTGTAAGGAAGTATCTGCAGCAGTATCCTATCTACTCGTCTTGTTCCGAGTCACATCACATAATTAGTTTTCTTTTCGGAAAAAGTTGGTTAAACTATTTCGGGTATATCTGTGATTTAGTCAATATGAAAACGCATGCCATAACAATGGTTCACCTTTTCATGTTCTGCTACAGAATAATTTATACTTGTTCTTGAGTACGTACGAATGCATAATTTCAAGCAGTATCTTATTCATAGTACTATATTCGTGTAAAATTAAAAAAAAAGGGGGGGGTTCATACCGTTGAAAATTACCCCAAAACATAGGCCACATTTCTTTTACAGTACCAAATTATTCATTATGGTTTGCAATACTATTTCAAAATCACATTTCCTTAAAGATGTTTCGGTTATTTTGTCTGTAATGGGTGAAATCAAATTAAACAATTCATGGCTAGTGATAATTTCTTAATATTAGATTGCATTATGTGCATCGAAATATTATTGTGTAATGTTGTTCTCCAATATTTTACGTAGTTTTGGGGTTGAAAAAATAAGAGCTGGAAAACGTAAGCAAAGCCTTCGAATACTATCTCAGCAACGTTTTTGAACGACTACTACATGTTTAAGTTTTTATGGGAATAAAGATTTGTAATACTTTAAATATTTAACTTCCTTAACTATTTAAAAATTCAATGAAAAATTAGAAGAGTAGAACCTACAGTGCGATGCAGTATTTTTTATAAAAGACGTATTTCATTGCGTGTACTACCATCACTATGATCAACACAATCCGCGTTCATTTTTATTTCCTCTATTTAAGATTCAATTAAGGTAATTGCTTGCGCATTCACTCACGAATATTAGAAGGTGAAATTATTGGTAGTAGTGTAATCTTTAGTGAAAAAAGCAACTTATCCGTTGGAATGTTTCGATATTTGGTTTTGAAATAAACAATAAAGGAAATGCGTACGTCGAAATAAGTTAAACTGAACGATCTATCTACTTACAGCACCAATCGAAATTCGTCCGTTATTTAAAATGGGAAAAGGATATGCATTACAGATTTTCCAAAGCGAATACAATAAATTATGATTGTCGAAGTGAGTTAATAATATTCATTTTTATTTTCGGAAATAATGCATTTTACCCCCTGCAATGACGTCTAAACAGAAGGAGTGCCAAAGGTACCGTGTAAGGAGTACCAAAATGGGAAGGAAAAGTCATAGTCTTAACTCGGCAATTCCCATTGTTATAATATCGGAGATTTTAGTTTGCCATTCTAAATATTTCTTATTTATCCTTCCCCTTAACCTTTGAGTAGGTTATTATCTAAATCAATACTATGTTGTTGTTGTTTTTTTTATTTCTGGGAATGTCACCAGTAGGTGACACTGGGCGTTGCGGGTCTAGAGAATATAAAATGAAACGAAATGATTTACGAGCATTTGCATCCTATGCATCAAATGGGCTTTAATTTCACGGTTCTTTTTACACAAGAAAATAAGAAATAACACATGAAATTGGAAGTTAAATTAGAAAATAAGTATATTTTTTACAATCATTTGTATTATGAAATTTGAACCAATACTGAAAATGAAGTACTACTTTGCACTTTTGGCACATAATTCTTGTCGGTTAGTGATACAGACTACATTTTCTCTAAGGACAATATATTGTAATGTGGTTTATATCAGATTCTTTTCTCACTTCCGGTTGCACTCGATTTTTGACGGGGGCTCCCCTAGGGGAGACTTCGAGGCGCCTTTCCGTAAAACAGCAGTAAACTTAGACAAACACCTTCGAAAGTCCAGTACGTAAATTCTGTAGCATTTTGACTGTTTCATTACAAGCCAAGTATTATAGTGAAATAAAACTGCCATTATTGAAAGGTAATTTTGTTTAAATATGTTGACGAGTGAGCATTACGGACCGATTTAACAAATAATTAATGAAGTGAAAAATATGAACCACTATGAAAAATGGGTCGATATCTAAATTACTAATTTCAAGGAAGAGACCGCCCGTCATGACACACTTGCAAGTGTTGCGTTATGGATGAACAACTTTTTTGATGTTGTTGGTATGTAAAGAACTGATGTACCGTATGTATATACTATGCTATGTTATTGTAGTATTTGTGAATACTGTTTTTGTTAAAATATTTAATTTATGGCATTGTTATACCAGAGTATTTTAATTGTTTTTCTGGAGCAGTGTGGGCGCTAGTTTTTGTTATTGACTTCTTGTTATTTTGTTCAGCAGCGGTTTGCTGCCACAGGTCACTAGTTTTCCTCACGAAAATAGTCTCGTCCATTTAATAGTTTACACTCAAATATTTGAAGAACCACAACAGCTTGAACATTTGTCGTCACCTCATTAAACATGTTTTTATTCTACAATTTTTCATAGTACCTACTGTATATATTCATGGCACTATTCCTTTAGACTATGAACAAATATTCTACGAAATCTCAAACATGACTAATATAGAATTTAATCCAATTGTAATTCTGTTCATTGAGGAAATGCTCCTCTCGAAAAACATTGTTGCCAGGAGGAAAATGAAATCGGATATTTAAGAAAGAGCCTTTACCCCTTTTAGAAGTGTAAATAGGCCAAGAATCATTGTCCTAGTGGACCTGAAATTTCTTTTGGGGTAAGAATTGTGTCGCAGTATATTTGGAAGACGACAGCGCATCGTTATGACGCGGTCTTTGCCTAATGCGCTTCCGCAAATTGCGAAATCTTTTGCTTCCTTTCCCCCCAAAAAGCGCGCGTATCCTTAGAATTTGAAACGAGTAAAGGGGGAGCTGAGCATCTAAAGCGTTGCCGGAAGTTCCACATCTCCCCCTCACAAAGGCCCATCGCGCGACCGCGGCGTTCGGCGGAGGCTCCCAGCGACCGGCGGCAGAGGGGCCTGGGAGCGGCGGCGGCGGCGGCGGCGGCAGGAGGAGGAGTCTTGCAGGAGGGGGCTCTGGGCCGGGGGACGGCGCCGCGCGTCGAGGGGCCCGCAGGACCCCGCAGCTGCGCGCGGGAGCTGCGCCGGCGGCGGCGGCGGCGGCGGCAGGGGCAGCAGGGGGACTGGGGCAGGCCGGGCCCGTGACTCAGGCCCCGCGAGCGTCGGGGCGGCGCGGTGGTGGCGGCGGCGGCGGCGGCGGCGGTGGCGTCGGCGTCGAGCGGGGCGCGCGCCCCGCGCCGCCGCCACCGCCGCCCGCCGAGGGCCCGGGCCCCGCTGACTCACTCGCGGCCGCCACCAGCGCGAGCGGGGCCCGGGCGCGCGCGTTTGCCACGTCTCCGCGCCGCATACCTCTCGGCGGCGACGTTGCCGCTGCGTGCGCGCCGCGCCGCGCGCTCGTCCGGCGCGGGGACGGACGCGGCCCCTGCGCCGCGCGGCCGCACCCCTGGGCCGGCGGCGCAGTCATTAGCCCGCACCGCGCGCGGCGCTGCGCGAGTCAATCAGGGCGGCGCCGCGACGAGGAGCGGTCGTCGGCGCAGAGCCGCGCGGCGCCGCGTCCGCCCTCGCGCCGCGCCGCGAGCGCCGGCCGAGGCCCCGCCGCCTGCCACGGCGAGCGCTCGCCGCGCCTGAGTCAGCACGTTTTCAAGGCCCTCTGCGCGCGTTTTCTTCGGCGCTGTGCTGCGCAGCGCAGAGCAGCGGCTGGCGCCACTCGGCACCGGAGCGCGCCTCCGAAGGCGCAAGTCCTCCGGATCCCGTTCCTGCGAACGCCCACACGCTGTGCCCCATTTATAGCTTCTGCGGCCCACAATTCCAAGTGGTCATGCGGTCATTGCAAAATAATGAGGCATACCTCATGCGCATTGATAATAATAGTTTAAATTACTTAATATCATACTAGATAGACAATTTCTTGTTCAATTTTTAATTTTCGACACAATTTTTAATTTTCGTAATTAGTCGAGCGAGCGGCTTGTAGGGGTACAGCAAAGTTCTAGAATATTTGCATGCTTACTCAGTTTACCTTACACGTAGGACACTAAATGTTATATTAATTTTTCACACCGTGAATAGACGCTGTTAATACGAGGAACTACTCAGAATTGTTTCCATACCCAACATTGACGGGGGGAATGCCAATGAAAATTATCCAAACTACGACGAAAGTCTGTATCTAGTAAATACCTGTCATATTGGCACGGAGTAGGAGAAAGAAATTTCAATGAATCGCTAAAGATTTCTGTTGCGTAATAAAAGCACTAATTATTTTTCTCGCATTTTAAAATAATTGAGGTTTTGGAAAGAAAAAGAATTGTTCTCAGCCGAGTGAATATTCATGACGAAGTTTTTTATGATTCCGTCGGTTGATATCATCACTTTCTCATTGTCTTCCATCGGTTATTACGAGATTTCATCTGACTGTAAGCAGACAAGTGATCGTACTCTCCAAGGGTCGCGTCAGTATACGAACGTTATTTCGAAATTCCGGTACTCCCTCAAATTCGGCGCCCTCTTTCGAACGTCCGCCGCCGGCAAGGTCACGCGGCGCGGCCGGCGCACGAGAGCCCCCTGGCGGGAGGCGGCGCGCAGGTAGCGGCGGAGGTTGCACGGCGCGCCGGCAGGAGAGCTACCTGGCCAGGCCCCTCGGCCGCCCCAGCTGGCGCCCAGGTAGGCAGGCGGGCGCCCGCGCCCCTGCGACCGGTCGCCCCAAGAATGCGCCGCCGCCACCGACGCTCCCCGGCCCTACCCGAGGTACTAAGGACGTAAATCCTTTAGGTGGCTGAAGAATAGGAAAGGTCCTCGGGGAGAGGTCCCCGGGAAGGTTCTGTGCAAGAAACCCAGGCTTTTCTTGGCCTTCGACTTCTCATCCGCGAAAATAATAGGTCCCTCTCTGCTTTTGTTGCTTTCGAAAGAACCTATTTGCGTTACATTGAAGAGTGAGTACCTGCATACTTTCAAAAGCAAAACCGAAACTCGAAAGATTTTGATTGAATAACCATGAGAAATATGAATGGCACGCTTTAACTTACGATTTTAAAAATATATTAATAGTTTTTATCGTTACGAATATTTACTATTATTATTATTATTATTATTATTATTATTATTATTATTATTATTATTATTGTGTTAGAACTTTTATTCGGCGTAATGACAGGGAGGGTAATCCATGAAAAATCGAATATTCCGGACAACCGCAATATTCTTGTATTGATTCAAATATGTTATTTAATAGGTCAATTAAGAAAAGAAACATGTAAAAAAATATATTGTAATACTTGTATTTTACCATGTTACACTGTGGATAATGAACATTTCGCATCAATTTACAAGTAGTATGTATTACAATTTTATTTCCAGAATTAATGTTTTTATTTAGTGTTTATCATTTTCGTCTTTGCAGGAGCGTGGGGTTAGAGTACGGGTCAGCGTCATGTCTCTAACGTTTTTCAATTCCTTAATCATATTCAATACGAATCACTTCCGATTTTGGATTAGATACTATCATCGGATGCCCGGATAATCGAACCTCATATAATGAAGGTTACACTGTAGTTGAATAATTATGCACATTACGCATATTTATGTTTTGCACTTTATGATATTAATCCGTATATACGTTCGAATACGAGAAAGTAAAAAATGTACAAACCCAGCACCCGAGATCGAATATGTTTTCCGTCGGAGATGGGGTGGGTGGGTGAAGGAGACGAATTTCCTCCCCACATTGCGCTGTAGATCTCTGAATATCAGACGCAATCAATATTACTATTTGTTACGTATTTCTCTTTCTGAACTTCCACTTGTTTATAATTTGTATTCCAGTAATACAACTATTTTAAAATCTCAATCAAACAATCATAATTTAAAAGCTGTACAACTAGCAAAATAGTTATTTTTTGCTAGTTCTGCCAATTTGGCTTTTGTTATTACGAACTAAACAACTTTTTGTTTGGAAATCGGAGCCCCTATATTTTATTACTATCATCTGGGGTCTCATATGAGGTTGGACCCCTAGGCAACTGCCTAATATGCCTAGGCAGAAGTCCTCCCTAGTGTACTACTTCTCAGCTGATTCGCAAGTAATGAGATGTGTGAGAAAGTGCAACATTACATTTTGATTCATGGCAGGAGGAGAAATGATTCAATTAATCTAAAACTGTAGAATCGTGAAATTACTGAGCGCTTTTGAAAACAAGTTGATTACTCGGCCTTGCCGAATTCGAATTTACTTACCACAATCGCCTATTACGAAAAGGCATGCATATTGTTTAGTCCTAGAGTAATTTGATTTTATCCTAACCTTGCCCTGTCCGCCCTGTCTGTCTCGCCAACCCTACCTAGCCCCATCTCTCGCCCCTTTCCGCTTACCCCCGAACGCCCATGATGTAAGAATCATGATATAAGATGTTTTTCTTACGTCATTGCCCCGCCCCACCGAGCCCCTCCTCACCCCACCCGGCCCTACCGTGTTCGCATTCACCCTTGTTGCTAGGGGCAGATGTAAAGCTTTAGATGCATTCCCGGTTGCCTACTCTCTTTTTTCCCCTTCTATCTCTACCCTTCACTTTTCTTCAGATGTCATCCCCATGATTTTGTTTCAAAGGCGATCTAGGGTTAATCTGAAATATACTACATACATTCACACAAATATTCATGTTTATATGTTGAGATTTTGGTGATATCGTAACCAGACAGACAAATCGAAGGTGAATAGCTAAGATCTTGAGAAAGGTAAAGATCCAACAGAAAGCAAAGCATTTTCAGAGTATTACAGGCTTGTGTTGCCGTGACACATCTAATTATCAAGGTTGCTTTTGAGAATTATTTTGTTAAAAGGCAAGAATAACGCAACGTACCTGGTAACCAGAAATAAGTACTTCGATGTGATTTTGTAGTTCCAGATATCACTTTGCTTTCAATCTGAACATTTGCCGAACTTTGTCGAACCCTTTTATCCTTTCCTTTGGTACTTCATTATAGATTTCAAAAAGAACACTTGAATATTTGAATTATTTTCTGTGACTATTTACCATTATGCCATCATAACCGGCGGTAATGTACGAGCACAACAGTACATTATGTTGTAACACGACTACAGGGTTTGGTAGTGAATTGCGAGTACATACAGTGGTTGTTTGTTTATCTTATGCGTATAATTTGCGGGAAACGGGTTGGCCGTTATTCCGCATCCAATCCCATCAATTATTGTGTCCTCTGCGGGAGCGACCTTGATGGGGGAAGGATGATGCGGAACAATTTTACGGAAAGATAAATGATGAAAGATCGTGAACTAAATGATGAAATAAATATCAGATGAAACTAGAGTAGTTCGAGAGAGGTCCTTGTGATTCCTGATTGTCGTCTACTACTACTAATTATACGATGTAATAAAGATTAAATACTAATAAATTAACTATGCCATTAACTGTTGATTTTAAAATAGTATTTATTGATGAAAAGTACAATATTAGAAAAGGTTTGGCATTTTCGATCACAAGAATCGGTGAAAAGATGTTTGTTAAGTAAGCATCGCTGCTTTAAAAAATATTAATATCTGTGAAAGGGTCAAATCAAGATTACTACAACGGGCGACTGTGAATAATAAATACGTTTGTTGATTTTTCATTGAAGCATTTGTTTATGTAGATCACTCACTTCAAACGGGATCATCCAAAACCTTTATTAACATTTTTGAGGGCAAGACAGAACGAAGCACAAAGGAAGAAACAAAAAAGAAAAGTCAGGCGAGAAATGCACATGAATAGGACGAAGCGAAATTTAAAGTAATTTCTTATCCATTCCATGTGTATGTGTATAGTTGGACATCAGCAGCAAGAGCAATGCACAAAAGTGCATTAGCGCCCCCTTAAGACTATCTTGTCCGATGGCCACATCCCCTTTGGACGCGTGGCGACGCGGCGAATTTCAAACGCGAGCGATCGCGCACTTTCCCCGCCGCGCCGCGCCGCGCCGTTCACTTGTGGCCCCGCGGCGCGCGCGTCTTCCGCATCAACAGCCAGCGCGACAATGGGCCGCGCGCCCAGCCTCCCTCCGGCGCCGCCCCTCGCGCCGTGCGACGCTCGCCCCCGGCGTCCGCCCCCTCCCCGCCGCCGATGAGTCCGCCCTCTCGCCCCCGCTCGATCAATGGGGGCGCGTCCCCGGTGTCAATCGCCCCCGCCCCCGCCCCACCCCGGCCGCGCCCGCGCCCCCGACGCCTCCGCGCGGCACGTGTTTTCATCTGAGCCATCGCCCTCGCCCTCGCGGGCCGCTCCGGCCTTGCGTCACCGCCTCCCCGCTCCCCCGCTCCCCCTGCTCACTTCTTCGGTGGTTCTCCGGAACTTTATCCCTGTCAGCTCACCTGAATATTTTTCTTCTTGTACTTTCTCACCAATATCAACACTCCCATCAGCCTCGTCTTCAATTATCTCAGTCCAGGGTCTCTTTTTTCTTGAGACTTACTTTCCTTTACACTCACATCTCTTCCTCCCCTTTTGTTCTCATCCCGTCGTTTTCCCCTTTCGACGTCCTCTTTCACCTTGTCATTCTACCCTGTGACGTAATTGCCACCTCCACTCCCGTATTCTGACTTTTTATCACCCTCCCCCTTCGATTTCTTTTTACACACTAACATTCATCACGGTCACCTTCACTTTTCTCACCGAAGTCTCCCCCACATTCACACACGTAACTCTTGTTTACCTTCTGTCGCATTGTACACGGCCCTGACCTTCCTCGCATATCTTTCCCTCATCGAACCCACTTCTACACACGCTGTTGTCATGCACGTCGCCTTCGTTCCCCTTGCCGCATTCATCGCCACTGCCCAGTGCAGTCCTCTCCCTTCCACCCGTCGCCGCCCGCCCCTCCCCTGCTGCCCCCGTCCCCAGGCTCGCCGGCGGCGGATGCTGCTCCGCTCGCGTCTTGATGAATTGCCGATCGACGCGGGCTTATCTCGAGACGCGCGCTGCCGCCGCCCCGGGCGGTGGCGGCGGCGGCGGCGGAAGTAGACCTGTTGCTGGCGCGGGGCGCCACCGCCGCCGCCGCCGCCGCCGCCCGCCCGCCCGTCCGTCCGCCGCGCCGGTGGGTGGCGGGCATCCAACAGGTGCAGTGGACACCCAGACGCCGCTAGCCGAACAATGAAAAACGGGCCTTCCGCCGCTGCGCCGATCCGCCGCGGCGCGGGGCGGGGCGGCGCGCGGGGCCGGGGGATGGTGAGGGGGAGGGGGCGGGTGGCGCGCGGATTCGCTGACGAATTTGTCAGCGCCGGAGGCCCGCGGGGCGACGCCACGCCATCTATCGCGCAAAAACTGGAGTGGGTGGCAGGTCAGCGGGTAGCCACGGAAGAGGAGCTGCTAACGATCTAACCACGGGCGCGAGCAGCCGAAAACAAGACGGGGTGGGGACTACATTTCAGGGCCTCTTTGCTATTGAACATTTTTATTTACCTTTGACATATTCGACTAGTAAAATAATAAATATTCTACAATGAGAATGAAGTTATAACTTTAATGATTCAATTATTAAATACAATAATTCATTGTTAAACCATTTGAATGGTTGCCAGATGGTTTGGAGAGCTTCTTCCCTAAATTTATAATAGTTTCCCAAATTGTCACGTTAAAAAGGAGGAATTTCAGAGATTGAATATATTTCAGGTCAATAAAATGTTTTATAACGTTATGATACGGCGCCCTTTCAAAAATTTCCAGGAAAGCCCCCTGCAGCCTCAGTGCGTATTTCAATGCCTTTAAACTATCACACTCTGTATTGTACACTCGATTTATGGTGGGTTTGCATCTCTCGTACATCTCCTAGCTAATTATCCCAAAACGATGAAAATCATCTTTAAGGTACCATTTGTAAATTGCAACTAAAATCTAGTGTTCTTCTTGAATCGCCCACATAGTTGTACGTAAGTACACAGCTATGTAGCGCATAGAGCATATTAAATTATATTTTATACCCTTGCTTGTATATTTAATAGTTAGTTGTTGCCCGTTTCAGCTGTATGTTTTTCTTAGTGGTACACTGTGTGTTTTACATTTTCTTCCAGAATATTAGAAATTCTTCAGAAAAATGTAGCCCTCTTGATCAAGTTGAAGTGACAGTATCTTTAAAGAAAAATATTGTGGAACGACGGGAGATTTTTGATCTTGGCTGAATGGCTGGAGATTACATCTTGGGTGAATAATGAAGTTTTCTGTAAAAAATTGTTTTCCCCTGGAGAAAATAAATTCGTGCTGTGTAGCCTTGTTGACTATTGTAGTTTTGTTTGTTAATAAAATATAATTGACACTTATTCCCGGCATAGAATTCGAGTGGACTCTCAACAATAGGGTGGATGATTAATGAATTCAAGAGGTAATCTCTTACCCGATGAGTTACTTCCAATTAAGCCTAGTAAGTAAACAGGCAGAAAGCACACGTTACGCGTATACTAAATACAAATAAAAATTCTTATTAATTTGCCACAGGTAAATATTTTAAAAAGGGAACGGACACAAACAAGAAATTTCTAGGATGACCTACTAAAAAACAATAAAAAAATGAAAACTGTTTCTTATTCTTAAAGTGATATGGCATTGCCTAGAACTGAAACAATTATTGAAGATTATTTCATTCGAATAATGACATGTAAATATCCGTATACAGAGTGTTCGAGAAGGAAACATCCAAACTACTTGGATATTCTGAATGGCTGAGCCAAAATAAGCTGTCAAACCTTGGTTTGAAAAAATGATTTCTAGGCAAAAAAAGCAGTGGAATTGTGTAAATTGAGTATTCTTTTTAATTTCTGGGTTAATTTTTCTTTCTGAACAAATATATTAATTCCTTTTGTAATCATAAATAATTAACATGTTTTTGGAGTGTTTCTATGCTTCTACATTGCAAATTTTTGCATTTTATATGCTTCTACATTGCAAATTTTTCAAACTAACTTTTAAGTGCTTATTGCGGCTCAGACATTCCGAATATCCAAATAGTTTATTAGAGAAAATATGCATAAAATTGTCTTATGACCTTATTTTCGAAGTTTCGACGTTTTCTCCCCGGACATTCTGTATAAATATCGCTTAAAGTTTTGTACGCTACCACTTTTTACTTTCCCGTATACGTACGTATATATGGAGTATAGGGAAAGTTATGTAATGCTGCGCGAAGAAAACGGCGGATTTTCGGCAGAAAACTCTTATTACGAGGTCCTGGAAACGAAAAAGTTGATAAATCTAGTTGCTAAATTTAGAAAAAAAATCCTCTAACACGTGGTGCAGCCATAAATCACGTTTTATGGCTCCTTGACACCGAAAAATCGATTGATGACAAAACGCCTGTCCGTCCGTCTTCGCCCGTCCGTCTGTCTGTGAACAACGCTAGTGACTAAACTGTTCAGCCGATTTCCTCCAAAATTGATATTCCCCGATCGATCTGATTGATGTCATGGCCCCTTGAATTTTAATTTTGGGGGGTACTTTGCATGAATCCCCAGGGACATTTTTACATTTTCAAAAAAGTGGGCCCAACAATGTTTGCTAAATTTTGTTGTTGCATAGTCTGAAGATCGTTTAAGAGAATGGCATAGGTCTCATGTTGGTTGAAAACTCGAAAATTGAAAAAATTCAAATTTTTTTCGGCGTCTTCCTACAACTGCAATAATGAAGATACAATTTTTCTCTTAAGAAAATGTATTCATAAAAACAGATCTTCAAATAAGGTCGTGTACAATTTTTCAAAAACAATATTTTTTGCGAAATTGTGTGTCAAATATAGGCAATTTTTATTTTCTTCAAACCATTTTTTCTTAAAAACCCCATAACATTTTTTGATTAAATTGGGGCCTTAGCATAAAAGAAGCTTAAGAGAATGGTGCAGATTTCATGTGCGTTGAAATGCTTGATTTTGCAAACAACTAAAAAAAAATTAAAATATCAGCCTCTTCCTACAACTATAATTGTGAAGATACAATTGTTTTTCTTAAGGAAATGTGCTCATCAAAAAAAGATCTTCAAATAAGGTCACGTTGAATTTTTCCAAATTATGCGTATTTGTGGAGTAATTGGGCGTAAAAATTAGTCGCCCGCTCCTCTAAGAGAACTTTAACCTAAGAGAATTTTATACCTAAGAGAATTTTCAAACAGTGAAAAAAAATGTTTGGTAATCTATTTTACGATCCTGAAATACAGAGAATAAATAACGAAAATGCATAGAAATGAATAGAAAACGAATATGGGAAAGTGTGTGCTAGCAAACTCTAGTGTATTGTAGTCATCCGCAAAAAAGCTAACGAGAAAATTAACCTTTACGACCTTAAATTTCTGAAAACATTTCTTTTATTTGTTATAGTCATCCGCCAGTCACCGTAACACTTGACATTCAGTTAATTTTTCTTATGAAATATCTCTCGGGGCTTCTATTATTTACAGTTGCGCCGATGTTTCTGCACAAACCAAAAAAATTGTATCATTATTGTTCAAGAAATCATATGCAAATGTCTATTCTTTTTTAATAGGTTTTCCTATTGCTTTGATTTCTTTCTGATTCACTTAGCTTTTTCAAAATGAAATTTTGAAATATTTTTATAATGGTTGATATGACGAATTTGTTTAAAGAATGTATCGGACATAGTGTAAGATGAAAGCATTTGTACAAACAACTATTTCAATAATAATTTAATTATATTTTAATTTTCTTTTCAAATTGGTTCTTATCTCCGGTTCGCAGAGGTCTGGCGCCGCCGCTCGGCACGGGAGGGAGAGCCTGCTTGGCACGCTGCATCCGTCAAACGCCCGAACGCCCTCTGCTGCACTCTAGTACTAGAAGCGACAACTACGGCATTAACCTTAAACGCAAGGTTCCTTTTCCCACTCCGCGATCTTTTTTATGAACACATTAAATCTGGTATTTTTTTTAGAACGTTGCTTGGCATATTTCTACACGGTTTAATAGGCTGAATACAAAGAAAGACGGCAGCAACGCAGACGAAGTCTTCAGACTGCAACGTGTTCAAATGTTAACGCTGCAAAATTGATAAAACATTATTGTATTTCATTATTTGGTAACTTGTTGCTAAATTTACAGTATTCCAGTTGTGAAATATTGTCGTGACACTCCATTCCGTAAACAAACAATAGGAAAAAATTGTTTTAAATGACTGTACAAGTGTTGGATGTACTTTAGTATTTGCTATTAGCCGAATAATACATTTTATGAATAGACTTTACTGAATTTCAAATACACAACTGTTCAGTGTTACCGGAGACTAAGAACTACGTGATCATTATGGAGCGGATTTCTGTGACATTCCATATTTTTGTCCGTAGCTTCAGTGCATATCTAAGTGATCTTTCTTGACATTCGGTTAGAATATGATGCTATAAGATTAATATGTTAGTGCATTTTTGTGCATATTTGGCCGATTTTTCCTGTTGCTGCGTATTTTCTTATAATTATAAGGGCATATTTCGTTAAAATAGAGACTTATCTTGTCATAGAATCTATTATTTGTGAGCGTTCATTGATTCGACGCTGGCTGGTCACAGTTGGGTGCGTTTTTTTCTATAGATGATAAAATTCTTGTGCAAATGTAGGATATTTATTGATAGCAGATTTTTAAACCAATCAGAAGAAATACAACACGATATACAAAGTACTTCACTATGGTGAATATTTACTTCAATTATTTCTGTCGCGAAGTAGGGTAGATTATATTATGTTGCCTCAAAAATATATGTTCTTATTTCAAACATGCGTCACCTGGATTTTATCATGAGAGGTTTATAGAGGAAATGAAATATTGTTCATTTTAAATACATATCTAAGTACATATTTCAGAACTTTTAGGTCATAAATGCTTATTTTTAAAAGCGTATTTCAAGATTGTTTAGGGCATAAAAATCCTCTCCCTCATTCCCAGAAAAATATTTTTTTGAAAATGGCGGGGGACTATTAAAATAAGTGAAACTAGTTATGTGAGCGAAACTCAAAGATCAAATAAAAAGTTGCTAAAAAGGGGGGTGACATCATTCCTTGACTTCTTTTGAGTGTACTAATCAAAACATAGTGCAGACGATAAATCATTTTCTCTACAACCATTTAATAGTTTATGTATTCCTTCTGTAAACAAATATTATTGTGTATGTATTGTATTACACTGACGAATGACATCGATTACACTTTCTCTAGATTTTCATTTGGAATCCATGTTCTGTTGACTAATCACATTCCTAGAATTTTCGAAATATACGGTCGGAATTTTATTCCCTTTGCAATTCGCGCTTCTTTTGAGCTGCGGTAACGAAGTGAAAATTTTCGCAATTTTATGAGCACATTGCACGTATTTCCCTTCCATTTCCTACTGCTCACTCATTAGAAAATGAATCTTGAAATCAACGACAAAATCAAATCTGTACGTCTCCTGTCATTTGCAAGTAAAAATTCAACAACGCTTCAATTACTACCAAAGAAATCGAAGGACCATAAGCAATAATTGTTTTTGGATTGTAGAAAAATCGTAATTTCATTTCTTATTCAATTTGGCTTACGTATTTTTCATAATTGATGTGTGATAATTTTCCCCTTAATTTGATTTATAAAAGAGAGATAAGAAACTTCAGTGCCGGCCCCGTGGCCGAGACCGCTAAGGCAGTAGTGCCGTAGTGGTCTCGGACCGCGGGGTCGCGGGTTCGAGTCCCGCCTCGGGCATGGTTGCATGTGTTCGTCCTTTCACCCTCTCTCATCACCATATCGTGTCATCATCATGCCATAACGTTACTCCCAATAGTGGTCGCTAATGACCGAGTAGTTGATGCGACCTTAAACAAAACAAAACAAAAAAAAAAAAAAAAAAAAAAGAAACTTCAGTATATAAATATTAATATTTGCTTATTTTACAAGAATGTATATTTGTAATTTCAGTTTTAAAAAGTATTCAATAGTTTCAAGTAGAATGTTAAAATCGGCTCAAATTTGTTTCAATCTACTCGTTGTCAAGGACAATCAAAGGAAAAGAAATATTTTTCTCAGTATGTGTTTTCAGATATCAAAATTTAATACAATTAGAAAGAACACAATTCATCGCATATAACGAGACAACAAAGCTACGATTTCATACAAATATTTTAAGTTTGTGCCTGTGCATGCACCAAGCAAAATCTTGTTCGGGATAATAAAATACAGTAAATTATGTGATGTAATTAAACAAAATTGATATAGCGTGATTGCATGGGATTTTATGCTTGTCAAACATTTGTTCTCAATTCTCTAAAAAACAATTTCAACTTTACCGTCGAGCGAAATTGCTTGCGCTAGCCTGGACTGCTCGTACACCTCTGCTAATGGCGTGAGAATCGCTCTTGATATGATGTAAGTAAAGCCCTTAGATACACGTACTAGCTGTAAGAGGTAGTCCTTATCGGCAAATGAGAATATTTGCTAAATTAGAATATTTTCACTGGTTTAGTCTCGATAATAAGAGTCACCACTGTTGGATCAAGGGGGACCTGGCTCCCCCCAAATGGCCTAGTGTTTTCGTTCACCTTATTTTATTTGGCAAAATTGATTTAAATATGTATTAATGCTTGAATTATGTAATTATTTAAACAATAATACTCAATGGTATCGTATCTACAGAACATAAATAATATATAATGAAATAACAAATATGTTTATTATTTAACAAAAATCACGGCGGCCTCCCTCCAAAATGATCGGTTGGATCCGACCTTGAGAGTCACAGGAGCAAAAACCAGTTATAAAACTAGTGCTGAATATTTCAGTCGTAGAGAAGGTATAATCTACTCGGGCATAATGGCTAGTTTTTACTCGTAAACCGCTCGTACGTCGCTCGGAGGTGAATGCTTGGGCAGTACCCAAAACGGGTCACGGATCTCGCGCAATCTTTCCTTCCTCTTCCTCGACTTATCCTGAAACCTTACTTACACACACTTTCATTTACACGCACTACACTACCACACATGCCGGGAAACCGTTCGGGAGCTTAGAGCTTGCCCCGGCTGGGACGGTGCCCTACTGGTGGGAGATACCTAGTTGTGGAAAAGCACGCCAGCCGACGGTCAGGTCGGCGCCAGATCTCACCATCCAGCGGAGGAATATCACTGCCACCCCCCCCCCCCGAGAAAAAGCATGCACTACACTTACGGGACTAATGACCTTGGCAGTTGACGCGTTTGAAATCACCAATCAATCAATCAATCAACCCTCGTCGCACGCGTCGTAAACATAAACTCGCGAATAATAGCTCGTCGAAGAATTTACTGCTACACTGCAAAAGGTTTTATTTTCTTCATGTTGTTTATATTGATACTGTTTAGAGAACCCCAAGTTTTCCACCTCGAAATTACTCGGGAAATGTTTTGATAGCCCAAAACCCATTAATGTGTGGATTTTTTTCGTAATAATTTTTTAACGATTGACATTAGTGCAAACATTAATATGTACAATTTTAAAAACACACATTTCTCTAGTGGATAAAATAATTTTCTAAATGGAAGTGTAATAATGCCACAAAGCAGGTCCGATGACCGCGATCGCCAAGGCAGTAGTGTTGTAACGATCTCAGACCGAAGGGTCGCGGGTTCGAGTCCCGCCTCGGGCATGGTTATATGTGTTCGTCCTTTCACCCCCTATCATCACCAATTATTTCATCTTCATAGATACCACAACGTTAAAATCCAATAGTGGTCGCTAACGACCAAGAAGTTGATGCGACATTAAATAACATACACACACACAAACTAAAAGAGAGCTACAAATTTCAAACTTTTATTACTTTTCCATTTGTTTATGAAATTGCTCCAAGTTACTAATGGACTCTCCAATGGGCTTCTAGGGATCATTATAAATAAATAGAAATTAAATTATATTTTAGAACTTACTATGGTCCGATGAAAAGAAGTTGGTGATTGACAGTTGTGCTTCTGAAGCTGTAGCTTCATACAATAGGAGTATATGATTTGGTTGATTTAATAAGTATTTATTTCAAGTGTTTATCTTCGTGTCCCGGGAACACGTGCTCAGTGGTAAGCAAAGTGTCAACGTCGCTCCCTCTCATTCCCAACTGTCAATCACCAACTTCTTTTAATCGGACGATAAGTCACATGTCACGTGAAATCATGTATGAAAATGTTGATAGAAGAGACAATACTTTGCGTACCGCTTACGAAAGCGATTTACTTAATACAAACATTTAATGTAGAATACGATGAAGTCGTTGTTTTCATTATTTTCAATTTTTCTCTGGATCCATACTGATGCCGAGGTTCTCAAAATCACCCAAGGCAACAATGGTTGGCACGTCAATTGGAACAAGAACATTTTGTTTATACCCTTCAATTCAGGTTTAAGAATTTACGGACTATACGAGTATTTGCTGTTCCAATATTGCAGGTTTCTGATTGGTCCGCAAATGCTTCTCATTTAGTTTTAATTTCTTTGAGGTCTCTTGCCATTCGTTGGCGACCAATCCATTTGCGCGACACCACTCCTGGAAACACTTTCACTGCGCGCAATCCATACACGACCGGCTTGTGTCTGTTGGGATAGCATCATCAGTGATAAATGCCATTTTAGACTTTTATCAAAAACATATCTGGTCTAGTTGTTTCCACTGTTCGCTTATTATTATTATTATTATTATTATTATTATTATTATTATTATTATTATTATTATTATTATTATTATTATTAGTTCAAGACAGGACGGAGATGTGCAGCCTCATAGTCTCCTGATTTATTTATTATAAATTAGAGATTTTAGCATGTCTAATAAGTGTAATGAAGTTAATTATTTGATAAAATTATTATTTGGCGCAATGTCACGGTTGATGATTGTATGTAATACCACTTTGCCAGTCCAAAGGCAGGATATTTCTCGACGTAATGCTAAGTAATGTTTCTTCACATCTTCACTCCATTGTTTCAAGATTTCAAATTAATTTTAATTCCTCACTTCAAATATGCAATTTTGACATGATATTGGATGGAATGTTTTTAGTTCCAAGCTATTAAGTTGAACAAAAGAATGAAGGTTTAACAAGCTTTATTACTTTCTTACCAGTTATATATAAAAATAATCAGAAACATAAGAAATAATGTAATACTACATATTAAAATTTGAGATATAATTACACATGATTTTCGTGTAATTAAGAAGAAGTACAAAAATAACTTAATTGAGAATATTTACAATTTTGGGCGTTTAGAAGGAATTGTAATCTCATTTTAGAAAATGTCATTTTAAATATGCCGTGAGTATGCTATTGATGTATTTCATGTAGAATTAATTCAAGTATCAGCTCCTCCACAAGATTATATTTACTGTCATCCGCAGCATGTTTCTAATGGTGCTGTTCGATTATCTCCACTTCTGCTTCTGCTTCATCAGTGAATGAAGCAACTGGCGCATTAGTGCAGGAGATGCTACTACAGTGTTTGCAAAAAGAGGAGCACAGCAAATCAAGAGCTACATGGTATCGCGGCGTTTTTGCAACTGCAAAAAACCAATTTCAATATCGATTCTGGTGCAGTATCCATTGTAAATGTGACAGGCCTTAGACTATGATCGTCCTGTTCCCATCCCCAATCACTTGGATTCTTCTCCTGTTCAAACCAAATTTGCACTTGAAACTACGTTCTCAGGGCATGTTGTCGTGCCCGTCTAAGGGCATATTGTCGTCACTCCCTCTATGGTAGTATGGAAAAATTGAATTTACTTTTTGAAAGCGAATCTATACACTATTAGTACCTCAAACCGACCAGTCGAATATTCATCCCTTTGTAATGACTGTATAATATGAGACTACGTTCTCCTGTATTGGCGGTTGTATTTTCAGAAGGATTATTAGTATTTTTGAACTTAGCAGCAAGCACAATCATTTCAGAGAACTTTTCAAACGATGTTGCAAAATTTAATTTTCTTCTGTATAAAAAGAGCATGTGGTGCTACATCAACTGAGTGCATGGATAAGAATGATTGTTGGGTCACAGTTGAACGAAGCAGCGAAGAACAATGCATTAGGTTTTCGACGCTTTCGAAGAAATGCGTTGTGATAATCTTGTGCTAATACCATCTA
The DNA here is from genome assembly GCA_031308135.1 of Acheta domesticus. Classification (NCBI taxonomy): domain Eukaryota; kingdom Metazoa; phylum Arthropoda; class Insecta; order Orthoptera; family Gryllidae; genus Acheta; species Acheta domesticus. The sequence continues at coordinate 128,863,155 of JAHLJT010000631.1, read as the reverse complement.
CTTCATTTGCCTAAATATTTCTCTCTATGTACCACAACAATGGTGTCTTCATTGAAAATAATTTAGGCAGCACTGTTTATCCTGGAATGGCACAGCCTTTCTGAGCTCATAGTACTTCTCTTCACTGCATCTTTCTGACAGCAATCAGATCAGCTGTTTGCACAAAGATGTCATTCCTGCGTAGGTAGAACTGAAACAATCCGCATAATGTACATTAGGTATTCGAACCCTTAGGTTTTCGAAAAATTAAAGAAACGCGAAAAAAATAATTTTAGGCGCAAATTGATGGCAGGTAAGAAAAGTGCAGGGCAAAACCGAATAGATAGCCCAGACTCAAGAGACAAGGAACTAGTTCGAGAAAGTCTGTACCATTCTGTAGCACCACTAGTTAAGTTATGGTGGATAGCAAAATTTGTTGCTCTAATCCACTGCAAAATACAAATACATATTTTAGGAAATATGTATTTATCCGGGGGAACTTTATGCCGCGCGGGTGACTTTGTACCACCTGTAACTATTGCCTTAAACTATGTTGTGTTGTCTCTAACAGAGGCGTTGCTGGATACATAATGAACCTGACGAGTTGTGCTATCTATTATTCCTTTTAGGAATTTTATTCTCATTACTGTGTTCTCGCGTTGTTAGTTTATTAAATTTGCATCAATTAGCGTTGTGCTCATGTTCCTACAAAAATGTGTGTTGTAACTCAGAGTACAGTAACTTTAAGGAGAATAAAGTAAGTGCACTGGTTTACAGCATTATTCATTAATCTAATGCTGTAGTACCTACTCTCTGACTTTTTAATTTATTTATTATTTATTTGAGAGAGAAATAAACTGATGGAAAATGAAGGGTTCCTTGTGCCAGGAGCTCTTGAATATTAAATGCGATATTTTTGACACTTCTCTTTAAATTAGTAAAATTATACATTTAGTTTCTTATAAAAAATGGAAAATTGTAGGATTATCAATCAATGCAGTGATGATTCCTCCAGTAATTGCACTCGCATTTCATTATCTCCTTAATCCACGACAGTAGGATAATTTATAATGGTGTAATGTCAATGAAAGTTTTTTCCTGTGCGTCTCTGTCATTGAAACCGATTCGGCACGGGTAAATGTCTTGCAGAAATCCAAGGGATTTGGGAAATGGTCGCATAATAGGGATGGCATTTTTTTAAAATATGAACATATAGTCCGGAAAATTTCAAATCCCTGAATAAATCAAAAAGAGGACTCTTCACTATTCCAGAGCTAAAAAGAAATTGAGGAACATGACATGCTTTGTGTAATCAATATCAATGTCAAAATGTTTAGTTAATAACCTACAAACAAATTAAATAAAGTTTTAAACATTGTGATACTTTTTCCATTCATTCCTTGCTACAAAGCTATCACGAAGAAGCGATGAAACTGTGCCACACATCCTGCAACATTGAACGACGCACAATAAACATAGTGACATATAGTTACCCCATTGTACGAGGCGATTTATACCAAATACAGGTTACATTTTTTGTTCAAAGACATTCATTTCAATAATTATCACTACATAAAATAGACAAAACATGTTTTTAAATTTCGTATACTGTTATAATTTTGTTAATTACATGAAAAATAAACAAGTGATTTACTAAAATCTTCCCAAAGTGGCACAAAGCCTCCCCGGTTTACGCTATAAAACATTTTCCAAAACGTGTATCGCTCTATGTATACAATGAATAGAAATTGTACTGTTTGAGAATTTGTAAATTTCCCTCATTTCTTCAGATTGGGAGAATAAGTATTGAACGAAATGGAACAATATTTTTGTGTTTTCGATTTTCCATATTATGTATATGTTAGACTTTTCTAAATTACTTCCTTTTTTGCTATATAATCGTAGGGGCTCAAATAACAATAATAATAATAATAATAACTTGTCTAAACTCCCTGGTAATTCAAAAGCCTGGGAAGTGCAAGAAATTGCTTTATTTGGAACAGCCCACATTTTGCGCAAAGTATTGTAGAGGCACTGACAGTCACCGGATCTGCTCCTGAGGTAGCTGGTTGCAACCTGGAGTAGATTTTATACTCAGCCGACTCATAACATCTTTAGTCGTGATGTAATGGAAAAAAAATAATAATAATAAGAAGAAGCCAGAATTGGAAGCAGTTCTAGTAGCTGCACAAGATCAGGCGTTGAGAACACGACATTATGATAAAGCGGTTCTCAAAATTTCCCAAGATGACAAATGCCGAATTTGCCAGGAGCAAGTAGAAACCATTGATCATATTGTCTCAGCTTGTCCAATTCTAGCAAAGACCGAATACTTAAAAATACACGACAGGGTGTGTAGCTACCTCCACTGGCAGATCTGTACCGCCCTCGAAGTTCCGAACACATGCCTCAAGTGGTACGAACACTCACCGAAACCGGTGACGTCTGTTGGATTGTGTACGATATTGTACGACCAACAAATTCAAACTGATCGCACGATAGCAGCAAACAAACCGGATATTGTTATCCGGGATTTTGAGAAAAAATCGTGTCTACTTGTGGATGTTGCTGTGCCTTGCGATCAAAATGTCGTAACCAAGGAGGCAGAGAAACGTCCTAAATACAAGAGTTTGGAAATTGAGATCAGCCGAATGTGGGGCGTAAAAGCACAGGTTGTCCCGATAGTTATCGGGGCTCTGGGATTTGTTCCGCAAAATTTGTGAAAGAACTTGGCTAAACTTGCAGGTCATTCAAAGGACTGGGAAGTGCAAGAAATTGGTTTATTTGGCACAGCTCACATTTTGCGCAAAGTATTGTAGAGGCACCGATAGTCCCTAGATCTACTCTTTAGGTAGCTGGTGCCAACCTGGAGTAGATTTTATACTCAGCCGACTCATAACATCTGTAGTCGTGATATGGAGTAACAATAATAATAATAAGCTAACCCGGCGCGTTGCTGCCGCAGAAGAAATAATTGAGGAAATTCTCCTCTCCCCCTCTCTCTTTCTTTCCCCACTCTCTTTTCCCCTCTCCTTTTTTCTCTTGTCTCTATTTTCCATCTTTTTTCCCCTACAGTCTGTCTCTCTTTTTACATCTGCCTCTCTGTCCCCTCTCTGTGTCTCTTTTTCCCCTCTGTGTCTCTTCTTCCCACTGTGTCTCTTTTCCTTCACTCTCTGACTCTATTTTTCCCTCTCTCTTTCTTTTCCCGCTGTTTTCTCTCTCTTTCTCTATTTCCCCGATTCTCTGTTTTCCCTCTCACTCTATTTTCCCTCTCTATTTTCCTTCTCTTTCTCTATTTTCCCTCCCTCTCTACTTTCCCTTCTCTCTATTTTACCCTCTCTACTTTTTCTTCTCTATTTCCCCTCTCTCTATTTTCCTCTCTTTCCCTTTCTCATTTCCCCTTCTCTCTTTTTCCCTCTCTCTTTGTTCCTCTTTCTCTTTTTCCCTTTCCTCTCAACTTCCGCCGCCTGCTCCTCGTGTTCTCCTCTTCACCCCACGGCACACGGGAACGCCTAGCAACAATGAAGCTCACGTGAATTGGGAATGGCATTATTTAACGATATAGATTCGATCTGTGTAGTGGGGTGCATTTGCATGAATATATAGTTTTTTATTCTTCAGCGCCATGTAGTGCCATTTTTTGCTATTTTATTAGTTATTCTGTTATTCGGGACAGAGATGAATCCAACAAAACAGTAATTAAAATTGGTCCAGTCGTTCTTGAGTTATAAATGGTGTAACTAACACAACTTTGTTTTATATAATATATGTATAAGATAATAATAGTAATAATAATAGTAATAATAATAATAAGTTCAATAATTATAACAATAATAATTATTATTGTTATAATTATATTTCAAATGGCGTTAAATTGCTCAAGGAAGACTGCTTAGCAGCTGTGGGATCGCAACAGTAGTTGGCCATTGCAAGACTGGAAACATAACGCGAATCCAACTTAAAATCTTACAATTGTAATCAGGTGGTAAAATGGGTAATAATAAATACTGATAATAATAATAATAATAATAATAATAATAATAATAATAATAATAATAATACGTCTGGATTGAGCGAAACCCAAATATTTTGTAGGTATTTATAGAATACCAAATATTTATAGGTATTTATAGGATTCAGTGCTAGACAGAACCAAAGGGGACTGAGAGAGTCTCCCTGGAAGATGCCTCTCCTAATGGTAATGGGGTCTGTTGTCAAACATTTGTCTTGACTGCTGAGCGTGACTGCTGTTTTCCAATTTCTCATGGTGTATTCAAGAAATTTGTTCAAGAAATGTGACTACTGCTGGGTGAATTTTGTATATTTAAATGTGACTACTGCTGGGTGAATTTTGTATATTTATAATAATAATTCCTACTTCATTTCCTTCTATTCCGAATTGTCTTTGTATTGATGTAAGTAAATCGTTTAAGTAGGCAGTACGTACATTGCTGCTATGTACCACCATCTTCACACAGGGTTTCTAGCTTAAAATCAATTTAAAATTGGAAGTACAGTAGAAAAATGTAAATGTGATTTTATCTGAATTTTTTAGTGTTGTGATATGTGGCATATATGTTTGAAAACGTAGCCTAAATGACGCAATTGAACATTCCAAACTCCTTAATAGCCCTAATAATTACGCAATTCCTTATTAGAAATTATGGAGTTTTAGCGCCACGCGTAAGGTAGCGGCGCTATGCACTAATAGTCACATGACGGGCCTTGAAGTCATAACGTCTTATCTTAGGCCTAAGGTACGATCTTATACCTTCATAAATAGTGCATAAACAGTAGGAGTCTGTAAGGTCACCTTACAAACGGCGAAATGGCCGCCTAAAAACGGGAAAGGTTGCATTTTTCCAACTCTGATAATCTGATTCTCGTATGTGAGGCAGTTACAATTATTCCTTACCAACTCCACAACGCTGACAAGAATTATCAGGAAATGTTGGAGGGGTGACAGGAAAGAAATTTACGAGAAAGGAGTTGAAATCATATCCTTGGGTTAGGTTATGTCTTATGATCGTAACAAACGTTGTTTTAAGATTCTTCCTACGTTCTCAAGAAAAACTGATTCAAAATTCCAGGCTGCATACTCATCGCGGAGGGCCACAAAATCTAAAACTCCGGGCACAATGTAGATTTGTTACACTCTTCACTCGTATCATGGTGAAAATGTCTCACCACTACCCTACATTCTTTGATATATTATGCAACTTCTTTGTTCAACGCTTGAAATGCTTCTTTTGTCATAATACGTAGCGCATTGACGCTATTTGCTAGTACTCTTCTGAACGTTGTTTATTACGATCGTATAAAGTCGTCAGTCACGTGATCAATAGTGTTTAAGGATGTCTCCTAACACCTGGCGCTAAAACTCCCTATTGTGGTGATAGGCCTTCCGCAAACTCGTGATTCCTAGTAGTGCGCAAGAAGTATAACCAAAATGAATAAAATAGAAACCTTTTTATCAGTGACGGAAAACAGTTCGACTGTAAGAACGCCACGAAACACCAACAAATCTGTTTTCAATTTTTTGGTATTATCTAACAGGTTTCATTGCGTCATTTTTTCTCCAGAATACGCTTTGTGTTAAGTAAAGAAAACACCTATAATAGTTCCTGCTTCCTACATAACATGTTATTTTTAATTGATGTTAGCAACAATTACAAAGAATGAAAGAAATTATTTCTTAAGTTACGTTTTTATTTCAATTTGTGTTCCAGTTTTAGGTTTTAATATATTCTTAGACGCTTCTCCGTCAAGCTGACAAACAAGTGTTAAAAATTGCATTTCTCCTACGGGAATCCGAACCCTGTCTTGAACTATAAGGCTGAATGTTAGTGTTTTCCTGGAAAGTGGTGTTTCATGAAGATGAGTGACTTTGATAATAAGCTCGTCCAACTTGCCGTAGACAAAACATGCTAGTCTCTGCCGAGGGGCGTGCGTAGCGGGTTGCCGGTGCAGGGCGCTGGTCGTTGTGACGACGCTAACACCGCGCAGCGCTAGGCGGCCCAGCGCAGCACAGCACAGCACCGCACAGCACCGCGCTGCCTGACCTGACCTCCATCCCGCGGCCTCGTCTCCCGGTTACCTCGAGCCAGGCCATCGAGGGCCGCGGTGGAGGGGGTGGCGATGGCAGCGGCGCCGCGGCGGGGCGGAGGCGGCAGCTGGTGGCAGCGCCGGCCGGTGGCAGGTTCGGCCCACCTGCGCCCGTCCGCCTCAGGTGCCCGCCCCCCTCCTCTCCGCCCTCCCCGCCCCGACTGGTGCAGCCCACTCGCCAGCCCTGCGCCACCGCCTCAACGGCTGCGCAGCCCTCACGTGCGCGTGGTTCCTTCCGAGAAGAAATACACTTCGTGGGAGTGCTCGTGGAAGCGGCCCCACTTCCACTTTGATCCCTTGGCAATTAGAAAATCAGTTTTACTAACGTCGCAAGCAACGGAAAATAAGGGTTTGGTACTTATCTTCAATGTTGGAGAGAATTTAATTTCAGTCTCTTTGAAAGAACTGAACTTTCCAAATTATTGTTGTTCTTGTTATTATTATTATTATTATTATTATTATTATTGTTGTTGTTGTTGTTGTTGTTGTTGTTTTGGCTTTCATTGGTAATAATTTTGCGGTATAATTTCAAACTTTTCTCAAGAACCAGGAAAGATGGATCTACATTACAGATGTAGTAAACATTTGGACGTTGCAAATTTGCTTTAATGCTGAAAACGTACACGGGGAAAGTAAATATCGGTTCCTTTGGAAATAAGGTTTTTTTTCGTGTACTTTCTGTGTACCGGATCGCCATATTGATTGACCTGAAGAGCACAATTCGTAATGCAACGATTTTTATCATAGTTCTCATTTAAAATATGGTGTATTGTTCCCTTCATTTTGTGAAATTGTGCAAATCATTTATAGTACTTTCAAATTATATAATAATATAATTATTAAATTAATATGTAAAAGCAGAAAGCACAAGTTGCTGAGTTTCGGAAAATTTCCATGTTTCTTGTAACATCTATCCCGAGTATTTTGCTCCGGAACTACGACATCGCACCCAGCATGGCGGAGTTCTCAGCGGGGACGCCTAGGTTATCATCGGTATCCAGGCAACGGCTGGCGAGCGTTCCTATTGGCTGTCGTATATCGAGTAATCGATTCCTGCCGCAGCGGGAAAGTGGCGTTTCCGGTTTAAGATCTTAGATCCGTGTCTGAAAAAAAAAGACCCCGCCGGATTATACTAACGCATAAATTATGAAGGATGAAATTAACAGATAGTGATTAAAGTAACAAAATTACTTTAAAACAATAAAACACAAATACTTTCTTCAAATAATTTTCCTATTGATATGGGGAAATGTTCACTTTATTATTGAAGTATGTGCGCAACATAATTCTTCATAATACTGTAGTACAATATTTCATTCAGTTTCTTTATTCTCGACCTGGCGTTAATTTTAAAAATATAAGATAAAATGTCGGAGAGTCGTGACTCAAAATTGCGTATTAGAAACAATATACTAGTACTTATCATATCACATTTGGTTTGTACTTCATTATTGATATTACGATCGATATAATTTTACCGTCTTTCTGTTATGATCTGATAGTTTGCTTCCGCATTCAAAACATTTCTAAAGCTCGTTCCGTTCTTTTATCTTACATTTATGTTCGAAATCTCCATTATGTGTGTGGCGATTATTCCTTTAGTGTTTTGCTTTTGTTAGAATTCAGTTTGTTGCTTTGATATTATTATTTTGCGTAATGACCTTACTGCCTTTTAAATTGTGCGATAATAAAAAAATTAATTATTTATTGTCGCATTAATTTCAAGGCTATTAGCGACTACAACAGTTCAGGAATTTCACAGAAATTCAATGTTGAGAAAATAATGGAATAAAAAACTATACAAAAAACAAATTTAATGTAAGAAGTACCCCCTAAATGACAGTATAAAAGTTGATTTCTACAGCGATATCAATAATGTTCCTTTGATAGTCTTTACCACTTAGGATATTTTTTGTCAGCTTTCTATTTGATGTATATATTTGGCGATTTTATATGTATGGCAGAAAATTAAAATATGTCATACTTTTAGAAGAAATTTACGAAGTCCTTTCGACATACGGAACTTTTAACTCGTTTTCTATTAATTTTTAATATGATAATTACAAGGTTTATTGCGGGCCAACTTTTTCATCTTGGGGCCATAAAATTGTTAATGATATGTATTTTTCATTATTGGTATTTTTAGAATTGTCAATGTGCGTTAACTGATTAAACAGAATAATAGGATGTTTGCAATAGGTACGAAATACGCTAGAAATATTGAAATTATCTAAAAGTGTAAAACATTGTTAAGCCTTGAATGTAAAGTTATGATCGTTTAAATAAAACCCATGAAATTAAATAACGATCTTAAAAACTTTCTCAATATCTTGAATATGTATCACCTCATTTCAACTTTTAAAAATATTGTTTTGGCAAGTGCATGAATATGGATTATTGTCAAAACGACAAATAATTAATGTTTAACTAAATGTAATTTATTTTACCCTTGATCCTTGTACACGATGTTGTGACAGATATCTATCGAATCGGCTAAGCATCAGGAACATTTTTGAATGTTGATCAATAGTAAATTTTGCCATTTTTGTGATTATGTAATAGGTAATGAAACTTTATAACTTCATTATTCAAAATTAGTGATTGAGTGAGTGAATAAGTACCCTAATATTTTATTACTGCGCTGACAAAGACATTTCCTTTTGAAAATGACTATTTTAAAATAAACAAAAAGGAATAAATAATTACTTAAACGTGAAATAAATAGGGAATATAACTCGAGTAATTAGATAAATTCTATCTGCTAGTCCATGGAGCTATACATGTATTGTATTTGTTATCCACTGACGTAGATTTACATGAAGAAGGCAGTCAGTGTAACTTGGCCAACTTCTTTACCTCGTTCCTCAGGCCACTTAACTGTAAACTTAAAAAGTTAAGAATAATGAAAAAGATTTAGGTTGTCTCTAGATTTCTAATTCTTATAGAAAATAAATGTTTGAGCAGTAATTCAACGAACAGAATCAAGGAAATGAAAATCTAAGTCTCCTTACTTGCGATGAGCATCTGAGTGTTTCAAGAGTCTGAAATCTCCGATTATACCAACTTGTTTAATGTCGGCTCCTTATGATTGGATGACATAAATTCAGTTGCAACTACATCGCCACAATATATACAGGAAATGTCGGAAGTCCCAGTGAAAAACAAAATTGAAGCCAAAATATCTGGAAAAATAATACTAAACCAAGTTTAACAAAAGGAGCTTGAGCGAAGCTCAACAATATTCCTAGTAAAGATAAAAAAGAACGTAAAAAGAAAGTAATTCGAAACTAATTCATGTTCTTTATGTAAAACTTCTGTATTGTGGTAAATTTACACATGCTTTCCTATATTTACCATACATGAATGACCCCTATGTTTTCTTAATTATTTGTGTGTGATAAGGTGGGTGGCCAGCGGTATAAAGTTAGGTGTGTAAAGTTCATAGTGCCTTAGGCCACATTAATTGTTTAAATAAAACTTAAAAATTTGAAATATGTAAAAATACGCAACAATTAAGACATGGTTGCAGTTTTCCTTTGAGCACATAAACATGAAAATTTCCTACAACAAAGTAGTAAAACATGCCAACAGAAGAAATAGTACGAGGTACAAGAGCCTCTATTTATTCATTTGTAAAAACATTTATATTTTATATTGGTGTATAAACGTTACGTAAATGTTAATAGGTGTGTGTTAATAGGTTATCCAAAGAAATTGCGTACTTGTGCAATCTTGTCTTGTTACGTAATTATGCAACCCGTGTAACACTCCAAAGTCTTTTCGTTTTTCAAAAGTTCACTTAGTGTTATAAATTATATTCTGCACTTTATTAAATAACTAATTTCTTCAATTTGTTAGTGAAAACTATATAGACAGTATAAAAGAAACAATATATTTAAAAAAAACGAGAAAAATATTTTTTGAGAATTCCAATCACATCACATTTTATTCTGTGATACCAGTCAATTGATTTTATATCATTTTCACCCAATTCAGGAGGAATACTTGTTATTTATAGTGGAGGCGCTTCTCATTCTCCATTTTTATCTGACCCTAAAACAATTCGTAATGGTCTAAATATTTCGCTTCACGACGCATTTGCTCCTGTTTAACGCACACCCGAGGGCACGAAAGTGAACATGGGAAGCAACTGCTTTGCTACACAAATTCTGATGGTGGCTTGCTCCTGACGTCATTTCCGCCGTTTCTCGAGAGAGCGTTGCTCCCGGTTGGTTCCTTACCTCTCGAAGGCTGCGGCGCGGCGCGGCGGCGCTAGTTGCTACGCGGCTCGGCGAGAAGCCTCTAGAGCACCGATTCAAAGCAGTTGTGATTGCAATTTCTCCCCAATGTGCTATTACCTGCAGTAACGGATTTCGTAAAAGTGATGTAACCTTTTAATCAATCCCAAGTTTTTTTAAAAAATTTATTTAGAAGGCTAAAGACGTTTCTGAATGATTATTATTTTCGTACTATGGTACTGTTACATAGACTTCAGATATATCGTCAGCAAACGGAAGAACGAAACGTCACTCTTAACGACCGGCGTCCGTTTAAGGTTGTACAGGAAAACCGTCCGTCAACAACTGAAACAAATGAGTTGTAGCTAAAGATGACAAGTGAGTACGCATCCTTCAAGAAAAGTTATTTCTTATTTATATTATTTTATTTTTAATTTATACGTTGTAGCTTGTTATTGTCTTTGATACACTCGAGCTCGATATACACTACGTAACTTACCTGGATTGAAAAGATCATGGTTACGAGGGAAATATGAAAACAGTTGCATGATGCTACATGTTCTCTTATGAAGGGAATTATGAAAGGGAATTATGGGAGGGAAATATGAGAAGACAATCCGAGTCACGTTAACATCTAGTTAATTAGTAAACACGTAAATCTGAATCAATAAAATTAGGTAAAAAATAAAATTATGTAATATGTACCTCTGGCGTTAACTAGTTCTAATGATCTCGAGCGACAGAAATTCCTGGGGCATTTTGTCGCCACTCGATCATTAGAACCCTTACAACGCCCTTGATGCATAAGTATCTATTTTTATGAGAAGGCGATATTACGCAAAATATCGAACGCCACACGAACACACAAATAAAGGACAAATGAACGCAAATCACAAATGGTTGGTTATGAAGCTCGGCTATCGCCTCTGTTTACAATCTTCACCCGTGTCAGTCATATGTTATATATTGGCCTACAGCCGTTAATAACTATCATCTTTAGGGGATTAAAACTATCTCCGACAGTAGATTCTGTGGACGGCTGCAAAGGAAACTATTTAACCTAACATGACAATTTCCTATTTTTTATTTTTTTTAACAAACGGAAAATAATGAATTTCTGTATCAGATACATAAAGACAATTTGTCTTTTATAATTCATTATTTCGTGTTGAGTTTTCCTTGCTACATTGATTTTTTTTGTGAAACTTCCAATCAATTTATTGTGTGTAACTTTGAATTTGATTAAGTATACGTGCATAAAATTAATTTATTTTCATTTGTATATAAAATCAATGAAACTGATTCAACCAAACTCTGATTTTCGGAAAGATTGAATACAAAAGTCGCCGCCAAATAAGATGTTCAACTAAAGCACACACAAACATCACTGTAAACTAAAAGTCGCCACCACCTTTCGTTCATAGGTATACTATTTAAAAATTATGTATTCATTCCCTCACAACCGTTGAATTGTCAATTCAGTTTTTTCTCACAAATGTTTCCTTGACAAATTGCCCACCATAGCATCATATGGCTGTAACGCTGAGAGCCGTAACAAACGCGAAAGAGCCGCAACGCCGGAGCGCCTCGGTTGAAACGGTTCAATGTTGATATTCACCGTTGGCACTCACAGTAGGTGGGTATGCAGGCATGGATGTGGTTGGTATCCACCGTATATTTGTGTATGTTTATACTACATTTCTCTGGGCCATCCATTTACAGAAGAACAAACAGAAATGGATATCCGATCCCCAGCCTCGCGAATTTCTAAGGTGATAGCTAAATGATACTGGGTCATCTGTGTCATTGTCGTGATCTGTGATATAGGTTCACGTACTCGTGGTGTCATCAAAATAACAAAAAATTGCATGAATCTGAGCTATGAATATTGTTATGCGTCTCGGAAATACTAATGGAAAAATTGAAAAGTAGAAAAAATTATCGAAATTATTTTCTCGCGTTAAAGGAGAAACATTTTTTTTTTTCAGTTATCACAAATATCAGAAATTCAATCGAAAGAAGGAATAAATTAATAAGGAGGACGTGAACGACAATAAATATCACTGCGCACTAGTTGTTTTATGAAAGTTTTCTAGTCAACTTTACATAAAACATCTAGTATCTTCGTATTACTGACTTATACATTTGAAAATTTAAATGTCAGTTCCACCAATGAAACTATCCATTTTTTCTGAGAAGTAACTTGGCGAATTTTACATGTTTCAGAATTTATCAATAAGAAATAAATAATGTAATCATCCCGACATTATTTCTCATATTAATAGTTTATTGTAAAGGGCGATAAGTCGAATTTGAAGGACGTATTTTAAATGTATTTAGCTTTTATCTTTCATATTACAACCGGTAGCTCATGTTAAGCAGCCATGTCATCCATGATTGTCCCATACTCTTTGAAACATAATTGAAGACATCTCTTTCTCATTTATCCAAAGCAAACGCAGCACTGATACCTTTTACGTCACTGGAACAGGATCTTCGTAGTCCTTACCTTCACGTAACCTTTACTTTGGTTCTCCCTCTCCTCTTTTCATTTTCTCTCCAGCCTGGGGTATGGATCGATCTCCATTAACACACGGCTCTTTCATCGCGAACTATGGTGAATTTTCAAAGAGTTTGAGTCTCGACAGCCCCGACATGAATCAGATGAGTTCTACTAAAGGTTAAATGTGTTTGTGGTTACAAAAAATTAAGGTAATTGAATTTATTTTTGTGAAATATTTTGCCGTATTCCTTATTTTTCGTTTTCTTTTTTTACAGTTATAAAAAATTGTTATTAGAAATTTTGGCTTCGTGCAAAAACTTCGAAGAAATGTTAGAAGTGTAAATTATTCCAGTAGTAATAATAATAATAATCAACATATATATTTATTGAATGAAGATTTGAAGAAAACCCACTATAACGCCATCAGTAAAATATAAAATATTTACAATTTTTATAAATTAAATTTTCTTTGTGGATATTCCAGAAGAAAGAACTTTTACAGCTATGAAGGTAAATTAATTCTGCGGTACGATACAAACGGTAAAAATGCCTCGTTATATAGGAACCTCTTATATAGACAAAACAGATCCCATCTTTCAAGTATTGGCAACAAGGAATAGAGTTGAAGGATCATATTAAGGGCAAAGAATGCCGAAAGAGATCAAGGGATCGATACTAATGGCATAAGAACGACAAGAGATGGATGGGTCTTGTAGAGAGATTTAGGCAAAGAAGAACTCACAACGCAAACGAGGCTCCCAAATGGGATATCCTTTGTCAGCCATATGGTGCAACTGTTGTAGGAGGGAATATTTTAGGCTAATGGTAGTAAAGATTTTTCGGAAAACGTACGGCTACAGAGATTCAAAGTTCATTTAGTGTGAAAATCCTGGATACTTCGCCTCGTGTGTGTGTCTGATATTTGGATTATTCCATCTGATATTGGATTGCCTAAAGCTGTCTAAATTATTATCATAGAAATTTAAAAATGCATTTTATAGCTGTATGAAAATAATTCTGTACCACCTCTTCTCCAGACACCTCTCTACAACCTCCAGCAATGGAAATTATTGTAAAAAGTACATTTTCAATCCATTTCAGAGATGGACGAATATGACGAAATGAATATAAATTTCAGAAAAAAAGTAATAATGTAATGATTAGGGCCAGTGTTTTTAGGTTTTAACTTATTATTTGTTCCTGGCTTCACAACGTCATTCTTTCGTCTGTTGCATGGAAAGAATTACCAGGGACTGTAGATGATGTGTCCTCTCAAAGCTCTCGATAATTCAACGTAATTCTGGTTAGGCAAATATGAAAGACACACGTGGAGTTCTTCTAGGAGAAGGTATATCTGGAGAATAACCTTGGATTCCAATAACCGTGGTATTTAAGGAGTATGCGCCAATGATTTCATGTTACGTTTAGCGAACCTTTTTTCAAATGTGCGTTGATAGACAAGAGGAAGTCATTTCACTAGATATTTTCGGATTATACATTGTTGTTCATTGCAACAGTGCAATGTTCGTTTTTGGTTTTGATGCTAATTTTCAAGGGAAAATTTAGGAAGTTTAATAATTGTTCCTAAACTTTATGTGCTTTTTAAGAAGAACTTTGCTCAAATTCAGAAGTAAAAACTTAAAAAAAAATGAGTTAGTAATTTAAATGTTATTTATTGCAATTATTGTTCAGCGTGATGCTAACATGATTAGAAAATTAAAACCTAAAATGCTCTATAACAACTTTTTGAAAATGTTAAAATGACGTTTATAAAATCCTACAAATCCGGATCCAAATAAGAAATTATTAAAGTTACGGAGGCAGTCAGACAGAAATATTTTTAAAAAAAGAATACGATTGGCGAAAACGCCGTAATCGACTTTAAAAATATGTAATATATAGGGGTCAGTAAAAAATGCGCTCGTTTTTAGGCTGGAAGAGGGTTTTCAATTGTGAACGAATGGAGGAGGATGAAACATCAACGTGCTCACATTATTTTTGGCATGCTATTTTTGAGTAAATGCGATGGGTTCAAAGAAAACCTCTAATAAAAGATGACAACATACTATATTAATGTCATCAATTACATTTTATTAGTAGTAATTGTGAACATTTCTATGTTCCCACCAATTCTCGGTACTTTGATGATATATGTTCACAACTCACTGTAACTTGAAGCTGTTTAAACAAGGCCAGGGTAATCATTATCAAATTATGGGGCTCGCTAATAATATTGAAATAAAATGTAATAAACAAAATAATATTAAAATATCCCAACACTATATTAAGCACTAAGCGATTAATATTTGGTTCCGATTGTGAATCCCCCAGACAACCTACAGTGATATTGCGGGTTCATTTGAAAGGTACCGGAGTGGGCAAGTCTTTAAATTGAAACCCCCTCCCCTATGACATCTCGGGGAGCAGGGGGATAAGTGAAAATATAAATTCTTTTATTGTGTGGTTTATTTTGTTTTTTGAATGACTGCCTTAGCGGACATAATTTTTACATATTGATGAACGAAAATAAACGAAGTTAAAAAATATATTGGTGACCCCCTATCCAGCAGAGGCTCTAAGAACACACTTCGTCTGCTTATAAATTAATTCACTCTTGGTTGGAAACAAGTATCGAGAAATACAGTCTCACTGTCTTGCTACAATGAATTTTATACAGATAGCGCGCGCGCGCGCGCGCGCGTGTGTGTGTGTGTGTGTGTGTGTGTGTGTGTGTGTGACGGGGTGCTTGGAACGTTCACTTGGGGCGGCCGAAGTTTTTCTTTCATGGCCCCAAACTCCTGTTTACTACTAATGTTTATATACTAAAGTTTGCTCCCGAGTCTTTCATTGCTAACATTTCTGTAATTCAAGAAAAACAGTCATATTACATCTACATTTGACATTGTATAAGAAAGCTGAGATAACATCTGAATTTCTAGCCAATGTTACTAATTACGAATATACACATAAATTGACGGGAAAATAAGAAGCCTCTGGCCATGTGGGAGATTTATTAATGGTTTCGTTAGATGAAGAGGAAAACTGGAAAAATTTAAAAAACCAAGAACAATTTTCAATTTGATTATAATACGTATGTGATTATATACAATACGTGACGTAATAATTCTCGTATGTTATTACTACATATTCTCATACACAGTTACAATACATTTCCACCCTCCCATTCAGTTGCGATGTGTAGCAGATTATCAAAATGATTTTCGAGGTTGGAATGTCAAGTGCTTTGTGCACTGTTTACTCAGTTACGTTTGTGCAAACCGCCACCGGCCCACTTCATAGAGAAAACAGTAGTGCAACCGAAACATGTTAATCCTTTGTCAGATGGTAGTTTATTATTAATGCACCGTCTGCTTCACATGCATTATGTGAATGGTGACAACGGTGACAAGCGGTCTTGAGATGAACCGCGGCGATTATTGACACATCGCACCATAAATCAGGGGCCGGCGAGACGCCATGCCGCGCGCGCGGGGCAGGGCGGGAAGTACGAACGGGCGGCGCGGGCGGGCGTGCGAGCGAGCGGCGCGGCGGGCAGGGCTCGGCGAGGCGAGGGAGCGAGGACGCGCCGCGAGGACGCGGACGTGAACGCGCGCCACCGCCGCCCCGCAGCGCCACGTGTCACTGGCGGCGCGGCGCGGCGCGGCCCAACAATATCCTCGGGACGACTCCCGAGCGCTGTGGGAACGAGGTGCTTAACTCTCCGGGAAAACGGGACGAAACGTCCTCTCTGAACGACGCATGAAAAAAAAACAACAAAAAAGACGCGTAGGGCGCACTGCGTTGTGTTGCGTCGCACCGCGCGCGGTGCTTTGAGAGATATGTCGTATGCAATAGCGAATGGTAAACACGCGGCGGGGCGGTAAGAGAGTTTACCGCTATAGCGTTTGTGCGGGGCACGCGCCACCGTGGGCCCCGATCAATACCAGCATGTATCGGTCGGAGTATCACGCTGCCGCCGCGAGGTCAGCTCTGGGTGAGCGGCAGCGGGGGCACGCGGCTCGAGGCCCGAATTCGCGCCCCTCAGACACCAACAGACGACGGCGCCTAAGATCGGGCCGGAATAATTAACAGCGATGTTACAAGTGCGGAGCGGGCTGGCGGGCGGGCGGGCGAGCGGGCGAGGCGAGCGAGGGAGCGCGGAGCGTGGAGAGCGCGGGTGGCGCGGCGCGGCGCGGCGCAGAGCGCGGGCGCGGTGGCGGCGGCGGGCGGGCGGGCGAACGAGCGAGCGCCGGAGAGCGGGAGGGCGCGCGGGCGGCGCGCGGGGCGCGGGCGGCGCGTTCGGATCGTTAGACCCGGAGGAGGCGGCCGCTCGGGCCGAGGGAGGGGGCGCCGCCGAGCCTCGACTGGCTGCCGCAGCGTTGCCGTATCGACCGGGCGCGCCGACCTCGCAGCGCGGCGCGGCCGCTCCCCGCTCGCACCATGTGGCAACCGCAGGTGCCGACCGACTCCGCTGAACCCACGCGGCGCTTGCTCTGTTCG
Organism: Acheta domesticus; assembly: GCA_031308135.1. Taxonomy (NCBI): domain Eukaryota; kingdom Metazoa; phylum Arthropoda; class Insecta; order Orthoptera; family Gryllidae; genus Acheta; species Acheta domesticus. The sequence continues at coordinate 128,845,830 of JAHLJT010000631.1, read as the reverse complement.
GTTACCATTCGTCCCGAATTTTTGGGGTCCGCCCCGGCTTCCCCCTCCCCCTCTCTCCAATTTCGAGATGGAAATTTTCAATCCCCGTGTAGGGTTAGCGAAACGTATGTAATTACAACAACAGTAAAGCTCCGAAAGGGAGGATAAAATAGCACGGAGGTCGATAATTATGAAATCCCGAACGAGTGAATAAAAGTTCACTAGCCCTACTGAGTTGACACTCGCGTTTATCGAGTTGCAAATGCGTAAGTTGTTTTGAATTTGAGAAAAGAAGAATGAATGAGCTTTTTCAAAAGTTTGTATGAGATTAGTTATTTCAGCCTTCATAAAATAATACTTCTCTTTTCTAATACTAGTGTACAAGTTACACTTTGGAAACAAGAAGTTGAGGATACATTAATCTCTCACACTGACACAAAGTTTTGGTTTCTAAAATTTTTCAGTGAACAACGTCCTTTGTACAATAGTTAACGAGTAAATGATTAAGAATCCCGTAAAACAAAATGGGCATGAATAACGTTGAATCATTCGTTATTGAGGAGTGGTACGGTACTTCAGCGCAACGCTAGCTGACAATTCTATCGGCCATATTGGCATCAAAATCAAGATGTTATATAATAGATGACTTTTCTTCGCTTTATTTTTGCTGAAAAACATACTTGCAATCATGGAAATCCAAGCAAACTGAATACAAAATTACAATAATGCGAAGAATAAATTTCTTCTTAGCAGATCACAAACAACAACTACAAAAGCAATTTCCTTAGATAACTAATTTAATGTAAAATTATATTAGTAATTAAGAATGTTATTTTGATCATGTGTTAATTTCCGCAGGCTTTCCAAAATTGGTTTTTTATAAAATTTGATATCTGAATACAAGTTCTATGATTTAGTTTCTACACATCGCATGTAATTTGTATCATCAAATGAAAATTAAATAATGTTTGTAATTGAAGACAAGCAGGTTTTGTTAGTTTTGCCCGAATTAGGCCAATTTCAAGTGTAATTAACAGACTTCTAGTTGATATTTTAATCATAAATAGCTATACTAATTTTTGTGAAATGTATTTCACCGAGAAACTTTTCATGAGATAGTATATTTATAACCACTAGGTAAGAACAAATCAAGAACAAGAATATTTAGATTTTGTGGTGAAACGGAAATCTGGAAAGAAAGTAATGAGATCACTATTTACCTTTACAAATTAATTATAAAATTAACTATGAGAAATAGTGTTTAAAATGTTAATGATTCAAAACGTATCTACGAATAAACAAACTCTTAGTTCTATTCCACAACTATTACAGGAAGTGAACTAAAGGGGTCTAAGAATATTGGTATTTTCGACGTAACTCACAAGATTTGATATTTCATTCATATTTAATTCAGAAATTTTATATTTATTCCTATCTTCATATATTTCTGTTTCTTATTTCTATATTTTGATTTTCTACCTTTCTTTCTTCATTTCATTTTTATTTATTGTATTCATTTATATTGTCAAAGTCTGTGTCAAGTTATTCTCAACATTTGGAACTTCTGATAAATATTTGAATGAAAGCAATAACAATGCCCTAATATAAACGTGATTCGTCTCCCATAAACAACATGTTGAATATGGGTCGCCTTTTCATCACATGTGGGATCGAGTCAATACTTGGATTAGATTCAAATTTGGAAAACCCCCAATATTCGAACGAAATAAAACGTTTGACAAACACTTTTGTAATGCATTAATCCCCCTTCTATTATACTGCGATTTTTGTAGGAAGAACTCTCAAGGCCACTCAAATCCCATCTTCGCGATGGAATATGTCACGGCATTTCGTGTCATTCACAGTCGTTCCGCTAGATTTCGCACGATCGCGACCGTATGAAGCAGTGCTTGCGATCATGCGACTTCTACCGGCAAGACCGAGAAAAGACGCCAAATGCCGTGACATATTCCATCGCGAAGATGGGATTTGAGTGGCCTTGAGAGCTCTTCCTACAAAAATCGCAGTATAGTATGAAGAAATTTTACATTTCTGTTGCTTTAGTAGAAAATAAATGTGTCGTGACATAACTGTCCCAATTTTTATGAATATGAAAAATCTCACTTGCCTCTTTGAATTAAGTGCAGTGCGATTTAATCTGTCTTAGGACAATTTCTTCATAATTATTACTGGGAGCAATAGTCAGCTACAGTAAAAGTATGACTCTTAATCGGGTTGTCATTTATCATTGGGGTGAAAATAAATAAAATACAGTATGAAATAATGTTAATTACATTATAGACGCACTGCATATGAGAATTTATGCTATTTTACACTAAAAGAGTACAGGGACGGATTTAAGAGTATGACGCCTGTAGGCTAAAGTCCATTTGCCGCCCCTTTTATTGTTCATAGTTGACTAACACAATTGTTAGTCAACTATGAACAATAAAAGGGTAGAGTTTATTCTTGTCTTCATCTTTTTTAAACATTAAAAGGCAAAAGCTTTCATTTAGGTTTGATAAAATTACAATCTTAATGGTTTACACAATAAATTACATAATAACACTAATTCTACTTTTTTTTCTACTAACGTCTTTCAAGATTTGTTGAAAAAATAAAATGGGTTTCGAACTGCATTAATTAGTTCTTGGAGATCAGAGGTCACTTTTTTAAGCACATTTTTGTACATTAAAGCTAATGTCTATGTTTTGCGTAATTGAAGATCCGGGTTCAATTTCAATAAATTGCCAAACTGCCGCCCCTAAAACTTTGCCGCTCTAGGCTGCAGCCTACTCAGCCTATTTAGAAATTTGGCCCTGAAAGAGTATTTTCTTACCCACTCCATAATTGGTCACTCAGTGTGAAGCAATGTTAACAACCATTACGCACATCCAAAATAAAGATCTTAGAATTTTCCCCGAAAACAATCATTTTGTTCCAAACGTTGAACAAAAATGTTCTTAGTACTACAATATGTGTAGAAGGAAAGGAAAACTTGTTTATTATCCTTATTTTCTCCCCTGACATATCTCAATTCTATCTCCATCTCACGCGCACACAATCTGTATCTCATGCGCCTATATTTATGTGGTGGTTAAAGTCCGAACCAGACTAATTCCCTAAGTAGCTGGTTAAGGTTCACATTATCCAAAATGGATGGATAAAGTCCGAAGTTTGAACACCTTCGAAACATATTTCGGACCGCTGAAGTTGACATTATTCATCACGAAGTGGCGAATGCGGGTAAAGTACGTTATGGTGGCGAGGAATCAAGCCAGAAAAGTTCTAAACATGAATCAGACTGCTGTTGGGAAGCTTCTAAGGCTAGTGAGATAGACAAGATGCGTAGAATGGACTTCCACTGCGTCAGTCGTAAATTTCTATTTACATGCTACCATCTAATCTAACCCAACCTCACCATACCTCAGCTGTCGCATTTCTGAATTGGAGACGAGGCTCCGGACTTTGGTCTTCGCAATTTTCGTAAAAGAACCTTCGGTCTGTTTAAAGCAAACTTCCCAGCGCATTTTTATGCCAAAATATTTATTGCGAACACATAAGACAGATTCAGACAATCATCTTACTGTAGCCAGCGCCCTTTGGCTAATATCGTCATTAACCGGATAGTGTCCGATTTGATTCGTCGACATACAGCTGTGTCCTCACCATCTGAATAATGAGCGACTTAACCGTCTGCATTCAAGATCATCCATATTTCGGACTTTGATCTCAATATATACACAAGAGCAAAATGTTTGAATTTAAATACGAGTAAAATTTGATTTTATCTGGCTTACGAAAACGAAGGTTATCACTATGTGGTCTCACTCTTCAATTGGGCGCTCAGTAGAAGGCGCGGAGACTAAAGGCCGCCTATGGACTCAACCGTATGGCTCGGAGAATCTGCTCGTCCGAAAGGCTAAGGATCATTTTAGATTCACTTTTCTGTGTCACTTTGCTCTCTTACCGAAAGTATATGATTGCTTCCCTTTGTATATTCTCCAACCTGCTTTAGTTCATTTATATCATAAAAATAATATTTTCAATTTATATCAATTACTTCGTTCTGATCCTGTGTTCTCATTTTCCTTTAATGTCTTGGGCTAAATTCCTCTGCTTTAGAGGTAATAGGTCATTTGTCTTCTATTCTGCAATATTAACAATTATTAGACTTTCTTTTGGCACTTAAACCGTGCTTACACATTTCTTTCCTTAAGAATATGACATGTTTTTTTATTTGCATTCAAATTAAATCAAATCAATTGTTTTTTTAAATTTCTACAACAATTAATGTGAGGAGCAAACTTTTCAAAAGGAGACAATACAGTTCAAAATTAAGTACTTAAAATATTTTCTTCAAAAATAAAACATACAATGACAATAACTAATTGTATAAATGGAAGAAAACTATATTTGGGATTAGAATTGCGCCAAAGAGTAAAAATTAGCAAAAGTCCAATACTAATTGTCGGAACTATGAGTTGAAGTGAACTAAGTCCAGTGTTTCGGAACTATGAATTTGAAATATTTTTTATTAATCTATTCAGCAAAAATAAATAATAGTTTCCAATAACAATGATAAACTTAACGTCTTATGTTGTAACACAGTAATTAGTATATTTTGTCAAATTGTAAAAATTGTGGCAGATATTTGGAGAAAAGTAGAAAGAAACAAAATTCGTTCATGACCAAATTTCACCGTTGCAGTTGTTTAACAGAACTGTAATAGTCTGAATTGCCAAAACTATTGAATTTGACAATGGAAATCTTAAAATAAAAAAAGCTGGAGTGACCCGGAGTGCCCGGGTATTTATTTATCGTGTTATCATGTTACATCACATTTGTGATAATATCATCTGTAAGATGGGATAAACAATCAATTATATGTATAGTGTAAACTAATAAAGTAAATGCCACCAAGCTTCCGAACCACTCTGCCCAATCCGACCCACCTGTCGTCCCTCACTCCCCAGCAAGCACCTTACCGTCCCTCCCGGACCATCTTCGCCGAGCACCACCCCTTTTTTGCAGCTTTATTTTCTATCTATTCAATCCACTGATTTTATAGAGATTTGCATTACTTCCTAGAACTGTGTAAGGGTGTAGGCAGGCGGGGAGTTCATTTTGTCGAAGCTCCCTCTCACTTTGTTACGTTTCAGAAATTTAGTGTTTGAAATTTTTTTTTAATTTCATTTTGAATTTGTAACATTCTATTTTTGAATGTTATGTCAGTAAGTTTAACATTTTTTAAAATTCAATTTGCAGTCTTATTGGAGCGTTTATGGTGTGCGTAATTTATCCTTGGGGAACCTTGAAATAATTTTAATGTCTTCCGTTGAATGTCCTAGATTAAAGATTTTAACACATTCTGCTTTTGGTAGTGGCTCAAAAAATTTTACTGATAGTTTACTAATGTAAGTATTCGAGTTTTCTATTTTCAATTCGTTTCTAATTTGGGTATTTGACACGTACCATGGTGCTTTAATTATGCGTCTTAAAAATTTATTTTGAACTACTTGAATTTTCTGTAAGTTACTTATTGCGGCTCCACCCAGACAGGGCAGGCGTAAGTAAGCGATGGTCTGATAATGAATTTAAATAGAGTTATCCCACTTTCTTTGCTTAGTCTGGAGTGGCTATTTATGAGAGGGTATAGTTTTGCTATTTTCACGTATGTGCACCACCCGCTTCCGAGGCGCCGCTGCTTGATGACCGGTCTCGATCCGACCGTGCCCCTGCTTGCACTGCTGCAACGTAATTCTTAAATATATTGCACGTTTGTATTAAACCAAATTTGTAAAATAAATAAGTAAATAAATAAAAAGAATGTGGATAAGGATCTGGATTGACAACCCTCTGCCCTATGTTTTTTCTTGGGCGCTCAAAAGTATTCGTGGAAAATATGATTGAAAGAGGATATGCAATATAGCCTTACGCGGGAACAATATGCACAGACATTGAGTTTTATAGGGGGAATATACTGCACAACTGTGTATGTATGTATGTATGCTTGTGTGTGTATATGTTTATTGTATTTTTGTATGTATAGAAGTACGTTTTGATTGATTGATTAGTGATTCCGGGCGCATCGACTGCTAAGGCAGTTAGTCCCGTGTGTAGTATATGTTTTTTCTTCGTGATGTGGCAGTGATCTCTCGCTGAATGAGGAAATCCTGCGCCCACCTACCGTTGGCTGGCGGGATTTTCCCCAACCAGGTATCTCCCACCAGCTGGGCACCGCCCCAGCCGGGTCAAGCCCTGAGCTCCCGACCGGTCTCTCTGCTGTATTGTGTGTAAGTAAGGGGTAGGATGAGAGAAGGAAGAGGAAGGAAAGAACGCGCGCGATCCGAGAGCCGTTTTTAGGGTACTGCTCCGGCATTCAGCTGGTGTCGGAGAAACCACGGAATACTTCCGATCAGAGCAGCCGGCCGCTATAATTCTCCTCCAGACAGCGATAGAACTCCACCTAGCCGTCTAGCTAGAGTCGAAAATCCTGTAACCTTCGGGATACGAACCTAGGACCTCCTCCAGTCCTGCAGTGACATCACCTGCTGAGCCACCTCTCTCTCGGTAACTACGTTTGTGCATACATTTATATCTATGTACTATATATATATATATAAAACCCCAAACACTTTTGAACCACTGGAGCGATTGCTCTCAAAGTTTGTACGAACACTTTTGAAAAGTCGAAAGAAAGGTAGATGGATCGCGACCCTAAAATGTTGCCTCAAATTTGTTTACATCCCGAAATATGTTTCGGGAACTCCTAAACATAAATTCAAACCCCCTTCCGCTCAAATCGATCATTTCCTGTTCCTCTTTCAAATCTAAAATAACTTTAATTTAAAATCAATTAGAGCAAACCAATCGTATTTTATCGATACCCTTTCCAAAAAGCCACTGTTGAGATGACTGCAATGAAAGTCTGCATTGTAAAACAACAATAAATAAATTTGAAAAATGGGAAATCGCATTCTTGAGGTGTTGTTGCCGGCGGCGGCATTGTTGCTGGATGTTGCCGGAAAAGCCTATGGGGGTCGCACAGGGCGGAGCGTCAATAAATATCGGGGAAACTCCGGGTTACATTAGCTAGTCTTAATAAATACAAATTTTAATAGATAAAAATAGACATATATATTATTTGCTGCACAATAACTTTTGAACCTTCGGAATGATATTCTATTTTTTTAGGAATACGTTTAGCAGCCGAAAACATTGTAGGAGTGTTCGCAACCGCAAAATGTTGCCCCTAATTGCAACCACTCGAACTTCGTTTCTGGTCCGCAATGCTGGGCATTGTTGCAAGGCGATGCCTGACGGGGCGGGTTAGGGCAACCGGATTCGGGCACGGAGGAACATAAATAGTAAATATCCGGGCAACGGGGGGTTATTTCAGCTAGTGACTTACAGAAGTCTTTTATCTTGGGGATATAATGTTGAATTAGTGACTGCGCAAAGAGTGATTTACTCTCGCGAGAAGAGAAATTGCTTGTTTGCAGATGGACCGCTCGCGGTGCTCAGGTCTATGCCCTTAAATCATCGGCGTGGGCCGTCAATTGAGGCGCTGTGGCGTATCTCCGCGGAGACGGTTCACCTGGGATCGGTTCGGCGCGAGGGAGGGTGGCGGCGGCGGCGGGGGGGGGGGGGCGCCGAGGGTCCCGCGGTTCCGCGTTGCGGCCGGCAGGGCGCGCGTTTCTGCGCGCGGGCGCCAGGCGGCAGGCCGGAGATCTGACGGACGATAGGCGCCGCCGCGCGGCCCTGCAGTGTGGCCCCGACAGCAATCAGGGCACCGGAAGCGGGCGAGATTGCCGGCGGCGGCGGCGCGGCGCGGCGCGGGCCCGGTTCAAATAAGCGCAGCCGCGCGCGGCCGCCCTCCCGGGCCCGCGGATTATTGTTAGGTGTAAATATGGCATATTGGATCCACAATACGTCCGTGCCATCGATGCAACCCAAAATGCACTCATTGATAAAATATCATCGGTTGAATAAAGTGAATGAACATCTTTGCGAGAAAAAAGGCAGTAATATAATGTATTATAATATTTATGCATTTGAAATAATTCTTTTGTGATCATTTGAAATGCATTCTAAAAGTTTTATATTGAAAGAAAATGATGTGATATTTTCTACTGCAGAGCAATCTAAATTACAAGTTTTCGAAAGATAATGGGTTACGCAAAATAGTACCCTGTAATATAAAATGAAAAAAAAGGAAAACACAAATTTTAGATGATTTTACACAACTATTAAAATAATTATGGCTTAAGAGTACTTCGTTGCAGTGCCGTAGTTATTCGTGACTCTCTGATTTACATTATCTCTGTAATTAATAAAATTAGGGAAATAGATAACCAATTTTCAAGAATAATTTACACGATTAAATAATTTTCTCGCTCATAAAATGTAATATTTTTATCTCATTTTTTATAACACAATAAAAGAAACACAATTTTACAAATTTTTCAATTATGTTGCAATGAAAATGCAAATGTTGAAGTGCTTTAATATTTCCGCTATCAATCTAAACCTTTTTTCATTGTGCAAATGGATATAAGATCGTTGTTATAATTAATATGATGTTTCAAGTCGGGAGAGAAACTGAATTGTACGAAGACACTGATGTCGCAAATGAAAAGAAAAGAAATCTGAAAAGGGAAAAGAAAATGACAGAAAATTACGCAATAATGCTGCAAAATAATTGTTTTCTAGAATGAAGTATCCTAGTCTATGAGAAAGCATGTCTCCAAATATTTTGTCCACATCTGCGATGGCGATTGTCTGCGGATCTGCGATATTGACTGTGCTCGGGCTAAGCGATCACTGTTCGTCGAGAAGTGTAGCTGGTTGGTGATATCCAAAATTCGCAATCGACCCCGAAAACAAACGAGTGGTGCTAAACCAGCACCTACTTTCCTGTCCGTACTTTCACAAAAAATACACGAAAAGTACTCAAATATTCGAAAAATTTTACATGACCTTATTTCAAAATTATGCTTAAGGAACAGAGTTAATTAAGGGAAAAAATCTCTATTTTTATAATTGTAGTAGTAGGAAGACGCCGAAAAAATTTTAAATGTTTGCAATTTTTGAAAAATGCGTGTTCAACTAACACGAGACCTGTACCATTCTCTTAAACATCCTTCACACTAACCAAAAACAAAATTTAATAGAAAACGATGAAGCCATATTTTTATAACTTTTATAATTGTTGAAAATGTGCCAGAAGCTTGATGTAAAGTACTCCCCAAAATTAAATTATCTGTTACAAATCCAAGGGACAGCGACATCAACCGAATCTATTAGGGAATATCAATTTTGGAGAAAATCGGTTGAACGGTTTACCAGCTAGCGTTGTTCACAGAAGGATAGACGAACGAACGGACAGACACACGTTTTGCCGTCATTCAATTTTCCGGCATCAAGGACCCTCAAAATGTGGATTCTGGCTGTACCACATGTTAGGGGATTTTTTTCTTAATTTAGCTACTGGATTTATCCACTTTTTCGTTACCAGGGCCCTGTAAAAATATTTTTTCTGCCGAAAATTCGCAGTTTTTTTCTCGCAGCATAACATAAGTTCTTCTCTACTGCGTAAGCGGTAGCGAGAAAGTACAAATCGGCGCATGTGGAAGCCTACGCAGTTGAAGGCCTGAATTAGCAACAACTATAATGCTCTGATAAAAAGTGCTCTCTCAAACATCTTAATCTAGTCCAGATAGTACAAGAATTAATTCATAATTGAGTTCTGATAATTGGAAAGAGGTAGGGTGAATAAAATGAAAAATGGTTTTGCAACACGTATGGAAAAAGAATTAATAGGAAATGAACGATAATAATAGTAGTAATAATAATAATAATAACAACAACAATAATAATAACAATGATTATGATAACAGTATTATTATAGACACCACAATTTGGAACAATAGGTAACATAATAGTTCTAATCAAGCTGAAGAAAAACAGCCATGAACATCGATTTTGCAGTCGTCGATAATAACAATCTACATCCTGTTTATAACTTGAAAATTTAGAAATAAATACCGCTGTCGCAAGAGTTTCGCCATCAAAGGAGACTTCCAAATATCGGCCTATAACCGATAATCATGTCCACCACAGGATTAATACCAAAACGCACAGAGCGTGCAATCCAAGTGCTGGAATTACCATTTTCATGCGTAGAGCAAATGCAAAAAGCAGTAATACTGGATAGCTGCAGAATAGTGAGAGAATTCCTATGATGTACTGCTGTTTGGGGCACGATTGACAGAAAATGTCTAGAAAGCAACATTCGCTCGTGTCTTGTCTCTGCGAGATCGTGAGAGCTTGAACCAACAATGGATAGGTTCTTGCACATTCTGCAGAGAGTGAAAAATTCGGAAATAATAATAATAATAGTGGTAGCAATAATAATAATAATAATAATAATAATAATAATAATAATAATAATAATAATAATAATTTATTGCATCATGAATCGATTCAAACTATATTGACGTTTAGGGAGGAGTAAAACCAGCGCATGCATTGTTCAGAAGCAAACAAAGGGTGATAGGGGTATTGAATTTGCCTGACGGATCCCCAGGAAATTTGGAAAATCATAATCGAAAAGGGTCCTAAATCAAAGAGGTATTCCTTATCTACACGAATTATCTAAAAACGAAAATATTTGTGAAAATAAAAACTATCGTAATTGCTTTACAAACCCTATTAAATAAATACACACTATAGTGTACATAAAACTGGTTCACGATTAATCTTTGAAAAAAACAAAACAAAAAAAAAAAACAAAAAACAAAAAACAAACAACGAAAAGGTGTGTGCACCAATGTAGAATAAATGTACAAATTACTCTGTTTCAGTTTGTTGATTATACAAGAAGTTACGTTGCTTGAAAGGTTATACGCCTACTTCTTTTTTAAATGCAAAACTGATGTTTTTAATATTTTCTAGTACAATATTATGCCTAAAATGTAACCATAATATTTGAGTCAATGTTTTCTCAAGAAGGCTAAATGGAAATATAACGTCTTGAATTTTGCGTGTGTGTGTGTGTGTGTGTGTAGGGCCGGCGATTGGTGTTAGGTCCAAGTGGGTAGTTGCTCCGTGTGGGGTCCCCCTCCCCTTTCATCGCCCACCGAAAATGTACATGAAGGGAAAATACGAAACAACATTTTTGAAATTGTCATGTTTGAAATTGTCATCAAATTATCGCGTTATTTTTTGCAACACAAAAACAGCGCTGTGCTTTGCATTTTTTATATTAACTCCTTTAACAATTTTTACAAATTGATTTTGTCGGTCATACCACTATAAACATTAAAATGGCGATACTGTTGCGCCGATCTTCGAGAGCCGAGAAAATTCATACTACATTTATCTAACCCGAAATTCCTAGTGGGTAAAATACCCATTCGGAATTTTTCGTTTGGGTATAGCTACTCACCATACCGCATTATCCGCCGGGCCTGAGTGTATATGTGTAATTATGCATACTCGTGCGTGCTCCCGCGCGTGAATAGGATTGATACTTACATCCTCTTTTGAGTAATTAATTTTCTACAAAACAGAACTGAAATGAAAAGGTACATACGAATGCATTGCAAATGCTGGTATTTTCAGTTCAAGACTGGCAATGATCCCAGCGTACCTGTCGCTGAGAGGGAGGCCATGGTGCTGCTTCGTTCTTTCGCCAGCGTGGGCCAACCCACTGGTCAGGCAGGCAGGCAGGCGCGGCGGGGCGGCCACCCCTGGCGTGTCGGCCGCGTCACACCGCCGGGCATCGCCCGCAGGGGTGGGGTTCCCCGGTCGCTTCGGGGAAGCCCCCGCGCAGTTCGATTGTTGAAACAATTGACGCGCCTCCGGACAGGCAGCTGCGGCGCGGGAGCGCGCTCCGCTGGCCTCTCAGCCGGAGATCACCGCTTCGAATCCGGAGGGGGCGCGATTGTTTGGATTCAAATGAAGTGGAGTGGAAAACTGTGGGAAATTAGTTGCTTTTTTTGGGTAGAGGTACGTGTCGCAGAATTATTCGAGTCAGTGAGATTCGTTCTAAAATAAAAATTCAAAGGAAAAAATTAATTTTCTTTAAATGTAGCAGAAGAGAATGTTCCACTGAACTCTACGCTGCACACAAAATCCTTATTCCATTTTATTGAATTCTATTTTAGTTGCATTAAAATTAAAATAAAAGATCAAGTACAGTCTCACAATATTTTTGTTGTATTGTGAGACTATTTGAAAATATGGCCACCTTATTGCTCTATATATGCCAGTAAGATACATTTATCATTTGCAGGGCTTGCTATCGTGATAATTTTTAACAGAAAGAGCGCAAGACCAATTGCAATAATGATGTCAACGCACTTCTCAATTGCTCTTTATTATGGATGCACACATTCGTGGTAAATTGTGGATCATGCTTTTCTACGTCCCCCTCCCTTCAACATCACCCACTCTCCTTTTCGTATTCTCCTTTCTCAACCTCAAGATAACTCGTTTTTCTTCCTTGATTCATCACATATTTCTTCAGTATTCTTTCCAATTCATTCACATATTCCTCATCCACAACAAATTAAAAAAATGATTCGAAAAGAAATTTCATTCGCCGGGGTTGTGCTCTTCGATGAACTTTACTTAAAATGTGATCCAAAAACATTACGTTCCTGTAATGCTGATCATGTCCATAAATTGGTGACAGGCAAACTCCTTCGTATTTTCACTTTTATTCTCGTGACATGTACTAAGCTTGGCAAATGAAAATAATACTACTTCGTTCAATAATAATTTATTAATTGGCTCCTTAAAGCTGTTAGTTCAAAAACACTTTCAGGTTTCATTTTGAAATCTTCACGTTCAGTTCTAGGCTGCATCGAATAGAAGCTTTTAAATGAATTCTCTGTAATCGTACCATATTGAAACAGTTTCAAAAATAATTTTTACGTCATACTTTATTGAATTTGTAGAAAAGTGATGTAAAATATTTTAGAAACGAATTCGATGTCTAAGTGATGAAGTAAAATATTATACAATTACTATCACGTCTGCAAAATGCCAAATCATTGGTACACTGCAAAATATTCGTATGGTTGGAGACATATGAAATATTTTAAAAGTAATATTAAATACAATATCCCTGCATACACATCGTTTCAATACAATTATATACATACATATCGTACAATACAACATACATATCGTTTCAATACAACATACATATCGTTTCAATACAATTGAGCTGTATGGATTCAATGCAATGTTTCTGAAGGGAACTAGAATGCCGGTATGTTGCCGTAGTTGGCACAATCTCCAAAAGGATTCGTACACGATATGCCAATCTATTAATTCTTCTCGGAACGAAAAGGATAAATTCTTTGTTTTTTCTCGGAATATCTGTACGATGAACAATCACTGATGACAAGTATTCAGTTCATAGAACAAAACTTAGATTTTTGAAATACATTTTAAAAGTTATGATGTTTTTGCTGGTTCTGCAATTAAACCATAGAAAAATGTACGTAGGAACAAACATTTCATTTCTTTATATTTAGTAGCAGGAAGCTGGGACAAATTATTCTCATTGTTGTAAAGAACATGTTCAGCTCTAATGGGGCTTTCTGTACATTCCAGTAATTCGTTATTCTCGTATACACGTCAGTGCTGACTTCTCTGGAAAAGGTAGTTGCCGCTGAATGATCCAGTTAGGTCTCATGTTTATGTTGTGGCTGTTGAACGGTTCACTTTCTCAATGAAAACGAAATTGCCATGTCTGGAAGACAATACAGCCAGTCGTTGCGGAAGACTTGTTCCTCATTGGTCAACCGCGTGATCGGAATGCAGGACTCCCTACTCCGCATGCCTACTCGCCTCCCGCGGCATACAAACCAAATCGGCAGATACTCATCGGGTAACGACCTTCAAGGTCGTCTGTCACAGGTGGCTTGTTGTTATCTGCCAGCCCGCGGCCGCAGCTCGCTTCTTTGCCGACGCCGCGCACCAACGCTCGCCGAGCCTCGCGGGGCGGGCAATCGAACCCTACAGTGCTTGGTGCCGCGGCCACCAGAGTGGAGCACTGTCCAATGCCACGCCGGCTTGTGGACCACGCCATCGAAAAGCCGCTGCTAAGTTTTGGCGCCGGAATGACACGTTGGAGACGTAACGTAACCCTATTCCTTGCAAGTTCGATGTGACAGGTTAGTTTGGAGTTGAACGTTCTAAAATTTTCGGCAATACATTATGGCCTTCGAAAAGGAGGACATTTCGCATTGAAGAACCACTTCCCAGAGCCTATAGGAAGTCTAAAATGTAACATTAATTATTCGAATTGACGAATCTAAGATCTTTTTGGGTATTATGTAAATGGATGTTAATTACAGCATTTACTGTGCAGCAGAAAATTGATTGGCTTTACACCATAATCATAAAAAGTTCTTTATGAACTATTAATGTATCTTGTTCAAAATATGTTTATCTCATCGGAGTCTTTTTCGAAACAAAAGAAAAAGATGATAGTCTGCGTTTGTGACGGTCGCACAGTTCTTACGCTGGCGCCGCCATCGACCTTTATCCTAACTACGTCGTTGCCTTCGCTCGTTTCCCATCAGTCCAAGTTTTCTGTTACGTACGGCCTCGCCCCAGCGTTTCCCCCTACAGTCTACCATGCTCTCCGGGCCCTCTCTGCCTTTTCCGCTTCTCCCTCTCCTGCTCTCCCACTCTCCGCCTCTCCTGCATTGCTCGTCTCCCCCTAGATTACGCTGACGTCATTGCGCGGGCGGCGAGCAGGGAGCTTTGGCTGAGCTGAGCGCTGCCAGTGTTACAAAACAGCCAACATTACTGGCAAAACATCAATGTTCATTAGAAAAGTTTGCCCAAAATAATATCAACAGAGAGCCGGCGTAATGTACACAAACCCCACTTTCTCTGTACTGTTCTTGTCATGATAAATTTATGATTTTATACGCTCACTTCCATTTGCATTCTATTTTAGAACATATGTTTAACATTTTAAAATGAATGATGTGCATACCGCACAGTTTATTTACAAAAATCGTTCCTTAATGCAATCGTGATCAAATGAAAGACGAAAGGAAATCAACGTAATTGTATTTTCGTAATCAATACTATTTCTCTTCGCTTCCATTCTTTATCTCCTTTATGATTCATGACAATGTGTACTCTGTTCAGAACGCTTTTGTTCATTACTGTTTTTCGCTGTCGAAATGTTACACTAAATACATGTATTATTTTTGGATAAGATATTCTAAAACAAATAACGGTGGTTAGAAATTTGAAATGTTGCATAAATCGTTTCGCGGCGTGACTGTCAAGTGTCAGCAAAGAGCTTAAATTAGACCTACGTCGGGAGGAATTCGATTGGTGTATGCAGTGCTGCCTAGCGGTAGAAGAACGAAACGGCCGGCGTTTGTCCTTGTTACGTATTTTCGTGAAGATTTTTTGTGCCGTTAGGTTTAACGGACACATGAAAGCGTCAATTAGACAATAAACATAGGAAATTTCATTTTCCATTGCTACGAAATTGCTTAATAGTAGATTGATACGTATATAAATGTGCTTGGTTAACCGAAATGAAAATGAGGAGTTATATTTTAACAAAATTTCATGGTATAGAAGCAAAACTAATGAATAAAATTTTGCTTTTTTGCGCTCATAAAGCCTTAAGGGTTGTTTTATCATTTTGGAGGGTTTCTTTTTATCCTCATTCGTATGAAAACGAGACACTGCGGGGGTGATTCTACTTTCTCTTGTTTTATCAGCCTCCTCGGGGCTTCTCTCGCTCGGTTCGCTGTTTTGCCAGCGCGCTCGGTTCTCTCCGCTGTTCGCTCTTCTGCTGTTTTTCTGGCGCGACTCTGGGTACTGTTGGGGCCGCTCCCGCCCGACGCCATTGATTCAGTTGGCTTGTCCCCAGCGCGGCGGGGTGAGGGGCGATCGCCCTGCGCTGTAACGGGGACTGGCATGTTCAGCGCCGGGGTTCGCAATGGCGGCCATGGCCCAGCGTTGCGAATTTAAAAAGAGAACGTATAGTTTCTGTTTACGGGTGCAGTGCCCGTTTGTTAAAATAAAGACAAAATATACCTTCCACAATCCTTCTCCGTATACCAAAAGTAAATACAATGAAGGCGTGAATATAATAATAATGAGGGTAAATACAATTCAGTTCAATTTTCCTCAGCCTCGAAAGGACACTCAACAGCGGAAAATAGTGTTTAGAAGCGTTTCCTTTGTCATTGTAGTAGAAGAAAAAAGCGGGTCACGATGGTCACTTGTTGAATGTTTACTGGAGCTTCATGTGGCATATATCAGAGGGTAAGATGTCATATTTCTTTGAATTTGAGCGTTGGATATACGCCAAGGTTACACCAGCAGCACAACGGAGCAAGCGGAGCCCGCGCGAGCGCGCGCCGGAATCGATATAGGTGGGGGGGTTGTGCCGCGCAGTGCGCAGCTTTATCCCGCACGGCGCGCCGTCCCACTTGGAACCGCCGTTTCACTTTATGCAGCTGTGAGACGATAACAACGATGGGCTATAGGACTCGGGCGCTGGGGAAAATGCCAAATGGGCTATAGGAAACGGCGGGAAGAGAGAGATTTTGAAGCGGTCGTCTGCTGGCGAGGCGCGTACGCCAAAAGCCGGGAATGAGAAAGAGCGAAGAGAAAAACGAATTCGAACTTTAGATTCGAACTTTCTTACTTTTTTCATAAATGAACCAATGATAGATAGAGTAGGTATTTGAACGGTCTGACTCCTCTAAGCCACCTTTAGGCTCTCCAAAATTAGTACGAACGTATTTCAAATACATGCGATATAAAATATTCTACCTCGTAGCATTTAATAAAAAACAAAATTACCAACTTTTATTATTAAACCGTACTTCACAGAATTAACCACTTTTTAATGTTCGTGTGTCGCATGAAGAAGATAAATTTAAGATTTGTTGGTTATAATGAAAACTGAATAATAAAACTCGCCAGAGAGAAACGTGGCAATTTTCGTTACGATCATTCTGTGTGCGTTCATGCTAATTAGGATATTGTATTATCTTCTATTGTAGGTGAATTAGAGGCGAAGCCTTTTCGTGAATTTGAGCGTCGGGAGGGCCACCGTTTTGGGTGCAATCAAACAATGCCACGGGCAGCTGCCTCGCGCGGCGCGCCGCGGGCCTCGGCCTCTGGCCGGCGCTGCGCCACGCGCAAGCCATTGTTGCGCCGCCCGGGCCGAGCGCGGCGGCGGCGGCGCGCCATTGTTGGCGCGTTTGTTGCGGAGCAAGGCGCTAGGGAAGGGAGACGGGAGATGCGTGCGAAATTTGAAATGCCAAGCAATTAACTAAATAGACGGGAATGTTTTACGTTTTAATGTTGATATGAATCGATATTATTTTAATAAGTTTCCAAAGCTCTGAAGTGTTGAACAATCAGATATTCTTAAATCATTTCTCAGTTAATTGGAATTAGTTATTATTTCCATCATAGTAATTTCGTGAAAAATCTTGTTTATTGGATACTAGCTTCTATAAAAATGGTGTAAATAGACCTACAACTATTTTCTCAAAATGATCTGACCATCGCTTTTTAGCTTAACAGTTTTTATCAGTGCTTGTTCAATTTCAAACATTTCTTTAAATTTCAGTGTAGCAAACATTTTTTACTGAATTAAAAAAATGGCTTCAATTTGTAAGTTTGTCTTATTATAAATATATTTTTACAAAATCTAATTTCTAGTTTATCAAACTTCAGGAGTGAAAGATTAATTACACACAGTAAAATTGTAAATTTATTTACAATAGGACTCTGGTTTCTTCATGACAAGTGAACAAGAGGGTAACGTATGAAATATAATAATATTGCAATAAATAATCATTCAGAATTATATTCTACAATCTTTCTCCACTAGTGTATTTACAATTGGGTTAACTACAATGAAATAAACATATTTTGTCAATTTTTTCCAATTTCTATGTCAATTTCAAGAGAGCACTAAAACATTTTCATCCGGATTTATACGTAGGTTAAAAGTTTATCGTAAATTGTAAATAGTATTCGTTCGTAGTGGTATGGTACGTGGTAGTTACGCATTTACCGTGATTGCAAGATAACGTTTTTGAAGATTCTGTTTTGAGAATGAGTATTGAAAAGTTTGCGAAGATATATTATTAATAATTAAAGAATATGAACATATTTCTAGCATTCTGGTAAACAAAACCATGTTCATTTACTCTTAATTAACATAAAAACTGAGAAAGCAAAATGGTTGATAACACTATACAATTATATTAACTATTTCACTCATGTCTGTCCGTGGCGTAAGTAACCAATGCTAAGCAAGGATATATTCAAATCAAACCAATCCCAGATTTCTATCACCATTTATGATAATCACTTTGTTTACCTTTGCACTCCGCTGTAATCACTTTTTTTTACCTTTTTAAGATAACGATAGCAATTGTTTCAGGTCTAAAATAGCTTGTGCGCATGAATATAATATTAAAATGTGTCGTTTTCGTAATGTTTAGAATTCTGAAATAGAATCTATTGTTAAAGATTCAGTGCCGAAAACAGCGAAAGGAACAGAGATAGCGTGTGGAAGCAATTCCAAGAATTCGCACAATGCTCAGCACAAACTACAAATGAAGAAATTATACTTATTTTAGTAAATTAATATGCGAAGATTAGGTGGTGAAAAGTACAATGAATATGCTATCAAAACTATACGGAACGTTGCAACCAAAATTGTTCAGGAAAATAATGTAATGAGTGCACACGTGTGTTCAATCCATTCGCAATTAACGAATTCTGCTGCTAACTCAGCTTGTACATCTTCCATTTCAAATACTTCCACAGAAGACCAAAACATGGAAACTCAACTTCCTACAACTTAAATAATTGTGTTTTTAATAAATATTCTTGTAAGTAGCCTTGTTATAATTTTTTTTGAAAGTTTTATTACCATAAAATCGAAACATATTTGAAATCATTTTCTGCATTAAACAGTGATAAGTCGGTGCTGAATGAAAGTTTTTCATTTTTCGGTAGTAATTTTGAATAATATTTCTCTTTTTCGTAATTCCTGTGATTTAAATTATCCTTTCGATTCAGGTAACACGTTTATTCGTGAAATAGTCTCACTAAGTGCACTGATATCACTCAAAGTGCTGTGATATTACTTATGACAATAATTCGCAACAAAACTATGTTAAACTGCTCTAAAATGATAAAAGCTAGCCTCTAAGGGATATTTAATTTAACATTTTTATAGTCAGTCTTATATTGAATATATTTTATATAGTAATTGTAATTATTTTTCTTATTTTTACAGTTAAATTTTTCTCATGAAAAAATTCAAGTAATCATTAAAAAGTAATGCTTTATTCGATTCCTCACGGTGCTTCAGTTCAAAATGTTTCCGCAGTTTTTGCTTCAGTAACATGGTTCAATTTTTATTTCGAACATTTTAAAAATTACTCTATTCTGCTATTCTCTTTCCAAAGAAGGTAACCGGCGAACCAGGAACAAATTCTGTGATAAATATTTTTTGGTAGATTAGGATAAGGAACTTGGAATGGTTGACGTGTACAGTTGTGTAGTTACATTTCTATTCAGTAATTTTTGATATATTAATGTAATTCTTTGTTCTGCAATAACAATTTTATTATTGTTATTATTATTATTGTTATTATTTGAGCATATAATGTTTTTCATAAAATGTACGAACTTTTATCAAATTGCTTTTTCTTTCCAGAAAGGTCTCCCTCATTTCTCTGGGGCATTATCTTTAAATCAATGTCATAGCGTGGAGCCTTTTAAAGGAAGAATAAACATCGTCTTTACGTCATTTACTATAATTATTCGAAAATTTCAAAACATTTTCTGTAAAATCTTCGTTTACTAGTCGATGCATTCTAGTTGTTCCTTGCCTGACTGTAACAAATGAGAAAATTAGTACCGAGTTCCTACGATCGATCGGTGTCCCTAGAATTCTTGGCGGTCGTTTCTCTTAGGTCAGGCAAATGAATCTAAACATGAGTTACAGTCTCTGCTGGAATCAAAGAATACTATTTTACGTGTCTTTAAAAGGTTGGTACGTGTCTTTAAAAGGTTTAGAATTAATCATTTTTTAAAGTGAACTATGCTCTATACTGTTCAAAACTTTTTATTGTAATTGTTGCAATAACTCTCTCTATTCAAACTTTTCCAGTATTAAAAATTGAGAAATACGTGAACTTCGCATTTGGTCATGGATTCCTTCTTTTGTTTACGCACCTAACATAGAAAGGTAAATTTAAATCGATGGTTTCCAAACATCTCTTCGAACAGCAAAAACCTGATCATGAATGCCCTAGTGAAATTAATAGTTACTCAATTACATATTAGCAACTTTACAAAAAATAACTGATATTGAATAGTGAATGATGACAAAAAACCTGGAAGTAAATGAAATATTTGAAGTAAAGTTGTAACTTTTATATTAAAATAAAAAATAAAAAAAATACTGTATTTTTAATGCCCAAGGAAATGAGAGAACCTGATGGAATGATAGATTTTTTACTTTCTCGCCTTTCGAAGGAATTTCGTAAGAAGAGAAAGTTATGCAATCGTGCGCCAGAAAACCGCGAATTTTTATATTTGTTTTGGATCTTTGTAAAATTCCGTTTCCAAGAGCATTAGCAATGGGTTTATTTTTTCTGTGTTGAAGCTACCCTGAATTCAATTTCCAACAAATAGAATGACGGGAAAGAAATCAACATTTTCTGTCTGCAATGAATGCCATAAAACTGGTATCTCTTTTTGTAATAATAATTATGAGATATCCTTGTTCAAATATTAAATTTGGCCTCTCAACGTCTATCTATAACACTAATTTCCTAAGTAAAAATGAAAAGAAAACTTTCCAGCTTCCGACCATTTGAGAGGTGAGCATGGTGTCGTTAGAGACCCAGAATATTGAGGAAAATCCTCAAACACATATATAACTAATTTCCAACGTGCGCAAAAATCGAAAGAAAACTATGTAGCCCCCTGCCATGTGAGAGATGTTTATGCTTTCGTTAGATACCCAAGAACTCGGGAGAAATAAAAAAAAAATTAATTTCCAATGCGCGCAGAGTTAAAAGAAAGCTATGCAGCTTCGAGGCGTTTGAGAGGTGTGTATGTTTTTTAATGAGCAAGAACTCAGTGAAAATTCAAAACCAATGAGCTTTGATTTTGACTGCAAAATGCAAATATTTGCTTGTTATTCCGCCTATTCTCATACTGCGCGTACCTACTGCTGAATTCTCAAATCCAGTGCGTCACTGCTTACGACATAACCAATGATGGAATACGACAGCATGGCTATAAGGAATATACCGCCCGCAATTAAATATTTTCTATTCACGAGTTAAGGAAAAGCAACTGTTTTGATATTATTGGTATGAAAAGAACTGTTGCAGCATTTAAACACAGTATTCGATGGTATTGCACGATTCGTATAGATCGTTTGTTAAATATTTTAATTCACGGCAGTGTTAAATGAGAATATTTTAATGGTTCTTGAGCAGTTTCATGCTACTCTTTGTAAAAGCTACACTTTGTAAGATTTCTTGCTACTCTATGAAAGATTTGTTCAGCAGGAAGTCACTATGATTATAAAATTCACGTAATGAATTAAAACTGTGAGAAAACCATATCACCTAAAAGGCTGCCGCGTGTCTTAATAGATGTTCATTTTATTAACGTAAGATATGGGAAAATAGGAAGTTCTATGAAAGTTTTACTTTTATGGCTGAAAAACGATTAACAAGTTTTTCAGGAAGTGATTTGCTTCACAGCGTTTTGATGACGGAGTTTTTCTTTTGATCTTTATCTTTATTAATATATAAATACTTTTTTTAATGTCGCTTTTCTAACTACTTAGTCATGTAGCGACCACTTTGATTTGCATTGGGGTAACTGTAGGGGGAGCACGACTCGTAAAGACAACACAAGCACACACGAGCATCCATGCCAGGGGCGGGATTCGAACCCGGGACCCTTCGAGCCGAGGCAACTGCGGCCCTGCAGCTTTAGCGAACTCAGCAAATCCCCCCCTCCAGGCATGCATAAATACTTCGTCATCAACATTACTGTAATTCAGTGATTGAAACAATTTTATTTCACTTTGTAATGTGTAATCAGATGTTACATATACGGATAACAAAACTCTTAAATCTAGGTAGAAGTTTAGTAATGTCACAAATAAAAACGAAACGATAATAATTGCTCCGCACATTTCAAGATTAGCACTTTCTGGCACAGCTGTGATATATTTGAACGAAAATATAAAGCATCTCTATCGCATTGTATAATTCAATGTTTTTACCCGTATACATACGTATATTCGGAGTAATATACGTAGTATAAGGAAAGTTATCTAATGCTACGGAAAATCGATTTGGAAATTTTATCTAAAATACATATTTTGGAGTCCCCTGTTACCGAAAACGTTTTTTTTTAAACGTCCTTCCGTCCGTCTGTCAGTCTGTGAACATCACTAGTGCCTAAACCATAAGTACGATTTCATCCAAAATGAATATTCCCCGGTCGATCTGGTTCCACCCGAGGCGCCGCGATTTTCAAAAACTTTCTTCAAACTTTAGAGGTACGTTACATGAAGCCACCCCCCCGACATTTTCCAAATTTTCTCAAAAACGGCTCCAAATTTTTTATTTAAATTTTTTGTAAGAATAGAATACAGTAATCCCTCGACATCCGCGAATTTGCTATTCGCGAGTTCCGAACATTCGTGATTAGATTAATACTACCGGTTTTAACATTCGCAACTTAAACATTCGCGAGTGCGTCTTGTGGTCGTATTGCTTTTTTTTTTTTTTTTTTTGAAAGGGAGCACATTTCATTTCATTTATCAGTGTCATCTGGGAAACTAACTCGGCAGACGACGGAGCTCAAAGTATCACTTTCCGCAAAAATTTCAAAGATGAAATGTCAATTCACATTTTTACAATATCACAATTGTAACATAATTAAATTCAATTGCATCTAATTGAAAGTAAGGGTTTGGCCAAATTAACAAAAAATCCATTCAGGATTTGTATAACTCTCATTATAATGAGCTCAGAGGAGCTTCGGGAAATCAACAGTGAACAAAACGTCCTCGACGGTAATGATGAAATAACGTAGCGAAACTGCGTCCCGGAGCAACTTCAATGTCAAAACTGTTAAGCGCGTTCTAAAACCAACAAGCTCTGGTGAAACTGACATTCGAATGTGATCCGAACATGGAAATAACTTCGAAATTTAAGAGAGAATGGAAGCATAATATGCGCATTTGGATATTAGAACAACGAAGAGAGTGATAAAACAAAAAGTTACCAAATCCTGTATCCAATCACTTTCATCTTTGAAATATGTTTCAGATATTATTTTATTTCTTCATTTTGGGATGTTAATTATGAGTTCTGTTTGTAGTAGCGCTTACTCAAGTCTACTGTAATTGATTGTCAGATATTTTTTCTTTCTTTTTTAAAAGATTTCCGATATCCAGGAACCTAACCAACCTTTCTTCATTAAAAGATTTCGCAGAGATCAACATTCGTGGATTTAACATTCGCGATGCTTTTAGAAAACTAACTCTCGCGAATGTTGAGGGATTATTGTAAAATACACTTATGAAGGTGGCATAGGTCTGAATTTCACCGATAACTCACAATTATCGAAAATTGCAAAAGTTTAAATTTTTTTCGGCGTCTTACTACAAAATTGAAGATAGAGATTTTCCCTTCAATTAAAATTTGTTCTCCAAAGTGATTTCTTCAATTAAGGAAAATGTTTTTGAAAATTTTAGTAGGTTTCGCACAATATTGCATAAAATATTGGCAATTTTAAAAAAATAACAAAAACAAAATTTTCTCAAAAACGGCCCCAAATTGTTTCTTTAAACTTTAACAGGGACAGTGCTAAATGTAATCTATGAGATAACATAAACGCCGTATTGCTCTATTCCGTTATTTTTGCAAAAATGACAAAAATGTAATTTCTTTGAATTGTCTCTCACGTCGTTAATATTTACATTTGCATTACACAACAGTTTTCTTTGAAAACTAGCTCAAAATTCCGCATTTTCAGAAAAAACCCCATTTCCTCATAAATAGCTCTAATTTTTTTCTTAAAACTTTTCGAACGGATAATGCCAATTAAACTCTTTAGTATGATGTAAAGTTCAATTTTGGGTATTTTTTAAAAAATTGCACAAATGTAATTTTTTGAAAGATTTCTCACACCGTTAATATGCACTTTTCCAGCAATTTGTAAGCCCTACTGTACTTGTGAGTTAAAGTGCTTCAAATGACTTTAATGAAGTTTTTCGAAAATTCAAAAAGTTTCTGTGAAAATGAACTTCAAATTTCGAATTTACAGTAGCGCTGAAACGCCATTTTCCGAAAAACGGTATCAAATTTGTCAAAGAAATTTGCCATTTAGGGCGAGGTTTTACTGTTCTTGAATATTTTTAAAATAATATTTCTGTTTCACTATTAGGAAAACGAAAAGTTAAGAAAATATATTTTGGGTGGCGATAAATGGCAGCTGGTATGTGGCAAGTTCTAATAGTTAACCGAGACCAAAGGAAACAGGAAAATAATGATTTAGAAAGTGGTCAATTAAAATTCGGCGGTAAATATATGATGTGAGTGGGGCTTTGCCAATAAAACAAGAGAATATTTAGAAAGAAATTCCTGGTAAGAATATTTTCAAAAATAGCTACATATTTTTAAAAGAAAGTAGACCCTCTATTGAAAATGTATGCCGAAAACATGTTTTCACTTATCTTAAACGGAGAAATTAATTAAAGAAATTATTATTAAGATGTCATAGAGAACGTAAATACCACAGTGAAATTACCAAAAAGAATTACATTGAAAACATTAGATATGAAATATACAAAATTTTGATTATTTGAATTCAGCCTTCTAAAATGCAATAAGTGTCCCAAAAAAATTAGGTTACTCTTATACTTACATTTTATCCGTCCTGTGTAGTCAATTTTCGTGCCAATATGCCCTTCAATTAATTTCCAATAACAATTTGTTTTATGAGTAATTTGTAGAGAATGAATATTATGGTCAAAGATCAATACTATGATCACTAGGGGCGGATTTTGATGGCATTGCCAAAAATGATCAAAATAATGCTCTTAAAATGTTTTTAATATGTCCTAAAAACGAAGAAAAATTACGTAAAAATGTGATTAAAATCAATTCGGATGAACAGCTCAAGCTGTTGGATATGTTACTGATGTAATCGAAGCTTCTTCTTTTCAAATTAACTCAGCTTTCAAACTTTTGGTTTGGACTGTCCTTTACAAGAAAATTACCTCTCTTCCGCTGGCACTACACTTTTCGGTTACCATAAGAACACATATGCCACCATTTAGAACTATTTAATTTATAATTAATTACGCAAAAACAAAAACAAATTGTTTTTGCTCTTCAAACTTCCGGGTAATTAAGTGCGAACTGGTGGAATATTCCGCTGGCACACCACAATCGGTTGCCTCAACAACAAATATGCCATCTTGTAGAATGATTTAATTGTTATTTAATTTCGCAAAAATTAATTTATTTTTTCTTCAAACTTCCGAGAAATTAATGATAAAGAGTTCAGTTGGCACATCACTTTCGGTTACCGCAAAAACAAATGTGCCACCATTTAGAACTATTTAATTGCTAATTAATTAGTGCTCGGTAGCTCACCATTAATAACGCGGAAGTTTGAAGAGCAATTAAATTATTTTTTGCATAATTAAGTGATGCAAAACTGGCGAGTTTCTGGTGCTTGCCCGGATCGAAGGCGTAGGCCGACTGCTCTGATCCGTGGTTTTCCATGCTTTCCATAATCGCTTCCAGGCGAATGCCGGATTAGGTGGCTTAGAGCATGAATTGATATCACTGCACTGTCTCTGGCCGGGAGGTCTTGCGATTCGAGTACCGACGGTGAAAGGATTTTCGACATTAGTTACGTAGCTAGGTTGAATTCAGCCGCCCTCTGGAGGAGAATTCTGGTGGCCAGCAGCTCTGATCGGTAGTTTTCCGTGCTTCCCAATCATCACCAGGCGAATGTCGGAGCATTCTAACAAGTGGCCACGGACCGTCCGCGATGTTTCCTTCCTCTTCCTTGTCCTCTCCTCACTCCTTACTTACACACTCACATACACTACACTACTACACATGCCGGGAGCTTAGAGCTTGTCTCGGCTGGGGCAGTGTTCCGCTGGTGGAAAGTACCTGATTGGGGAAGAGCTCGCAAGCCGACTTGTACCGGATCTCGCCATCCAGCGAGGTAAGATCACCGCAACCATCGCGATTAAAAACTTGCACTACACTTACCAGACTAATGATCTTAGTAGTTGACGCACCGGAAAACATGAACCAATCTACCACCAGTCAATCAAACTGAAGTGGCACCCCAGAAATCGGGCCAAGGACCACGTGCGAGTCTTCCTTCCCTCTCCTGTTCCCTTTCCCACCCCAACCCAGCGATGTGTTGATACCATCCGCGAACCCCACTGAACTAAGAAACCTCCGACAATTGTGGCGGTCATGGACAGAAGCATAGTGTAGATCTAGAAAAGAATAAGATGATTTCGTTTTAATGCGCTCGCGTTTATTGTGATTGTTCTTAAATTCTGACTTTTATTTTTTGTTGAAAATTTATTTTACACTTCCTTCGAGAACGAACAAATTTCGTTCCGTTGAATTTGTATAATATTATTCTTTTACAGGATGCCGTGAACTCTGTTTTTTACTTTCTCGCCTTACAAATACTTCGTAAGAAGAGAAAGTTATGTAATCGTGCGGCGGAAAACGGGGAATTTTTATGTACGTTGTTTCGTTAGTTTAATTAATTGTCCTTGATGAATCGTTGGGGTACTGAACACCATAGATGTATTTGTCAACCAAATCGCTACTGACTAGAATGATCCATTTCTTTTAAAAATCTTCGTGCAGTTTGAAGTACAGACTTTCAAGTGCATTGTTTTCGTTCTGCACGAACTGCGTTTCAGTCTTCCCTTCCTCGATGCACCCGAGTCTGGCACGTTGCATTTCTCTCGCGCCTGCCACGCTTCGCCCTATTGTCATAGGTAACAGTCGAAAAAATATTTAAATGTTTTTAATAGTTATTACCCTAATTATTTTCCTACGAACACATTGTGATAAATTGCTATGAAGCTGTGACTCATTCCGATTGTTTAACGAGTGTAATCGCTTGGGAAGGAGAACTTTCACACTGCATAGTGTGAAGTCTTCTGTAAAAAATATATTTTCCCAGCATGACCTTCAAATTACATACAATCTTGAAATGTATTCATATTATTTTAAAATGCAACTCAATGATTTCAATGATTAAATAAATAATTAATACGATACTATTATAGAACATTAAATAATATTTTAACAAACATGTATTTCAAATTTCTTCACGACCGCTGCTGTTTTGAATTTTTGATACCCTTTCAGGGTATGCGAAAACATGAACGTTTTGTGAAAATTGTGGGCTGAATTTATCGCAGCAGTTGTTTTTACAATTTGCTTCCAGTTTAATGAATTGACGTTTTCGAAGCTTGAGTGCAGTGATCACTGAAGATATCTTGCAATTTCTGAAAAAGTAATTAGTTCGATTTGAATTGATTAATTAAAATTGATTTCTAGGCTACAACAGTTTCAATAAAGAAAAGCAACTTAAAATAATAGAATTCTGCATATTCTTTTGAGGTACTTTCCAGTAAGTAAATTAATTCTGCTTTTGTCTGAATTTCTACGATGTTGAATGATCAAAAGAAATGTAAAGTTAATATGATATATAAATTTATTTTTTGAAATATTTCCTAAATGCTGGTAAAAATTCTGGTTTTGTGCTTAATAAAATAATTATTTGATCGCAAGTATGTATATATGGAACAGGGACGACATGACGAGGTCCTATTGCACAGCTTCACCGCATTTTTTTTCTTCATTTACCGCGATGCCTATGTCTGCGGTGCAGCTCTTCAAACTGAACTCTCGTCATTTAACCTAGAAATGGTTGGAGGTGGTATGATGTATTGAATGAATATAATTCGTGCATAAGTAAATTTGGTACCTGTTGAATTGTTGGTGAATAGTCAGCAGATTTCATCAGAAAATAGTATTTTTTTTACTTTCTCACACTTACTAGCGTAAGAAGAGAAAGTATTGTAATCGTGCGCTGAAAAACCGCGAATTTTCGACACGAAAATTCTTATCGCCGGGCCCTCGTAAGGAAAAAGTGGATAAATCTAGTTGCTAAATATACAAAAATATCCTCTAACACTTGGTGAAGCCAGAATCCATGTTTAGTGCGTCCTTCATACTAAAGAATTGATGGCAAAACGACTTTCTGTCTGTCCGTCGTCCTGTCCGTCGGTCCATCTGTCTGTGCACAACACTAGCGCATAAACCATTCAGCCGATTTCCTTCGAACGGTTGATATTCCTCAATCGTTCTAGCTGATGTTGCGGCCCTTAGGATTTGAAACCGATATTTTATTTTTGGGGGTTACTTTCCAAGAAGCCCTCTGAGATTTTCAAAATTTTCAAAAAACTGGTTTCAAATTTTTTGATTAAATTTTGTTGTTGCATAGTGCGAACTTATTTTCGTTAAAATCCCCAATTTTTGGAAAATTGCAACAAAAAATTAAAACTTCAAAATTGAAGATAGAGATTTTTGACTCAGGCAAAGTCTGTTGTACAAAATTAGCTCTTTAAAAAAGAGCATGTACAATTTTTATAAAAACCTCGCTTCTCGTTTGAATTGAACGTTTACAAATAATAGCTGAGTTGTTAGTAGCGCAGAAAATGCAATATTTCAACATTACGTAGCTGTTTCCAAACCCGCGAGAAATATGTGCTGTTGTAGCACCACTAGTTTTATGATGTGTCTTAGTCCTATATAAGAGTATTAACGCTACTTTTCTGGTTATATTATTAGCCTTGTATATGAAATTGAATATTCCGAAAAGTTGGCAAACTGAAATGAGTTAAAGTTTTGATTTGTACTAAATCCCATGATCCGGAACACTCATAATTTCCTTACATGTCGTAAATGGATATGTAGCATGTCGACATGATCAGCGAAGAAATGAGCATAGGGGAGACGATTTTACCACATGTAGTTTTCCTTCACTGTTTTAAAATGACTGTACTTTTGGGTATCTCTGAAACTTTGTGTAGCCTACCTCATTATTTGACAATTTTATAAATGCCATATTAAATAACATACACTTCCCTTATTCCCTCTACAGGTATCTCCAGCAGCGGGGCACCGCCACAACCGGGACAAGCTAAAGCTTGTGACTTGTGTGGTAGAGTTGTACATGTGTTTGCGTGTGTGTGTGTGTGTGTGAGTGTAAAGGGGCGTAAGGGGAGGTAGAGATTCAAGGATGAAAAAAGAAATTTTTGCACTCCGGTTTTCGCCCGTTTGTTAGGTATTCGTCTGGTATTGATAGGACAAACCAAGGAAAACTACAGATCAGAGCAACCGGCCACTAGAATTCTCTGGCTGAATTTGATCTAGCTATCTAGCTAGTGTCGAAAATGTGCCACTGGCAGACGGACGGACATATTCAAAAAACACTTTTTCGGTAACAGTGATGCCCAAAACATGTATTTTCGTCAGAATCTGTACTACCCAACTTTCTCTATTCCACGTATACGAGACAATAAAGTCGCATAGTTTGGTGGAGTACCATTTTGTTGTTAGGTTGTGTAAAGGCGGCTCCGCACATTCGCTATTCGGCGAACAGCGAGCAACCGCTCGCCGAATCCCGAGTAGTGTGGATGGGTTGCTTGCTATTTGCCGAGTGACGAACATTCGGTGCTCGCCCTACCCATCGCGAGTCGGTCTTTAGGACACATCAAAGGGAGCGAACATTCGCCGAACACATCAGCTGATCGGGATCGGGCGAGCTGTAGCTGGCTGCTCGGCGAATGCCGAATGTGTGGAGCCACCTTAAAGGAAGGAAACGTGAGACCCGCACTTCAAGCGCGAGCACCGCACTAACCTGTGTTGTGGTGACAAATGACTCCTCCGTTACAATTCCTAAGAAACCTTCGAGGCCCATCACACTATTAGCACTGATCCCACTCTAATAATCTGCCTCAGTTTTTTACTTTCTCGCTACAGAGTAGAGAGAAAGTTATGTAATGCTGGGTTTAAAAACTCCTAATTTTCGGCAGAAAAACTCTTATTACAGGGCCCTGGTAACAAAAAATTGGATAAATCCAGTGGGTAAATTTGGAAAAAGGAAATCTTCTATCACGTGGTGTAGCCAGTACCCATGTATTCTGTGTCCTTGATATCGAAAAATCAAATGATGGCAACTACTCTCGGTCCGTCCGTCCGTCTGTGAACAACGCTAGCGACTGTACCATTTAGCCGATTTTCTCTAAAACAGATATTCTTCAATCGACCTAGCTGATGTCGCAGTCCATGGAATTTGAAACCGATATTTTAATTTTGAGAGGTACTTTACGTGAAACCCCTGGGACATTTTCCAAATTTTAAGAAAATGGTTCCATTGTCTTTTATTAAATTTTGTTGTTGGGTAAGGATATTTAAGATAATGGTGCAGGTCTCCTGTTCGTTGAAAACACTGATTTTTCGAAAACTGCGAAAGCTCAAAATATTTTCAGCGACTTCCTAAAACTACAGTTATGAAGATAGAGATTTTTCTCCTGAATGAAATCTGTTCCTTAAAGATATATTTTTAAATAAGATCACGAACAACTTTTGGAATATTTGAGTACTTTTCACGTAATATACCGCGCAAATACGGGCGAGAAAGTACGTACTGTTTTAACACCACTATTTTTCATAATTATGAAAACAACTGATTATAGTTTTAATAAAAACTACTGATTGTAACCACAAATGAAACTTGTATCAGCATCACAACAAATTGCAACCACTCATGAATTTGTCTGTTGTAATAATCTCGATTCGTGCATGTCAAGTAGAATGTGTTACTCTTTTAACAGTAAAGCTTGATTTGTGTTGTAAATCTTCTTGGGAAAGGTGAATTTTGGACCATTTTGTACTTTATTCAACTACTGAATCCAAAGGAAATGATGCGTACTAATATTTGCCATCAAGGTGATACTATTAAAGCACTGCCAGCGTAGTACGGATCTCTGATGTTGTAAAGAAATTGTCGTAAGTATCAGATACTCACACTTGCATATCAAATGTAGAATTTTTAAAGTTTGTCTGATAAAGATATCATCTATTTCTAAACTGAAAATGATTATTTCATGTCAAATGTCATTGGAAATAACAGTGTTACAAAGTATGGATCAATATCAATTGATTTTGTTTGGTTCATACTTTTGGATTGTCACTATCTTTATTGTCTGCTGAAATTACGGACTAACAGCAATAACTCGCTTACATTGTTTTCCGTTCGTCCTGAAAACGTGAATTGGGACAGTGAATTTTCTTAGCAACTTCTTGTCGTCATCCAGAAAATTCTTGCTGATGCAACGAGCGAAGAAAAATTCTATTCAAATATTTTTAAAACACAATCTTATAGCCTGTGCACCTACCGAATCCACCCACTCTCCACACAACCATAGAATTCGATCTGAAATTCCCAATAGCGTGGTAGATAAAGATTTCAATAATACTGATTCACAATAAGTTCTAACTGATTCTAACTCAGGTCATTGTCGAATATTAAAAAACACAAACGCAAACATAAACGCTGTAATAACAAGGTCTCAAAAATAAACTGACAAATATTTCAAGAATAACTGAAGTGTTATTCCTTGCCCATTCTTTCCAGTATCTACTAACTAAATAGAACAAGAAATTACATTTCTCATAACTTCCATAAAGGCAACATTGTCTAAGTCTAAAAATTCAACACGTTAAATAAATGTCTTATAAATGTGATAAATAGATGCTCGGGTTCAGAAACGGTTTGTGGTGATAACAAATTTGGGGTAACATTTTGCGATAGTGATCCTTTACCCTGTTTTTACTCTGATTCTCAAAGATCTGAACAAAATTTGAGAGCAATCATTCCAGTAATTCAAAATTGTTTGTGCTACTCAGATACACATCCACACAAATATCTACATTTTTTATACATTAGGATTTTACCATTTCGTGCGCGTGAGGTTCGCACATGAATAAAGTTCTCAGAGCTACGAGGAGAAAATTTTTCCGACATAAGCGTTCTCACGGAAGGAGGTAGCGTGTTGGCAACCATTGAGTCTTTTCTGGAAGCCCGAGTGCGAATTCCCAAATAGAAGTTCATCGAGAGAACATTGCTTGGGACGCATATTTGTTTTTCAGTGCTTGGGAGTGATTAATCAGATCTGTTTTCTGTCTCTTAAAAACTGTAGTTCTGATTCATTAATAGATGCCCAAATTCGTATCATGAGAGTTCATACTCACAAAAACATTTGGCTCCTTGTGTGATCTTTTCCGTTTTGCCTTCTCTACCGATGACTTGATCTTCTGACACTTCGCTTATTTTGTTTGGGACAATATAACAAACCGAATAGAAACGTCTCTGACCATACGTTTTATATGATATTTTCTTCGTTTCTCTGCTACATTTTCGTACAAAGAGGATATGTTCATGAAATTTATTATTGTCGCTTTCGTCGCATTTTCTCCATATCTAAGTAAGAAATAACATTTTAGTTTACTTTTTACTTTCTTTTCCTTATTGACAGCAAAATATCTGTCTGTATTGAGATGGGTAAATATTGATAAAAATATGTCGACGGAATAAGATAGGAAGGAAGGGAAAACACGGGAAAATATGAACAGAAATGAGACACTGGGGACGTAAAGCGTCGATAAATAACAGTAAAAACGTGTTTGCGTAAATATCTAAAATATTACAAAAATAATTTTTAATAAATTATTGTGAACCAAGAAACATTGTTTTAATTGACAAAAGATTCCCTGTCCCCCAGGCAGGGACAAGTTAGCATCGAATTCAGTGCGATAACAATAAAAATCAGATGAATGGCAAAAAACAAGCTGATCCGATGGAAGAGAATTTTGCGTCAAAATTGATCTTGGTCTTGTAGAGTTCGGATGTGTGGTCATGACTAGCAGGTTTAGTTAGAAAAGTTTTAACTTAGAATTAATGGGATTTGGTCGACGGAAGATGTGCTACAAAAAAATTTATAAAACATAAGTCGTGGTTTATAGAAAATTAACAGATGTAGGACACGGACCCTAAAATATGAAGATTTGGTGAATTGGACGACGACGTCAAGGGCCGAACGAGTCTTCGCGAAGAGAACGGCCTTCATTGGTCATCAGGAAAGTTATAAATTAAGGACAAGACTTTACGAAAGTAATTTGTTCAAGGCCAAGAATATTTAGATATGAAGTTAAATGCAAGGAAATAAATTGCGATTATAAGAGAAAAAAATATTAAGTTTGTTGAAAAATTCGAAGGCCATAAAAATAATAGATGATTGGGTGAATAAGTATAATCAAAGCAAAGTTTGTAACCACTTAAAAAATTGAAAAGAAGGTAAACAAAGAAACTTGCTTCCAAAAATAAATTAATAGCAGCAGACACTGTCGCTGAGTAATAATTCAGAAATCATTGTGTTCTTATTTCAAAATTAGCTGCTCCAGTAAAAATCAAGCCAATCATATCCTAAATAAAAATATCTCACCAACCGAATTCTTGTAAGAGCGGTATTTATCCCATAGGAGAGGAAAAGACGAGCCCCGAGATTGGAAGTATGAAAATGCTGAATTCCAAGAATTAAACACAGCTAGCCAACAATTTGTTTTATAAATAGGATAAAACTGAGTAAAGAAAAGGGGTAGTTTTCCGTATTGTCACAGTATGTCAGTTTGTCTACCTATCCGTCTGTGGTCAAAAGTAGTACCTAAACCGTTTAGCCGATTTTCTCCAAAATTACTTTCCCTCGATCGATTTAAAGAAACTCGAGAATTTATTTGATTAAACTTTATCTCGGATAGCGTAAAGAACGCTAAAGAGAATGGATTAAATGTTCAATTTTTTCGTCGTCTTCCTACAACAACAATATTGAAGACAGAGATTTCTTTCCTGAATGGAATCTTACCTTTGTAAATAGATTTTGAAATTACATCATGAAAAGTTTTTCGAAAATGTAAGTAATTTTCGGGTAATTTTGTGTGAAATACAAGTAAAATTTACATTTTTTTAGAGAATTACTTTTTCAAAAACGGATCCAATTTTTTTTCTTTAAATTTTCTCTTTGTGAGTATCTAAGGACGGTAAAAAAAATTATGCTAGTTTCACTTCCGCAGAATTTCTGTATTTTTGGAAAAAATTGAAAAAAATCGTTTTCGAATAATTTCTACAGAGAATTAATCCAATTTACAAAACCACATTTTCTCAAAAACTCCTTCAGATTTTTTCTTTGAATTCTTTTCACAGATAAATTAAGGGACGCTTAAAACAATGACGCAGGTCTAATTTTCGTTGAACTCTGAATTTTCGAAAATTACAAATTTATAAATAATACGTGAAAGTTTGTGCTATTGTAGTACTACTATTTTATCGATGTTTTAAAGGGAACTAATTGAATTTTACGGCTGGCAGACCAGCCGTCTAAAAGAGTGAGGTATATTTGGAAAGAGTTTCAAATATTAATCAATAAATTAATGAAATTGGGTCAATTGGACATTGTTTAGTTTTCGAAGATTCGAAACGTTTATATTGGACAATGTTATGGCGAGAGGGGAACCTTGGAGTAATTCGGCAGATATGGGATTTGAGTTTGAATTGACGTCCATTTCGCTTGAATTGACACGTTACAATCCATTCACTAAGACTGGAATAGAAAGCAATTTTTGTTTTTCATTTCTTATTAACTAGGATTCCAATTTCAGCAGAGTGGCATTTCCATTAACTGCTACATCACTGAATACCAGAACACAGTCTTCTAAGCTGCCCCTTGTTTGTTGTACCCTAAGCTGTATGCCCTTCTGTTTCTTCACTTCATTTATTATTGTGACGTTAGCTTTACTATTCTCTCTTTCTCTTAAAAACTAACATTTCTTTTGGACAAATACACGATCAATTCATGTTCTCGTTTTGATTCGGCACGATATCTCCAATTGTTTGTCAACTTTTTTTTAATTGATCGTTTTTGATTCACGTTGACCGGTTATTTTTCATATTGTTAAAAAATACGCGACACTAATTTTCTTCCAGAAAGTACAGCGAAATCGTAAAGCCCCATCTCAAGTAATATATTTCCTTTCACTTTAAATTTTTATTGTATATCTGCTCACCGTGTTTTGTGTGTTTGGAATCTAAAAGTTTATATATGTTTCGGTATAAAACAAAGGAAATGTGTCATCGTACTCTCAAAATTTTGCTTTTGTGAACAAAGCGGGCAGAAATGAAATTGAAACTGTTCAAATATTTCAAATTCTATATCTATTGATAATTTGAATATATAATAGGAAAGGCCCTTGCGATTTAGCAAGTTGGTCAGCGCACTCGCTTTTCATGACGCGACCCCGGGTTCGATTCCCGGTCGGCCAAGAATTTCCCTCTAAAGTTCCAGTATATGTTGCTGTGTGCCTGTGAGAAAACTCACGCCTCAGGTTGAGAATACCAGAAAACGGCATAGAGATGTCTTCGTGCTCACCACACGTATCCCGTAGCGCATGGCCGCGAGGCCGGGACGCTGCTGGTAAGCCCTGGCCCTCGCTTGGGCTGCCGCGCCAAGTGCAGGCAGATAGTAGCAAAGAAGAACATTTTCGAGGAAATGTAATTCTCTACAACTTCTACTATTAATGGCTTTCCACAACTTCGTTATACACGTGAAAAAGCCATTTTTACTTCAAAGCTGTATTTGGATTGGTTAAGATGTACACATGTATGAAAGCCTCCACACCTATGAGATTAGCGGAGTACATGTGGGCAGGTTTAAGGTCCCTGTTTTTATTATTAACATATTCTTATGTCAATATTACAGCCCATTCACTCCCTTTCGCACAAATTCCTCCTGAAAATTAA
The DNA here is from genome assembly GCA_031308135.1 of Acheta domesticus. Classification (NCBI taxonomy): domain Eukaryota; kingdom Metazoa; phylum Arthropoda; class Insecta; order Orthoptera; family Gryllidae; genus Acheta; species Acheta domesticus. Next base: position 128,809,791 of record JAHLJT010000631.1, on the reverse strand, counting down.
GAAACAGTTGCAGAATTGGCATCAGAATTGGCTTTTTTTCATGCTAGGAATTGGTAACATTTCATTAAACTCTTGAGCAGGGTTTTACACACATATACATTTACGCATTTGAAGATGTTTTGTCCTATCACAGTCCTATACCTATTTCAGTCTATTACAATTACAATTAGTCTATCCGATTTCTTTATCGTATCACAAACTACAAATACTACAGACTACAAACTTCTCATACTACAACTAGTACTAGAAATTAGTAGTTATATTACTAATTAAAAATATATAATTAGTATTTTTGAAGTACTCGCGGTTAATAGTGAAATTAGTGGTACAAAAAATGGTACAGAATTTTTTGTACACGTCAGGAATCCTTCTCATTTGAGTCCAAGGGACCTACCAGGGCATTCCGTACAAACGACTGCTCCCCTTGGGATAGGCCCCAGAGAAGAGCCCCTTACGTACTCCTCGAACAAAACGCCGGGGTACAGCTTAGGCCCATGTTGGTCCTGAACCACTATCTATGTGCCGGGGTGTCCCGTGATGTCATCACGTGTTTGTACTATTGTCTTTGGTACAGAGGGCCTGTTTCACACACACACACACACACATAACACACAGATCTTGCAAGCTATTACCGGCCAGAGCAAAGGATGATGGAAGTATTACACTGTAGAGGTGAAGCAAAAGGGACTGGGAATACCCTCATGACACAAAAAAACAACTGAAAATATTGATGACTTACGTGGGACTCGAACTCACAGACGTAGTGTCGAAGTAATTAGGCGACGTGCCCCAAGCTTTTGTTCCACGAGACTAAGTGTCTCTGGTGTACTATTTCTAACGGTTTTATAAAGTAATAATAATTTTAAAAACTATCCAGCGTGGAATAACCATTTTGATTAAAATCCTATAGGGCTTAGGTGCTAGTGACAGATGGGCAGCCACACGAATGAACCTTGTCTGTAGAGACAAGACTGATGACAAAGTCACATTTTGGAGAAAACAACTGGTGCTGTGTAAGGACCCCGAAACATATGTTTCCGTCAAAATCTCGTGAACTGATATTTGCATTAAAAGACTTTTACTACTTGTAACTAGTGGTGCTACAGAATGGCACACACTTTCTCGTATTAGTTTGTTTTCTAATTTCTTTGGTCAGGAATAGCTTTACGGTCTTGCCCCATCTTCTTGGCAGCTGCCAACTTTCGTCGCGAAAGTACATTTTCTGTTGAAATTTTCTCAGTTTGTCGGTTTTCTAATGGTAGAACCGATTTGTAAGTTAATGTGTTTCAAATAACTTCAAATGAAGTTTTTCGAGAACTCAAAAATTTTCTGTGAAAAAGAGCTTCAAATTTTGTATTTTTAGTAGTGCTTAAACGCCATTTTCTTAAAAACGGCTCAAAATTATTCAAAGAAAATTGCCATTGAGGACAAAGTTTTACTGTTCGTTGATATTCAAAAATTAATATTCTACCATTAGGAAACCGAAAAATTAAGAAAATGTCGAAAAAATGTCGAAAAAATTTGGGCGGCGATAGATGGCAGATGTCACGAGTATGTGGCAATTCCTAATAGCTAGCCCAGACCCAAGGAAATAGAAAACTAATACGGGAAAGTCTGTGTAATTTTGTAGCACCACTAGTTGATCTTTTCCTCTTGGCTTCCGGAAGATTCATATACAACATTCAGCAGAAGTCAGCCATCATCGTAACACTTCATTTACCTTGATACCTTATTTCCATTTCTTTTATATCTTTAAGGAAATCCTTTATTCTCCTTGCCCTTCGCTCATTGCTCCCAAATTTACAGGAAAATAGTCAAAGTATACGTTGAATAAATTGATATTTTAGCTCATGGAGCAACCAAGCTTTTGGAACGCTTTCAACTGTTCCCACAATTTCCTTGTGATTTGGAGCCTTTTTGTTTTCCAAAAAGTTTAAATGTCCACAGTAAAGGCAACGCACAACGCACTGTCGGATATGAGTTGATATTTTTGAGTTGAAGATATTGAACTGTTGACGCCTTTGTCGGACATATGTTTTCTATTACCCAGCGCAACAAAACTCTCTCTTTCAGTTTTGCTCCGATAAACCTCGAAAATGGGATCCCAAGTACTAGAAGCATTCGCTGTCGTTGAGACGTGACTTAAAATTGCCCATTATTCCTAATTTTATATCTAAAGGTAGTAAGAAACCCTTCTCAGCGGGTACCAATGTTTCCCTGAGGACATTCTTTTCACCAACAACTAGATTTCTTGGTATCCAATTTTTTTGCTTCCAGTGATTTTGTCGGCCTCCATTGTCCCATAACCATAGAAAACAAGGGTATTTGGTGCAAGGCTTACAAACTTTGAGGAGCCCAAACTTTACGTTGATCACAAAGTTCTAATTCAAAATAAACGGAAATCTAATAAAAATAAACGAAATAAATGTTCCTAAAAAAATACGCAATATTTAACTGCTGCTTTTTCACAATGAATTCTCCACACATGAAATAGAAACTCTCAGGTAAATTTATACACTGTTTTTGATGTATTGCAGTAATTTTGAACCACATAATAGCTGGATGACAACTGAAACGGAAAAAAATATTGTGGATGACTCAGAGAATAAGTTAACGCATGCATAAACATGGTGCGTGTAGGCCCTGGCAAGCCACTCAACAATCCAGAGATCCCTTAGGACCAATACATATGTGTATTTTCATGTTTTTGGGAGCACTGACAATAAAAATAAATTTATTTTTCCATATTCAGCCTTTTTGCTAAGGCTGATGAATTTGAAATTTAGCGATATCCAGTTACCTCTTTGACCAAGTTTCATTTCAATTGTGAAAAAACTTGACGTTCCAGGAAGAAATTGTGGTCATTTTCGAATTCGACGCACCCAAAAATTATAATAATCAGATAAAATTTTGAAAACAACTTTTTGTTTGCAGACCCGTGGTATGGAGAACAAATTTCATTTGAAGAAAACATCTCTAACTTCAATTTTGTAGTTGTAGGAAGACGTCCAAAAATTGCAAGCTTTTGTAATTTTTTAATATTCGTAGTTAACAGCAAAAATCAGACATATGCCACCTTTATGCGTGTATTTCACTCCATTGTTACACAAATGTAAAGAAAAAATTTGGAGCCATTTTTGAGACAATTTTGACAATGTCTCAGAGGTGTGTTAAGGTAAAGAATAACAAAGTTAATGAATGACAAAGTTAAAGAATGTTATTCAAAATTGTAGATCTTCGAGTGAGGCCAGATCGATCGGGAATATTGAGTTTGGAAACAATGCTACTGATAGCTTAGGCGCTATAGTTCACAGACGACATACCGACGGAAAGATGGATGGACGGACGGACGAAAGGACGAACGTTTAAAACAACACTTTTTCGGTATCAAGGACTCACCATGCGTAAAATATGACCCCATAATGTGTTAGAGGGTGTAATTTACTACACATTCGAACAAGATTTATCCTCTTTTCTGTGTCAGGGATTCACAATATGAGATTTTCTGTCAAAAATCCGTAAAAATCAGTTTCTTGCCACAGGATTACCTAATTTTCTCTGCACTACGTTATTTCTATACGAAGTAATAATATACATATTATATTATTACTTATTAGTCTTATTATTATTATTATTATTATTATTATTATTATTATTCGTATAGTACGTACACGAGAAAGAAATGAGAAAGTCTGTGTCAGTCTATAGTACCACAAGCTTATTTATTTATTTACCGTCCCTTATTACACATGTGGAGAAATTTTAAAGAAAAAATTTGGAGCGGTTTTTGAGAATTTTTTGGGTAAATTTGAAGCGAAAATTACGCAAAAATGACTCGTTTGACAGAAAATTCTACATAATCGTTTAAAGAGCTAACTTTGTACAACAGACTCTGTCTGAGGTAAAAATTTCTATCTACAATCTTCTAGTTTTAAAAATATTATTTTGCAATTTTCAAAAAAACCAAATAATTCCCGGATGTAAGACTAAGAACATACTTTTTTTCGTGCCTAATTACATAAGTGAAGAAAATTTAAAGAAAAATTTGGAACGGTTTTTGAGAAAAAAATTGTAAATTTGAAGCGCAATTTAAGCAAACACTACTGTTTTTTTTGTTTTTTTTTTAAATGGTTCATGACCTTATTTAAAGTGCTAATTTTGTACAACCGACTTTGTCTGAGGCAAAAATCTCTTTCTTCAATTTTGAAGTTTTGAAATTGTTTTTTGCATTTTTCGAAAAGTTGGGGATATCAACGAAAATGATACGTATATCATTCCCTTAAACATCCTTCGCATTATTCAACAACAAAATTTAATCAAAAAATTTAGAGCCATTTTTTTTAACTTTGGAAATCTCCGACGGACTTCATGTAAAGCACGTAAACCCCCCCAAATTAAAATATCGGTTTCAAATTCCATGAGCCTTGACATCAGTAAAAACGATTGGGGAATATCAATTTTGAAGAAAATCGGCTGAACGGTTTAGGCGCTAGCGTTGATCACAGACGGGCAGACAGACAGACGTTTTGCTGACAATCGATTTTGTAGTGTCAAGAAACAACGAAACGTGTATTTTGGTTACACTGCAAGATAGAGGATTTTTTTTTCTAAATTTAGCCACTTTTTCGTTACCAGACCCCAACTATAAGAGTTTTTCTGGCGAAAATTCTTCGTTTTCCGGTGCATGATTACATAACTTTCTCTTCTTACGAAGTATTCGTAAGGTGAGAAAATAAAAATGGGCTAAAACAAAATTCCGCGGCCCGCAAAAGTTTTTCATTATTTGGGTATATCCAGTACAGTTGGTTACAGTCGTGGAGGTTATGAAAATAGAAGACGACCATTCCGATCATTCAGAAAAAATACTATTTTCTCCTTTTACAATATGACAGATGATTTTTTACCTTTTGCAAGAAAACATCGTCACAAAATACTATTCTTGAGCTACTTCTGGGTAGGGAATGACTCCATAGTCCTGCACGAGGCATTTAACACGAAAAATAGAAGTTGCAGATTATAACTAGGAACAGCATACTGCAAGGCCTCCTAGGCCTTTAAAACCAAGTTTTAGAGTCCCTACTGGAACTGCAGGGCCAGGTTAGACAGGAGTGTTTCTTTATCGGTATTTGACTATATGAGACCATTTTAAACATTCTATTACAGTTTTGGAGATTTAGCTCTTCTTACTCTTCCCCTACTTCGCAGCATGGGTGGTCAGATACAAGCAGTAGGACGAAATCTATGAATAGACAAATAATATTCTACGATTAAATTGAAGTATTTGATTTTTCGTGAAATCAAATATCAACGGCGAGCAATGTTAGAATGTTAACTTACACATAATAGTAAAATTAATAATAGTAATAATAATAATAATAATAATAATAATAATAATAATAATAAGAAGAAGAAGAAGAAGAAGAAGAAGAAGAAGACGTTCGAAGCTGGCACCTAGTACAAAGCTATTTTCACTTTTAATGCAACTATGTACAAAGTGCGGAATATTCGCAAGGTTCTAATTAGTGTGTGTGTGTGTGTGTGTGTGTGTGTGTGTGTATGTGTACGTGTAGGTATGTGTATATATATATACAAATTAATACAATTTATTTAATTATTAATATAAATCAATATAATAAATAAAATAATTTACAATTCACAAAAATACAAATGATTATGAATTTTGCTGGGAAGACATTTGAGATCTAATTCGAGATTGATGAGATATCCACACTTTCAAAAATATTCTATTTTCCCTTTTGTGCGTTTTATGTGCTTTTTAACAATTTTTCTTTCCCTTCAACACGAAGGGGGTACAACTTAACATCGCTCTTGCGGATAATTTACTAGCTGCGGTAAAATAAAATCACATATCTTTTGATCTTCATGTACGATCGCCAGAATGCTTCATACCGTACGCTAAAGCAGTGGCCTATTCTTTGAAAGAAATAAAATTCTTCATTTATTTCTTCAACCCGGCGTAAATTGAAAATGCAATGTACAAAACATGAGTTTTTTTTGAGCGAATATGCATCAAGTAATGTTGATTATTTCATGCCCTTTTTTACTTCAAACACCAATCATAGATGCAAAGATTTTAGACTTGCAATGTGTCAGTATCAACATTGATTAAAGATCTAATTGTAAATATCTGTTCGTAATTCTGTACTGTTATATCGACTTAACGCAATCAGAGGGACGAAAAGTCCCACTTAACGCCCGGCGTTTGCGCAGAACAATCGAGACTGATGAGCTCTTGCAAAAACTGGCGTTCGAGATACTTATGCCAAAATCATATTTCTTGTTTAAATGATTTTTTTCTTATAAGGTGATATTATACAAAGTAATGAAAGATACATGGCATACGACAAACGTACCACGGCGAACGACACACGTAACAAACTCGGCTGACACTGCGGTTTACAAATTTTAACCACGTCTCTTATTTATTGTTTATCGACTTAATAACGTTATTATGTATCATTTGAATAAGCATAAATGATGTATTAAAGAACTAACTTAATTAATAAGTTTTTTTAAGAATGAACTCTATTTCAGTGAAATAAACATTCTAAATAACGAGAGCACCCGCCTCGAGCACTATTGTAATTGACGCTCTTCTGCTATGCTGGTTGCATGGGCCAGTGGAGCCGGAGCGGAGCTCAGCCGCAGTCGGGTCAGGGCATGCCAGGACTCCGAGGCAAGCGGAACTGAATGCTTTCATAACAACACCTCGTTAATATTTTTTTTATTTAATTCGCACAACACCCACTCGCGTTCCTAGTAGCAGCGGAAGAAAATTTACGAGAAATACTTAACGTCTATTCACTTTTAATGATCTTACTGAGCTTCTAATACGTACATATGTTGTCAGATTTCTGAGTACAATAGTATGAAGTTTTATTCGAAAAGTTATTTGAGTTATTTTCAAGAACAAGTAAATAGTAAATCGTTTTGTCGATCGATATCTTCAGTTGATTTTATTTTAGTGTCTCGTTCTGCCACCTCTACTCTGTTGTACCATGAAAACAAATCCCCGCATAAACATAATATTAGGCATGAACAGACAAAACATGTTGAATTGAAACAGTATAAAAAATTCAGAATTACAGGTAAGTTTTTCGGCTCTCACATGCAACCAATTTTTATCAATTATGTCTTTAAACAAAATTTCACGGAGCCGTGACAAATTGCATTTTAATTTTAAAAATGTGAAAAATTTGTTGAAAACAAATGCATCTAAATATTCATGTCAAAAGCAACCCGTAACACTCAGTGAGAGTTGTTGAACCCTAATGATACTGCCAAGGGGCTTCAAAATCTGGCATTTTGCTGCCCTTCAGAGAAATGTTCTTCACACTGTACACTACAGGATGAGATCTTCTTGGACATTGTAATACATTTTGCTGGTTCGGCGATTCTCAATACTTTATTGCATTCAAGTGTGGCGAAAATGCCCAAGAAAATCTATAATAAACCTTTATTGAAAATTTGTTTCAAATATAAATTGCTACCGCCTACGCAGTAGAGAGAAAGTTATGTAATGCTGCGCGAAAAATGGCGAATTTTCAGCAGAAAAACTCTTATTACAGTGCTCTGGTAACGAAAAAGTGGAAAAATCCAGTTGCTAAATTTAGAAAAAAATCCTCTAATACGTGGTGTAGTCAGAATCTATGTTTTGTGGGTCCTTAATACCGAACAATCGAATGACGGTAAAACGTCGGTCTGTCCGACCGTCTGTGCACAACGCTAGCCGCTAAACCGCTCAGGCGATTTTCTCCAAAACTGATATTCCCCGATCGATCTGGCTTATGTCGCAGCCACATGAATTTGAAACCTATATTTTAATTTTGGGGAGTTCTTTGCCTGAAGCTTCTGAGATATTTCCAAAATTTTCAAAAAATGGCTTTATCTTTTTCATTTAATTTTGTTGTTGGATAGTGTGAAGGAAGTTTAAGAGAATGGTCTCAATTTAGTTGAAAATTCTGATTTTTCGAAAATTGCAAAAATTCAAATTTCTTCCGGCGTTTTTCTACGACTACAATTATGAAGATAGAGATTTTTACCTTAATGAAATTGTTCCTTAAAGATAGATTTTGAAATAAGGTCATGTACAATTGTTCGATAATTTGAGAACTTTTCGCGTGAAAGTGTGGGCGATAAAGTAATGTGCTGTATTAGAACCAGTAATTTATTTTTATTTCATATTCTGTAAATACATTGGAAGTTACCTTTACACAGTTTTTAAACAACTAAGCGCGTTTCGTTAACAACTTTTCCCTTTTTATTCAATATTATTTATTTATAAACGTTGCAAAAAATCAAGGTCATTAGTGACCGATGTATTTACTGTAGAAGTTTACATAACAAGTACGATCACATAACAAGATTACATAAGGTCATTATACATGTTTATTTCTTTAAAAAACTACATTACTTTAAACATTTTAATAGTTAATTTTAATTTTTAGCGTAATATACTTTTTTCTCAGAATATATTTTGGGCTTTGTGTTAGAATATATGATATAATCAAAGTAATTTTACAATAATCCCATAATTTGAGATCTTTGGTTAGCAGATACGTGTGTGTTAATTTTGAATGGAATTCGTAAATGTGTAGAGAATACTTTGTTCTTATCTATTTTTAAGGAAAGGGGTTAGATAATAAAGGATTGAATTTCGTATCTGAAATAGCTTGGTTGAAAGTGATTTAATCCACTTTTCATTCTAGAATTTTCTATTTCTACGGGGACGCTCTTTTCACTTTCTCGTACTAACTTCGTATGAAAAACTAGTGGTGCTACAGAATGACACAGATTTTCCCGTATTAGTTTTCCATTTCCTTGGGTCTTCGCTAGCTATTCGAAATTGCCACATACTCTTTCTTGCCAGCTATCATCTATCATTGCCACAAGTCCTTTTTTTGTTATTTTCTTAGTTTTTCGGTTTCCTATTGGTAGAACGAAAATATTAATTTTAGAATATTAAAGCACACAAAAACCTAGCCCTAAATGGCAATTTTCTTTTAAAAATTATGTGCCATTTTAAAGAAAATTGCTTTTTATCGCTACTAAAAATGCGAAATTTGAAGTTTGAGTTTTCAAAATACTTTATTTGAAGTTATTTGAAGCACTTACACACACAAATATAATAAGCTTTACAAATTGGTGGTAATGTGAATATTAAAGATGTGAGAGAACCCTTAAAAAAATTACATATATGTAATTTTTGAAAAAACAAAAAAAAATCCTCAAAATAAATTTTACGTCATAATAAAGAGTGCCATTAGCACTATCCGATCGAAAAGTTTGAAGAATTTTTTTCGCCATTTATAAGAAAAAGGCGTTTGAGCGTTTCTGAAAACGCAGAAATTCGAGCTAGTTTTCACAGAAAACGGTTGTGTTTTCGAGAAACTTTACTTGACATTATTTAAAGCACATGTACTCATAAATATAATAATGTAAACAATTCGCCGCTAATGTAAATATTAACGACGTGAGAGACAAATAAAAAAATTATCTTTTTGCAATTTTTGAAAAAACAAAAGAATACAGCAATATGGCGCTTATGTCATCTCATAGGGTACATTTAGCACTATCCCTACCAAAAGGTGAAAGAAAAAAATTGAAGCCGTTTTTGAGAAAATCTAGTTTTTGTAATTTTTTAAAGTTGCACATATTGCACGCAATGTTGCGCGCAAACTACTAAAATTTTTAAAAACATGTACATGACCTTAAATAAAGAACTCACTTTGGAAAACACGTTTTATTTGAAGGAAAAATCTCTATCTTCAATTTTGTAGTTGGAGAAAGACGCCGAAAAAAATTCAAACTTTCACAATTTTCGAAAATTCCGAGTTATGCGTGAAAATCGTACCTATTCCATGTTAATAAGTGTATTTTACTCTATTCATACAAGAAATGAATATCCATTTTGGGAAAATTTGTACGTATGGTTTAGGCGCTAGCAGTGTTCACAGACGGACGGACAGAAGGACAGACGGACGTTTTCTTTTCAAATGGATTTTCGATGTCAAGGACCCACAAAATAGGGATTCTGGCTACACCACGTGTTAGGGGATTTTTTTTCTTAATTTAGCAACTGGTTTTATCAACTTTTTCGTTATCATGGCGCGGCAATGAATTTTTTTCCGACGAAAATTGGCCATTTTCTCGCGCAGCATTACATAACTTTCCCTTTACTACGTATATCACTCCGTGTATACGTACGTATACGGGAAAGTAAAAAGTTATGTAGTTGTGCGCCGGAAAACGGCTAAATTTCGGCAGAAAACTCTTATTGCTAGGCCCTGGTAACAAAAACTTCGATAAATTCTGTTACTTCATCTATCACGTGGTGCAGACAGAATTCATATTTTGTGGGGCCTTAATACCGGAAAATCGATTGATTGATGTTTTGGGAGTTTCAAGCGGACGTTTTGGTTTTTGGAAGGTATTTTTCATGAAGCCTCAACAATATTATCAAGTTTTTTCAAAAATGATTCCCAATTTTTGGATTCAAATTTGTCCTCGGATAGCATAAAGAGAACTTTAGGTGTTATTCCACCCGAAAAATGAGAAAAAGTATTGAATTTCTTTATTTTAAAATCATTTATATACTCTTCTGAATATTTTAGTATATTATTAATTGAAAAATTGTTTCTTTTTGTTAATTTGATTGTGTTTTAAATGTACATCAGAACAGTCTGACGTTTCAGATGTTCCATGATTCTACAAAAACTGACGTAATTCTGATACTATTTTCACTCGAAGGCCAAGGTTTTCGTTTTCATATTTGGTTATCTTGTTTATCTGTGCAATGTGGTGAGCCTGTTTGTTCTTCTGTGTTTTTAACGTTATATGTTATTCTCTCTCTCTTTGGGTAAGCGGTGGGAGAGCCTGGTGTGTGCAAGAAAAGTCAACTAGCTCGAATCAAGGGACAAAACCGAAAGGTATTTTTAAAATGTTTGTGAACGAAGGAAATAGATTAAATTGTGAAGACTGTTGAGGTTAATAATTTATGTAATGCGGAAAATACGTTTAGTGATGAAAATCTTAACATAAGACTTTATCCAGTCAAGCCTCCCCTCTCCAGCAGAGATCTCAGAAGAGAAAATGATCAAAAAAGCCAGAAAAAGAAAAGAGAACAACTTCTAGATATGAGAAATAAAGACCATGATTCACAATACGAAGCAGGATTTTTAAAGTAAAATAATACAACAAATTCCTGGTGATTCCTGGTAAAAACTTATTTTTCTCTCATAAGTTTTTCGTCATAAATGCCCGGTTTATCAGAAAGTATTAAACCCATTTTATCGATTCCTTTACCCTACTTGACAATCTGAAGCTCTGGATCTACTTTTGCGAATTTAGCATTATTTGTTTCAATTTTATAAATAAATTTGTCATTAAATTTAAATAATGGGGATCTGATATGAGTAATATATCTCAGTTTCCTGCTAACCAATTATTTTCAATGTAGATCAGTACAATAATAGTACGGATAATATAGAGTAAAAAATTTCAAAACTGTAATAATGAGTCATGAATATTATAGATTTAACATTGGTTACAGAGGATGGGTGAATCTCACGGGAAATGATGTAGATCTCAAGTTCCTTGAAATTTCTGATTTTGCAAAAGTGCGTTTTTTGGTCGTCTTGCTGCAACCAGAATATTGAAGATAGATTTTTTTCTTAACGAAATCTGTTCTTTAAAGACAGATATTGAAATAAACTTATGCTCAATTTTTCGAAGATATGAGTCGTTTTTGTGTAATTTTTCGCGACAAAAAGGCAATTTTAATTTGTTTATCAATTTTTGTTTCAAACACCGCTTCAATTTTTTCTTTAAATTTTCTCCTCATATGTACAAAAGACGGTAAAAAATTTTGTGCTTGCTCCATTCTCGGCGAACACATCTCCATTCTCGGCGGTTTTTCGAAAATTGCAAAATGTTTACATTTCAAAACTGCAAAATTGAAGATAGGGATTTTTATCTTAAACGAAGTTGTTTAAAAAAATCAGCTCTTTCAAAAATGTCAGATGCAAGTTTTTGAAGAAAAAACTAGTAATTTCGTATAATTTGTCTGAAATTTAAGCAATTTGTAAAACAATTTTCTCAAAAACCGCCACAACATTTTTCTTTAAATTTTATCCTCATATGTATCATATGACCATAAAAAATATGGTACTAGTCCTATTTCCGGCGAACTCTCCGTATTTTCGAAGATTGCGAAATGTTAACATTTCAAAACTACACAATTGAGGATAGAGTTGTTTGCCTCAGACGAAAACTGTTGTAATCTAGTGGTGCTAAAACAACACTTACTTTCTCCCTTATGTAATACTATTTATGCCACAGTTTCTCTCCGAATCTCTCCGATATCTTAGTCATAATTTTTTGTAAAACTCATTTGAAATCGTAGAACATTTGGTGCGCAAATTAAATAGTTTCAAGCGATATATTTTTTATTCTAAAACTTTAAATGAATATTGTAATTCTGGCATTGAATTCATTGTAGTATAAGTTATGCACTGGGTTCACGAACATATCCGACGAGTTCTTTTATCGATTACACGTTACTCCTTGTATAACCATATAATACTAAATGCTCTTTACGTTTTAACATCTAAAAAAAATTCCCCAAATTGTCTTTACGAATTGAAGAACAAACATTTCGTTATCATCTGTAAATACTTTAGGGTAGGGATACCAGAATTTACGAAAACGTTCACAGAATACATATCTTCCCATAGAACGAAACACTCAGTGTTTTTGTTTTTGTCGTGAAGTAAAAATATACATAAACTAGCGGAACCCGCCAGACCTTGTTCTACCCTTCATCTCCCTCACTCTCCATCTCCCCATCTCTCTCTCTCTCTCCATCTGTTTCTCCGTCTCTCTCCCCGAATCTCTCTCTCCGTTTCTCCCTCTCTCTCCATCTCTCCCTCTCTCCCCATCTCTCCCTCTCTCTCCGTCTTTCGCTCTCTTTCCGTCCTTTCCGTCTTCCCCTCTCACTTCCCGTTTTATCCTCTCTATCCGTCTCTCCCTCTCCCTTTGTCCCTCTCTTTCCCTCTTTCAAACAACAAACAAAAACTTTTAATGGTTGCATGTCAATGTTCAACAAAGAGAAGAATTCAAAATAAGTTTACTTTTTCTTATCTTATAGTGATGCCGTTCGACAATGAATTTCTCAAATATCTCTGTATTGTTTCCTAAGGCAGCGTAGGTAGTTATATAAAATTAAAATGTTCGTAAAAATTAATGGGGCTCAATTTATTCAAATTTTCTTTCGTGTGAAGTATTAGAAATAATACTAATATAACCCCAACCCAACGAATTCGAAGGAAGCGCCTCCTGCGATTAATTCGATAGCCAGGAACAGTAATCATTTCTAATTTTCGAAAATGAAACGTACCATAATCAGTGATCAAAATTTCTTGAAGTAAAGAAGTAATTTGTTAGTTCTAAGTTAAATTTATCACCTTCCTTCAATCTTCTTTCTTTTGTAAGAATAGTAATAGCTTTCAAACAGTTCTCAAGTTCGGTTCAGGAAACTCAGTAAATACGGAGAGAGGGATTGTTTGTAGCCAAATTACCAAAAAATAACCATACTTTCAAAAAATTAAACATAATCTTATTCGAAGATCTGTTTTCTATGAAAATATTTCATTTCGAAAAAAATTGTGCCTTCAGAATTGTAGGAAAAACGCCGAAAATTTTTGAATTATTCAAATTTTCGAAAAGTTAGGTATTTAAACGAACATGAGCCCTACACCAATCTCTTAAGCGTCCTTTACTCTAAGGTCTAGATTTAATAAAAAAATTGTGCCATTTTTAAGAAAAAAATCGTTTAAAGAATATACAAATTTGTTATCTTTGACACAAAATTTCGCAAAAAAATACTCAAATTTTTGAAAAATTGAACATGACATCATTTTTAGATGTTTTCATGAATACATTTCAGTAAGAAAAAATGTTTATCTTCATAATTGAAGTTGTAGGAAGACGCCGAAAAAATGTTGAATTGTTTCAGATTTTGAAAAATTATGGTTTTCAACGAAGACGAGACAGGCCATTCTCTTAAACGTTCTCCACACTATCAATTAACAATGTTTGATAAAAAATGTTGGAGTCACTTTTTTGAAAATTTTGAAAATGTCCCACGGGCTTCATGTGAACTATCGTCCAAAATTAAAAAATCGATTTCAAATTCAAGGGGTCGCAACTTCCGTCAAATCAACGATGGAATATGAATTTTGGAGAACATCGGCTGAATAGATTAGTCACTTGCGTTGTTCACATACGGACAGACACGTTTTGCTGTCAAGCGACTTTTCGGTGTCAAGGATCCACAAAACATGGATTCTGGCTACACCACGTGTTCGAGGATTTTTTTTTCTAAATTTAGTAACTGGACTTATCCGCTTTTTCGATACCAGGACCTGGCAATAAGAATTTTTCTGCTGAAAATTCGCCGTTAACGCAGCATTATGTAACTTTCTACTGCGCAAGCGGCAGCGAGAAAGTAAAAATCAGCTTTTTAGAAAAGGTTATGAACAAAAAAATAGATTTCGCGAGTAATTTGTAATTTGTAATAAGTAATTTATGTGTGATATTTATTTAATTCCTAAAAATAATTCTTTAAAATCGCTCCAAACTTTTCTTAAAATTTTCTCCTCGAATGTAGCAAATAAGGCGGGAAAAAGTATGGTACTAGTTTCATTTCGTGTGAACTCTGTATTTCCGAAAAGTGCATCTTGAAAATATTGGGTTGAGACAAGTAAATGTTTAAGCGTCGGCCCGAGTTCGAATATTATGGCGTTTCGAATATTATGGCATAGTGGTATGGATGACGGCGAGTTAGCTCGGGGAAACTGAATTCGAGTGTGAGTGTGAAAAATAATTTTTGCTGGTTGAAAACACTTTTGCATGTTTTCATAGTTGTGTAAAACTTGTGTAGCGGAGCAGTTAAAAGTAACGCAGAACGTACGTGCTGTTGTAATACCACTAGTTATTTTTGTTACCATAGGTCAGTTTCGTAGGCTTCCGCGGCCGGAGTCATTATGTTCTTGGCTGTCCGGGATGAGCCGCGTCTCAGTCGGTTTTACTGACGTTTCGGCCATCTTGCTGTGGCCTTCTTCAGAGCTATACTGCTGCCGAGAGGCTAGCGTGTCGCATATATATAGGACGGGGTGCAGGAGCTGATAGGTCGCATCGGCGACCAATGGGAGGAGGGCAGGTGGCCCGCGATTGGCGGAGAGGGAAAGGAGCGATACTGGGAGACCTGATAATGTGGGGGGAGGGAGGGTGGTTGGAAAGGGAAGAGGATAGAAAAATGAACAGGATAGACATCTGGAAATTGCAACTGCGTGGTCGGAGACGGGAGAAAAGGCCGAAAGAAACCGGGCGAATAAGCAGCCACGTCATTGGCCGACCGCGGGGGGGTGTCTCCGTGGGGCGCGACTGTATTGGCGGGGAGCGCCGACCCGCCTCCAGGTGTTGCTAAGGCGGAGCCCATCATCTCTGTTGAGGTTTTCGGGCCTCCTGGAGATTTCCAAAGCCTCTTTGATCACACGAGGCCACCACCGGTCTTCAATAGATAGAGTGCGAGTCTCGTGGTAATTGACGAGGTGACCGGTTTCGGCGGCATGTTGGGCTAAGGCCGATTTGTGGATGTTATGTAGCCGGTCATGTCGCATGTGTTCCCGCATCCGCTCTTCTACCGTGCGCCCGGTTTGGCCTATGTAGACAAGCCCACAACTGCATGGGATTTCATATACGCCGGCATATCATATCATATCATATTCATCCTTTCCCTCTCCGCCAATCGCGGGCCACCTGCCCTCCTCCCATTGGTCGCCGCTGCGACCTATCAGCTCCTGCACCCCGTCCTATATCTATGCGACACGCTAGCCTCTCGGCAGCAGTATAGCTCTGAAGAAGGCCACAGCAAGATGGCCGAAACGTCAGTAAAACCGATTGAGACGTGGCTCATCCCGGACAGCCAAGAACACCATAGGAGGTCTTTTAATAACTATATTTTGTTTAAATTACGGAAATTTTCTATTTCATTGAGAAATTAATTTAGTAGACAGTAAACTGGTTTAGTTGCTCTTGAATTCATTGAATATTTCCCCCTTTCTTCCCAAACACCCTTTTCTCAAAAATCACTCCAATTTGTTTCATGAACATTTGGAGTGGTCACTACTAAATACATCGAATTATATAACATATAATCAATTGTGTTGTATTCTTTTGATTTTTCAAAAACTACACAAAAAATGTTAGTATCACGTAATAAGTATTTATATTAAGGAAATTTTCTATACGTAATTGCATTTGTGAACACAAGTCCTTTAAATGATTTCCAATAAAGTGTCTAGAAAACTCAAAAAACTTTTCTGTGAATATGAGCTGAACATTGTTGCGGTTTAAGAAACGCTCAAACATTTAATCAAAAAACTGTTTCAGTTTCTTAATAAAAATTTGCATAAAGGACTTGTTTTACTCTTCTAAAATATTCTTAAATACATACTACTTCAATTCTTGTATTAGGGGGCTGAAAAATTGTGAAAATGTGAAAAACATTTCGTTTTCGACGCCGGTTGGTTGCAACTGGGAAGTCAGTGAGCTAAAAGAAAACCGAATAGCTAGCCTAGGCTAAAGAGATTGGAAAACTAACTAGTGGGAGAAAGTCTGCATTATTCTGTAGTTAATGTTGTCGAGGAACTAGCTTGGTGTCATGGAACCGCTTGAAGTTTTCCAACGAATTATTGAAATGAGACTTTTGCAGTCAAACATATAGTATTTTATGTCAACATTCAATACATGAAACAAATATCTGGAGGAATTTTCATTTACAGATATAAGGTTTTTTAAAAAAGCCAATGTTAATTAGAAAAAATAAGATACATTTATTTAAACTGGAATTCGGTGGCAGGTAATTACAAAAACATAAAAATACACAGTCTCTCAGTAACGTAGAATACTAGTACCAATAATAATAATAATAATAGAATAGAATAATTCTTTATTTTTTTTCAATTGGTTGTGGGTCCTAATAAGTCCAGGGACTTATCATTAGGTTCCCTTTTTTTGGAATTACTATTCATTACCACATACATATGATATATAGTACAGTTACATGATTTTTTTATATATACATTTTGAAGTCTTATAATACAGATATAAACATATTTATAGAGAACAATTTCAAGGACATATTTCAATGTCTACCAGACAATACATTATGATACTTTATGACACGACAATTACAAGAAAATAATTAATTGTGTTACAATATTAGGATAGAAAATCCAGTTATATTATAGAGGCATTTTGATTTAACATAACATTTGCATTGCTTCAATTACAATTAACTATTGGGTACAGTACATTCACTAGATAATTATACTAATACCTTTCTTTTTCTAATTTTAATACATGTGTACATTATACTTCAGGTCATTTATAGATATATTTTTTTTCTACTAGGGTAATACGTTAATTAACATGTCTTTAATTAACATTTGAAGATTACATTGAGTTTTGTAGCCAATTTAGATTCTTTTTTAAATTTATTGAAAGACTTTAGAGTATCTAGATGTGGTGGAATTTCGTTATATAGTTTGGGCACTATGTATTTTAGAGATCTTTCGCCATATTTGTTATAAGTTAATGGTATAATATATTTTTTTCTCCTCGTCAGATGTTCATGTTCTTCCCTTTGTCTACACTCTTGGTTATTGAAATGATTCAATAGATGGTACAACTTATAGAAACCTATTGGGGTGAGAGTGTTGCATTCTTTTATAGCCTCTTTTATAGTCATCGTACTGTCTCCAACGATATTTTTCAGTATTCTACTCTGAAAGTTTATAAGGCTAGATAGATGATTAAAGCTAGTCCCTCCCCATATATTTACTCCATATCTTAGTATTGATTCAATCAGTGACTTATACAGCAATATCATTACATTGTGATTTAAATATGGTTTAGCTGCAAATAGGCAACCAAAAATTCTTTTTATTTTTTCAAAAACAAGGTTAATATGCTTATCAAATTTTAGATAAGGATCAAATATAATTCCTAGATAGTTATACTCCATTGAAGAATTTAGTTTAGGACAGGAGCAATTTTCTGAGAGATGATTATTTAGGCATTTTTGATTATGTGCTATTATATTGTGAGTCAGTAGCTTATTGGTCATATGTGAGGTTTTAAAGTACATTAACCTAGTATAATAATAATAATAATAATAATAATAATAATAATAATAATAATTCCGCAAAATTTGTGTAAGAACGTGGCTAAACTTCCAGGTCATTCAAAAGACTGGGAAGTGCAAGAAATAGCTTTATTTGGCACAGCTCACATTTTGCGCAAAGTATTGTAGAGGCACCGTTAGTCCCTAGATCTGCTCCTTAGGTAGCTGGTTGCAATCCGGAGTAGATTTTATACTCAGCCGACTCATAACATCTGTAGTCGTGATATGGAGGATCAACAATAATAATAATAATAATAATAATAATAATAATGTAATATAACTAACAAATTATATAATCATTATAGTAATAATAATAATGGTAAAATAATAAAAATAATTTTAAAATAATTATAATAATATGTAAAAAAGCAGGTGTTACTAGAAAAGAGCAATACACATTTGAACTAAATGGGAAATAATAGAATTAAAATTTAACTAACTCACTGAGAGTACGAACTTTTACGAACCGTTACTTTGAGTATATTAAAGTAGGTTCGTACCTAATAGGAAAAAGATAGTGTATTGGAGTGCCAAAAAATTAAAAAGGAGTGTGGTGAAATCTGATAATCGAAGGAGTAGAAAGCGAAAGAAAAAAAAATTAAAACCTAAGACAATTTTTCGGTCTTTGAGCTTCCGAACGCCTTGTCTAGAATGTTGTGAAGTGCGACATTAGCGGGTTCCTTTCTTCTATTCCTTTTCCCGAGGGGCTGGTAACGGGGCTGAACACCCACTCCGCGGACCCTCCTGATCCACTTGCGAGTTGTCTCTCTCTCTGCAGAGCGGGTACGCGGAGAAACTCGACGCGGGCGAAAGTCGCCGGGAGAGGTACAAAGAAAGAAGGGGCTGGCTCCTCGTCAGCGCGGAGCGGCGCGCGGCGGGGGGCAGAGCGGGGCGGGGCGGGGAGGCAGGAGCGCGAGGCTGGGAGGCGCGGGGCGGCGCGGCGCGAGGTAACCAGTGCGCAACTGCCTGCTCCGGTGCGGCGCTTTCGATTTGCCCCCCACCGCACGCGGCGTTTTCGAATTCCTTACAACAGCCAGCGGCATAAAGCTGCAAAAGTGCTGCTGACGACGAGGAAACAAAATGGATTTCCGAAGAGTAGTACACACACTCCTCAAGGATAACAAATAAATACACACGTATAATTCTGCAGTAACATGGTATTCTCCTTCTTCTTCATCTTTCGTTTGGGTCATCTAGGGACCACGCACCAATTTCATTGCTTCGTCCTTTGTCCTTCTTTCTTCTTCCTCCAGTACTTTTCATCTTCTCACTGTGTATCATGTTTCTTTCCTCGGACCA
This sequence comes from Acheta domesticus, assembly GCA_031308135.1. NCBI lineage: Eukaryota > Metazoa > Arthropoda > Insecta > Orthoptera > Gryllidae > Acheta > Acheta domesticus. The sequence continues at coordinate 128,790,224 of JAHLJT010000631.1, read as the reverse complement.
TTTTTATCTTGTCTTCTTTTCCTTCCTGCCCTGGAGTCCTACATCCTTAACATGGTATTCTATATATGGACACGTTGTACAATTCTTTACATACAAGAAAAAAGTTATGGAGGACCATAACGCAACACGTAAATAGCAAATATTTAATGGCGAGCAGCCTCTTCCTTGGGTCTTGCTATAGCATAACGTTAGCTGTGACATATACAGCGACTCATTGAAAGTAGGTTTTACTTAATTTTTCTGCAATTGAATAGAGTCCTTAACCTGCTTGCTTGTAATATTGCATTGTTGCAATAAATTCAACGTCCTCGATTAAAATAAAAGCCAGGGTCGTTTTTGAGACTGACAGAAGTGCTGTATATACTAGAAGAAATTACGTATATACATTTACAGGATTTATCACATTATTTTTAATACAATCTTCATGAATCCGAGTCGATAAATTATACCTTTCGTTTAGGCAATGGTAATTACCAAGCGGAAAGTATTTTTTTCACTTCAGGGCCTTAAATATGAATTTGTGCTGAAAGAATTATACAGAACAAGAAAAACCGTTCCCTCTAAGAGCCGATATTGATACTGATATAAAATGCATTTTATTAATTTAATTGATTAATTAAAGTAAGTAAGATATATTAACTACCCTATTGCATTAAGTACATAATAACAGGTACAAGCAAGAAAGTTTAATAAATAAGTTAATTTAATATATAATCCATTTCAAATTTAGAACAGTTTAAAAATCAAATATTTTTCAAACCAACTGTGATACTATCTTTAATAATTTTAGTAAAATATATGTTATCAGATTAATGTGAGGCCAAAGATATTTATGGAAATTTCACAGCAATAATTTTGTAAAAAGAATTCCATAGTATTTTTTGATAGGATTCTCAATTTTATATTATTAATTAGATTTACTTGGGTTCTTCGTTTAACCGCAATTCAAGACATTCATAAAATGCTCCTTACATAAAACGTTTTCGGAATAAGAAGAATATTATTTATATTTACATTCCTACTTCTAAAAAACCAACCACATATTTTGAGACTTCAAAAAATTGTCCTAACACATAAATGCTCATTCAGAACAAAATGCTTTTATTAGTCACATTAACAATCAAATTCCAAGTTCGATGAAAAGTCGAAATTTCGTCCTGATCAATTCTAATATGCCATTTAAGAAGTTCTTTGTGTCATTCATATATTTTGAATAGAAAAATTTGGAGTAATATATTTTAATTTATTCTAAAACTACGTCAAGTTGCTGTTTGCGATGGTGTAGCGGTTAGCGTAACGGACTGCTGCACCCAAATTCGTGGGTTGAAGCCCGATTGAAGCCGTGGATTTTCAAGGGCGAAAAAATCCTTCGTACCTTCCTTCGGAGGGGAAGTAAAACCGACTGTCCCATGTTATTAGATTTACTTGCATGTAAAAGATCCTCAAGCCTAAATGAAGCCTCTGAGCTAAATTCAAATCACCTGTTTCGTCGCCCGAGATAATACCATCTTTCTCCGCTAGTTGGTGAAAGGAGCGTAGTGAAATTTACGTGGTCAGACGGAAGAGCAGGCCCCATGGCCTGAGTCTCGCCACGTAAAATAAGGCATCAATTCAATTCAAGCCAAGATCATTACAATGTTTGATAACACAATCTAATGTCAAGTCTATGATAGAAGTTCTTGTAATATTTAATCTGTAAAACAAAATTTGCAATTTACTTGCTACCTTTGGTCGATGCCTCAAGAATCACATCCCTTGTTTGTCAAAATTGTGAATCTGAAGAATGTTGGAGCTATATCACATTTCTGTTACAAATAACTTTCGAAAAAGTGTGTATTTTTTCCTTGTAAGAAAGAAGTAATTCTTCCAAACAATGTGCTCTACTATGAATATTTTCCTAAAGTTTTCTTTTGATACTTAATCTTTGCCGTGAGATGAAGAGTATCCGTTCTGTTTTCCATGAAAACAATGCATTGCCCACACATGGACCATTAATTATTGGGGTTCGTATATGTTTTTGAAATCCAACTATTAGTTGTTATATTTTCATATGTTCTACATTAGCGTTTTAAGAAAAGAATAGCAAAGGCTGGTTCATATACTGTACGCGTTTAACATAAAAAATGTAGGTTTCAAGCATATTATTTTACAGAGATGCAAACGCCAAGAGTAGAGATCTCTTTTTTCTAGAATTTTGTGTCGAGGCAGACAGTGCGCTTTACTGAGAAAGAAGTACATGCATTTCTCCCGCAAAGTAACCGCTGGAAATTCTGGTATTTTGTAGGAGTCCTCAAATAATGTTTAGTTTTAGATTCAACAATATTTCTTCATTCAAAATCCTCTGAGGTAGTTATTTAGACAGTTTAGAATGAAAAATACAACTTTTGTGTCATCATTACTTTTTTAGAAATTTTTAATTTTTTTCGCGAATAGAACCAGGAACGCTTAAAAAATGGAGTAGTCACATTTTCGTTGAACTCTCTGAATGTTCGAAAATTGCAAATTTAGAAATAATGCGAGAAAGTATGTACTGTTGGACACCACTGATTTTTGTATCAAGGACACACAAAAAATGGATTCTAACTACAACACATGTTAGAGGAAGTAACTTACTACCTTTATAAGCATATAATTTATCCATTTTATCTTTTCCTGGTAACATTCAAGGTTTTTATGCTACTGCATTTTAATACATTGCAATTTAATACAATGTAAAACATTCACGCTACTGCTTACACAGTATAGAGAAAGTATTGTAATGCTGGTGAATAAACTGGCGAATTTTCGTCCCTAAATCTCTTATTGCAGAGCCCTACTAACGAAAATGTGGACAAATATTGCCTTATATATTGTAAATTACTTCCTCTAATAAGTCATGAAACGTCTGGGACATTTAAAAAATAAAAAATGGGCCCCTATTTTTTATTAAATTTTGTTTAGCGTAAAGGAGATTAAAGAGAATGGTGCAGGCCTCATTCTTCGGTGAAATCACAGATTTTTTGAAAATTGCAAAAGTTCAATTTTTTTCGACGTATTTCTTCAACTAAAATATTGAAGGAATAATTTTTTTCCTTAATGAAATGTGTTCATTACAAGCAGATATTGACATAAGGTCATGTACACTTATACAAGTCTGACTACTTTGCTCTTAATTTTTCATGAAATATACACAATTTTTAATTTTTTTCAAACATTTTTTATCTCAAAAACGGCTCCAATTTTTTCTCAAATTTTGATCTCGGATAGCGCAAGAAGAAAGAGAAGGGTACAGGTGATATTTTTTGTTGAACTCCCTAACTTTCGAACAACTGTAAAAATTCAACATTTTTTCGACGTCTTTCTACAATTACGAAGAAAATTTTTTTCTTAATAAAATTTGTTAATCAAAAGCAGATATTCAAATAAAGTTACGTTTACATGAGCACTTTGGTCTCATTGTGCGTGAAACACAGGTAATTTTTAAGTTTTAAACAATTATTTTCTCAGAAACGCAAACAAATTTTCTCATTTATTTTATGTAGTAAAGAACAGTAAAAAGGTGCTGCTACTATTTTCGGCGCGCTCTCTGTATTTCCGAAAACAAAAACAAAAAAATCGAAATGGTAAATTTGAATTTTCTGCGCTTTGTGAAATAGTTTGAAAGGTGCTTAGAGACAGTTTGACATTCTGAGAATTTCTTCTCATTGTTTAATTTAATAAATTAACTTAATACAACAAATCATATAACATTTTAAGTTAGAAAACTTATATCTATATTATGTTGCAATGTAATTGCTTCTTATGCACGTATTGCGAGGTACGTGCTTTTTCATTTGTTCGAAGTAACTAAAATAGGAGTGATTAATTTGGAATATTTATTGCTTCTAGCGTTCATTCATGGCCTAGAGACAATCCTAATTTCTATTCAATAAGATTTAAAGCCACTTGAAAAATTATCGGAGAAGAATGGATCAAAATATAATGAAAAATAATGAAAGTATTTTATTTATTATTTACTATCGATAATCCTAATTTTAATTCGATTTTTACTCAAACCTTCAATTTGTATTGTCAATGTATTGATGATTCTTTCAAACAATCTAAACGTATTGATAATTCTTATAAACAATCCGGAAACTTTAATTGAAATTAGCCCTATTAGGTTTTCTCTCTTAAAAATTCCTATAGGAACTCTGTTCCTACAAGCGAGGGACGGTCGTAGAGAGAGACGTGTGGGGCGACGGACGTAGGGAGGGAAACACGTAGGGAGGGGCGAACGTGAGGAGGGAAGGAGTAGGGAAGGAGAGACTCACTGAAGATTCACTAAAAAGCGATTATCTCAAATCGTGAATATAATTTAATACATTATTTCTGCAAGAGTATTTTGATTGTAGTTTTAAAAAAATATCTCATGTATCATATAATTGTACTTAACTTCATTTTAAACGAAAACCTTCGTGTTTTAAATATAAAGAATTTTGCAGTTTTCTGAATCTCAGAGGTCACAGAGGGCGACCCCTGCCCAACCTGCAACCCTCATTACATACGAACTGCGCGGCCTGCTCAACCATATCCAGCAAACAAAGCTGATTGCATAACGGCTGCTAGACAATGTCGAGTTTCGCAATTAAAACTAGTCGTGGTATATAATGGCACATACTTTCCCGTATTATTTTTCTATTTTTTTGGCCTCGACTACTTATTCGGACTTGACACATACTCTTGCCAGCTGCCATTTATCGCCGACCAAAATACATTTTTTGACATTTTCTTAATTTTTCGGTTTCCTAATACTAGAACGGAAATATTATTTAAAGAATATTAAAGAACCCTCGTCGTAAATAGCAATTTTCTTTGAAAAAATTGCAGCCGTTTTTAAGAAAAAGACGTTTAAGCGATACTGCAAATTCGAAATTTGAAGCTCTTTTTCAAAGAAGTTTGTTGAGTTTTCGAAAAACTTCAATTGAAATCATTTGAAGCATATTCGTTCACAAATACAATAGGGTTTCAAAATTGCTGGAAATGTGCATATTAACGGTGTGAGAGATTTTCAAAAAATTACATTTTTGAAATTTTTTTTAAATACGTCAACAAATTGAACTTTAAGTCATTTGCTATTAGAATGCTATTAGCATTATCCATTCAAAAGGTTTGAAGAAAAAATTTGGTGCCATTTATGAGAAAACGGGGTTTGAGCGTTTCTGAAAATGCGGAATTTTGAGCTCGTTCTCACAGAAAACAATCTCGAGAAATTTTATATGATATTATTTAAAGCACATGTACTCATAAATATAATAATGTGAGCAAATCATTGTTAATTGTCCACTTTTTCGGTTATCAGGGCGCGGCAATGAATTTTTTTCATGCCGATGATGATATTAAATGGTATATAACTAGACCCCGGAACTTCATGCACTAAAAAAGTGAAAAATATGCATACAACCACGCACTTAAAATTGGCTATATATGAGCTTAAACATAAATATATATATAAAACAAAAGGAGTTAGCAACAGTTGATATATCTCAATTGTGAGTATGACAATATCTCAATTGTGAGTATGGATCTTCTTTGCTGTGCACTTGCCCTTTGTTTTAGGATTTAATACATTTTAATTCAGAGTAATGTTAATTCAGATTCATTAATTCATTTTAATAGAGTAATGTTAAATTTAATTAATTTAACATTACTCTATTTCAAAAACTATATTTTTATATTTATGACGCACATTTTAATTTTTAGTCCTTTTATTCTTCTCTTTTAGAGTTAACCTCAGTATGGTTGTTACTAATATTTCACACTCAGAACCATACATCGTGTCAACAAGCAACATCAGTTTTATTTAGCCAAGGCCTATGTTGTTTATTCATATGGTTCATTATGTAATTCTTATTCATTGTAAGGCCTGATGATGGAGGAAAACTGTCTTCCGAAACGTTGCCAAAACTGTATAATATTCATCTGTGTAATTATGTGATTTTATGATTAAATTGTATTGTTTTGACTGTCTATAAACTTCTTGGAATATTGTATTCTAACAGTCTAAAGTATTGATAACATGCAAAAACTCCCCTACTCATTACAAATGGTAGAGCATTTGGTGCGAAAACTAAATATTTTCAAGCAAATATGAACATAAATTTTACAATTATAACTCCTTTTCATACAGCTGTATCAAGTCACAACAATGACACGTAATTCACAGAAATTTGCGAGCGCAAAGCAAAATTCCATTGTTGCATTTCCTGCATTGTTAATATTTCCTGAGAGCCAGCAATTTTTTTAAATATAGGATTTCAAATTCTATATATTTCAAGTAGGTTTTACATAATTTCTAAAAGATTAATGTGTAAATGTATGACAAAGGGTCGAATGCGAGAAAGGAACAAAGAAAGAATATACAAATTCTAACTTACGCAGTATCCAACTGAAGCGCAGTAAATTTTCCAGCGTGCTATTATATTTGTCACGAAATTATAAAAAAACGACGCGGATTCTCAAACAATTACACATTATCTTATTTTAAGACGTAGATTTGATAAATACATTTCATTGAGAAAAATTGTATTTTCACAGTTGTAGTTGTAAGAAGACGCCGAAAACAATGCGCAGTAAATTCAGAGCGGGCTATCATGTTTGTTATGAAATTATCGAAAAACGACTCATATTTGCAAAAAAGTCAACATGAACTTACTTGAAGACTTTTTGATCATATTTCATTAAGCAAACAAATTGTATGTTCACAATTGCAGTTGTGGGGAGAGGCACTTCAACGAAAATGAGACGTGCACCATTCTCATTTTAATTGAATGCTACTTTAATTCTATCTAAGGTTCAAATTTAATCAAAAAACGTTTAGCGGTTTTTAGGAAAAAAGATTTAAAAAATAAAGCATTGCCTATGTTTGGCACAAAATTTCGCAAAAAATACTAATGTTTTGGAAAAATTGAGGCCTTATTTGGAGGTCTCATTTTTATGAACACATTTCATTAAGAAAAAAATTGTATCTTCATAACTGTAGTTGTAGGAAGACGCCGAAAAATATTTGAATTTTTTGTTTTCGAAAAATAAGTTTTCAATCAACATGAAACCTACGCAATTCTGTTAGACGTTTTTCAGACTAACCAACAAAAAAATGTAATCAAAATTGTTGGTGGCATTTTTTTGAAAATTTTGAAAATGTCCCAGGGCTTCATGTAAAGTACCCCCAAACAACTAAAATATCGGTTTCAAATTTCAGGGGCCACGATATCAGCCAGATAGATCGGGGAATATTAATTTTGGAGAAAACGGCTGAACGGTTTTGTCGCTAGCGTTGTTCACACACAGACGGACAGACGTTTTGCCGTCAATCATTTTTTCGGTATCAAGGGGTATAAAACATGGATTCTTGCTAACCACGTGTTAGAGGATTTTTTCTAAATTTAGAAACTGAATTTATCCACTTTTCCGTTACCAGAGCCCTGTAATAAGAGGTTTTATGACGAAAATTCGCTGTTTTTTCACGCAGCATTACATAACATTCTCTTCTTAAGAAGTTTGTTCTTAAGCACGAGAAAGTAAAAGATAAGAGCCCAAATCATACACAAAACCTTCAAAAATCAAAATATGCTTTAGAATATCCCAAAGCCTCCAGCCTGTTCAGTCAGTTCGGGAACATCGATTTTGGAGAAAACCGGCTGAACGGTTTAGGGACTAGAAATGATCACAGGCAGCTGTTAGTTTGATTGACAGTGATTCCAACCACATCAATTGCTAAGGTCATTAGGATCTCGCCCCCATTGGATGGCGAGATCCGGCACCAACCTATCAGGGCGCGGTTTTTCCCAACTGACTAGCCGGGTTTTACCCAACGTGATGTATCCTACCAGAGGGACACCGCTCCAACCGGGACTAGCTGTAAGCTCCTGACCGGTCTCCCACCATTTGTGGTAGGGTAGGGCGTGTGTGTGTAAGTCCGTCCCTCTATCTCTCCGTCCGTCCGTCCCTCCGTCCATCCCTCCCGCCATCCGTCCTTCCCGCCGTTTTTTATTCCATTCGTTCGTCCCTTCTCCGTCCCTCTGTCCATCCGTCCCCCTCCGCCCGTCTCTTCTCCGTCCCTACGTCCGTCCGTCCCTTCCTCCGTCCCTCCTTCCGCCCCTCCCTCTGTCCCTCCCTCCGTCCCTCCTTCCGCCCCTCCCTCTGTCCCTCCCTCCGTCCCTCCCTTCGTCTCTCCCCTCTGTCCTTCACCGTCCCTCCCTTCGTTCCTCCCTCCGTCCCTCCCTCCGTCCCTCCTTCCGTCCCTTTCTCCGTCCCTCCCTCCGTCCGTTCCTCCATCCCTCCCTCCGTCCGTCTCTCCGTTCCTCCCTCCGTTCCTCCTTCCGTCCGTCCCCCCGCCCCTCCCTCCGTCCCACCCTTCGTCTCTCCCTCCGTCCCTCTCCCTCCCTTCGTTCCTCTTTGCGTCCCTCCCTCCGTGCTTCCCTCTGTCCGTCCCTCTGCTCCTCCATCCGTCCCTCCCTCCGCCCCTCCATCCTTCCCTCCCTCCGCCCCTCCATCCTTCCCTCCCTCTGTACCTCCCTCCGTCCCTCCTTCGGTCCCTCCCTCCGACGCTTTCTCCGTCCCTCCCTCCGTCTCTCCCTCCGTACCTGCCTCTGTCCCTCCCTCCATCCCTCCCTCCGTCCCTGCCTCCGTCTCTCCCTCCGTTCCTCTCTCCTCCTTCGCAAGAAGAGAAAGTTATGTAATAGTGCACCGGGAATCGATGTTTTTCCAGCGCACAGCGCTTGTGTGGCGTAGTGGTATCAGCACCAGAACGTTAACTCTGAGGAGCTGGCTTCGGGTGTCGGAATGGAAAAATAAACTTTCTGGTTGACAACACTTTTGCTTGTTTTTGCAGGTGTTTGTTATTGCAGAGCATTTAGAAAGAATGCAAACATGTATGTGCTTTGGTAGCACTCCGTGATGAATTTGCCAATTTGAATTTGAATGAGAAAGAAAAATTATATACATTTGCACATATTTTATACAATAATGCGCAAAATGACAAACATTTTCAACCTTTCTCCTAAGTTTTGTACATACGAAGTAATATGCGTGATATACAATTATTTACGGAGAAACATAATGCACAGAGAAAGTTATGTAATGCTGCGGAAAATTGAATGAGAGATTTTAAGAAATTACACATCTTGGGGATACCTGATATATACAAAGTGTTGTTATTCTTTCTCGCATAAGAATGTAGTTAAAACGAAGTAATATCCGGGACGCCGCTGGTAGGCCTTAGCTCGTGAATAGCTGTTGTAGCAAGGTACATACATACATACGGATGCTGCGGAAACTCAGTTTCGAGATTTCAACGTAAAAATATCTTTTGTTGTCTCCTGTTACCAAAACCGTGTATTTTGCAAAACGCCCGTCCGTCCGCCTAAAATATTCGTGGGATTTTTTCCAAACTGAATAAACCCCTGGTGAACTGGCCTCACCCGAAGCTCCTTGCTATTCTAAACTAGTAGTGCTACAGACTCTCTCGTATTAGTTTTCTATTTCCTATGGTCTCGGTTAGCTCTTCGGACTTGCTACATTCTCTTTCCAGCTGCCATCTATCGCCACCCAAAGTAAATTTTTTGACATTTTCTTAATTTTTTTGTTTTCTAATAGCTGAAAGGAAATATTATTTTAAGAATATTAAAGAACAGTTAAACCCATTCTTAAATGGCAATTTTATTTGAGAAAATTGTAGCCGTTTTTCAGTAAATGGCGGTTCAGAGCTACTGCAAATTCGAAATTTGAAGTTTATTTTCACAGTTAATTTTTGATGTTTCCAAAAACTTTATTAGAAATCGTCTGAAGGACAATCATTCACAAATACAATAGTGTTTACAAATTGCTGGAAATGTGCATATTAACCAGTTCGGCCATTCGGGATAGTTCGGGCTAGATACTTACATATTAGTCAAGTCGTAATTGTATCAGCTCTGACATTAGGAAGCCGGTAATTGTGAAGTTGTGACAAAAATGTATTTTGGTCGACAAAGAAAAGCAACCATGAAGAGAGTAAGGCGTAAACGAAATGTTAGATCAGACTAAAGAGATTAGAAAACTAACTACTGCGAGAAAGTCTGTGCCATTCAATAGCACCATTAGCTTACTGTCCCTTATTACATATGTAGAGAAAATTTAAAGAAAAAAAATGGAGCGGTTTTTGAGAAAAAAAGGTGTACATTTCAAGCGCAAATTACGCAGGAACTGAACGTTTTGGAAATGTTAGTAGTTTTCGTGCAATATTTCGTACAATATGCGCAATTTAAAAAACAAAAACAAGATGGATGGAAGTGCTTTAAATGACTCTAAGTGAAGTTTTTCGAGAACTCAAAAGATTTCTGTGAAAAAGGACTTTTGTGGAAAAGAACGTCTTTTTACTCTCAGATAAAATTCATGAAGTCATTCTTCAGTTCTGCTATTAGGGGATCGAATGATTGAGAAAATATGAAAAAATATACTTCGGGTGACGATAGACAGTGGCGAATCCAGGAGAGGGTGACTTGGGGCCATGGCTTCCATCCTCAAGGCCAAGTTTTTTCGTTTATTACCTTCTTTTATTTGTCAAAATTGATTGAAATATTTGTTAGAATTATGTAATTATTTGAAAAAAATTATATAGTATTATGTACACACCACAAAAATAATATACAATATAATAACAAATTGTGTGTGGTTTATTATTTGTCTTAAGTCTATGATGGTCCCCTCCAAAATGATCGGCTGGATCTGCCTCTGGCGATAGATGGTAGCTGGGAAGAGGATGAGGCAAGACCGAAAACATAGCTCAGACGAAACTAATCAGAAAACTAACTAGAAAGAGAAAGCCTGTGTCATTCTGTAACACTGCCAGATTCTTCGCCTTTATTGTATGTATCATCTTAGCGACTACTTGCAAATTGTAGCATGAGGCGCCCCTGATAGATGCAGCTTTGATAAAAATATTATTGTTCAAGTTTTATCAATAAGGTAAGATTTATTATGTGATTGATTGATGCTAGAAAATAAGCTTAGTATGCCGTCAGAGTAGCGGTGTGTGAGAGGTTTGCGCGAGTGGCTGATTTAGTGGTAACTTAAGTTGTAATATAATGATAAGAATTAACGTAGTGGAAAATATTATAGAGATAATACAGGACACTGTGATATTAAGGTACACATTTGACGCTAGCGACCCTAGTGGCCCGACCTACCATAACCAATGTGATTACATGTACGAAGTGTATAAGTTTAAAATATTTTAGTTTACTTACGATTATGTTTACTTACGTTTCGCAGAGTCATTAAAAAGGTATTGTAAATATATTGAAATTTGAATTAGTCGCTGATATTCCAGGTCACGACACTAGGTTCGCTTGTGAGGACTTGTCTCCAATTCATAATATGAGACAGGTTCAAAGTGTCCTGTGTTGTCTCGGTAGTTTTTGGTAGTGGTCACGAATTCGACAAAGTGTATGCCATGCTGCAGAACCAATGGTCTGAAACCTGGGAATTAAAAACTGGTTCCAATTTTCAAAAATTTGGAAATTTAGTGCAGACACAAATTTCATTAAAATATCTAGTATTTCGGTAATGCAAAAAGCTATTTTTATATGAGTCGAGAACGTTGGTATTTTTAACCAGCGCTGGTTGTGTTACGGATAAGAGCATTGATCGTGGAGTCCGTGTGTTAAAGTTCAAATTCAAGGCCGGGCAAATATTTTTGCGAGTTCGAAACTCTTTGAAAGTTCAACTTGTTTCGTAATATTACATAACTGTTACATATAATTCGAGAATATATGTGCTCTAGTGGTGTCACTAGTTGATAATTTGTACTCAAATTCAGAAAAATTATTAATCTTACAATGAATCCTTAAAATCATTTATTTGTTAGTAATTGAACGTATAACATATTACAATGAATGATGAGTGAAGTTTCTAAACATGGTGCAAATATGCGGGTCAGACTATTGTTAAAAGTTGCTTTGGATATTCATAATATCCTGCTGCAAACAGTTTTGACAGCAGAGTATTCTTTCATACATACAACTTCTGGCTTATGTAGCATGTGGAAATAAGTCAGGTTTAAGAAATGCAGACTAAATTTACAATACATGTACATGGAAATGAAGTGAGTTTAAAAGCAAACAATTAGACGATACAAGTAACATTCAAAAGAAATGCCAAAGAAGTGTTAGACCAAAAGATGAATAGACAGTCTAAATCTATTCATCTTTTAATTTTAATTAAGTCTGTCTCATTTAATTTCAACAATAAAAGTAACTGCAGCTCAAATATTCATTTTAATAAACGAAAATTGTGCGTTGTTAATACTTAAAAATGTTCTCGTTTTGTTCGCATTGTTCCGAAAGCGATTACGCCCAAGTTTTAGTATAGAAATCCCGCTGGGATGTAGTGAATTTAATCTTTCTGAGGATAAAGAAACACTTTAATCCCGTTGGATATAAAGTGATTCATTAACAAAGGAAGTGTGTGATGAAAGTCACGTTTTAATCACGTTTAAAATAAAGTATTTTTATTTTCAAGCGCAATGGATTAGAGAACAATATGTGTTCTGTTACTGCTCCAAAATAAATCTACACTTCATTCGACTGCTATTCTGAAAAGGTGCAAACGCACAGAATTAGAGCTCGAGGAACTCTCGAGAGAGTTGAACGGGGAAGGGTCCTCTCTTTTTTGCCGGTTGATGTGTTCCACTTATATACGTTAAAATGAGCGCCGAGTTCTTGTTTTCCATCAATTAATCCAGCGACGGTCACTTGAGGATCAAAGGCCAGGGGGGCTCGCGCGAGAAGCACAGCTCAGCGCCGTCGCAGTCCCGCGGCCCGATCGAACGCGCGACGCCTCGCCTCGCCTCGCAGCGCAGCGCAGCGCCCGCCCGCCCGCCTGCCCGCCCGCCGCGCCGCGCCGCGCCCGGCCATCGACCAACGCGCCCTTCCAGCCACGGGCTTGGTTGGAATCGGCAACCTGCACTCGGCTGGCTCGGCAGATTCGATCAAAACTATTTGTATGCGTTCGGGAACAAGAAACAAAACCACACTAGTGGTGCTACAACACAGCGTAGACATTCTCGTAATTGAAATGGTTATGGAAAATTACTACGTTCCAACTTATTTTGTACTAGGAAAACCCGGCAGACTTTGCCCTGCCCTTCATCTCCCTCTTCTCTCATCTCCGTTTCTCACTGTCTCTTCCTTCCTCCCTCGCCCTGCCCCTGTCTGTCTCTGTGTCTCGGTCTCCGCCGCTCTTTGTCCCTCTCATTCACATTTGCTTGCAGATTATGCACGTCTCTGAGCAGGTGAGGTAATATCGGGAAGCGCCACACCAGCAAAATTGTAATAGAATATTCAGGAAGAGTTCATTCTGGAGATTACGTTGTGAGAAACGTTTTTCTGAGGCCATAAGCCTAAAAATTTTAGTTTTTAAGGCCCTATAACGCATCGTTTAGGAGTTATTTAACGATATAGATTCAAAATGCTGCCGAGTGCGTTGCAGGTTGCATTTGACGTGAATATGTAGTAGATATGTAGTGAATATTTAGCGCCATGTAGTAGAGTTACAACAGAATTAACAACACATAAACCTTCTCACTGAAAAAACACGTAAAAGTGCCAACTTTCATGGATATCGGTCCTACAGTGTTGCTCTTATATACATACCAACACTCTGTTTTGTACATAGATATAGATAGACTAAAGACTAATACGTCAGACAAGTCTTGCACAACTTACTTCGCCAATCTGCTTCAAATTCAACGCATTATATCAATTTAATAATATCATCTAAGCCTCACTAAGGTAAGTGGAAGAGATAAGGAAATTTCATTAGGAACACTTTTCTTGAGGACCCCTTTCCTTGCATATATTGCCGAGAATTCATTTACCATTGCAGATAATCCACGTTTGAAAACAATCCACTCAGCGTTTCTATGGGCACAGAATTCAAAAGCTTCTTCATATTTATGTAATTTATTTCTCATTTATGAAAATTACCATAAAAATCACACAAAAAACAACAATAACAAGAAACACACCGTCTGTTCGACAGAGGTTCTGGTTTGTACAGCAACTGTTTTTCTTCCTTTTATTGATTATCAAATACAGTAATCCCTCTACATTCGCGAGAGTTAGGTTCCCCAAAAACCTCGCGAATGTAAAATCCGCGAATGTTAAGTCTATCTTTTAATGAAGAAAAGTGGGTTAGGTTCCTGAATATCGAAAAACTGTTAAAAAAGAAAGAAAAAAATCTGATAATCAATTTCAGTAGAACTGATTAAGTACTACTGCAAACAGAATTTACAATTAAAATTCCAAAATGAAGAAATAAAATAATGTTTGAAATTTATTTCAAAGTTGAAAGTGATTGGATATAGGATTTGCTAATGTTTTTGTTTCATCACCTTTCTCGCTGTTCTAATATCCAAATAAGGAAGAGTTGGTGCTTCTATTTGTCTCTTAAATTTCGAAGTTATTTCCATGTTTGGATCACATTCGAATGCCAGTTCCACCAGACCTTGTTGATTTTAGAATGCAATCAACAGTTTTGACATTGAAGTTGCATCAGGACGCAGTTTCGCTTCATTACCGTCGAAGAGATTTTCTTCACTGATGATTTCCCGAAGCTCATCTACAATGAGCTCATTATATCTGCACAGATCCTGAACGGCTTTTCTGTTCATTTCGCCAAAGCTGAAAAGGTGCAAACCAATTTGACGCAACTGAATTGAATAATTTTACAATAGTGTTATTCTATAAACGTGAATTGACATTTCATCTGTGAAATTTTTGAAGAAAGTTATACTGCGAGCTCCGAGGTCTGTCGAGTTCGTTTCCCAAATGATGATGATGATGATAATAAAGGAAATGAAAATGTGCTCACTTTCAAAGAAAATGTAGTACGACCAAAAGACACACTCGCGAATGTTGAAGTCGTGAATGTTAAAACCGGTAGCATTTCTCTAATCGCGAATATCGCGAATAGCGATGTCGAAGGATTACTGTATTCAAGATTTATTTTACATGAATAGATTGTGAATTATCATTTCTTCCATAAACCTAGTACTTTCTCACATACTACTTACCTAGTGTAGAGCAAGTTTGGTAATGCTGCGGAAAAAACGGAAATTTTTCCACAAAAACCTCGGTATCATTCTGTTGGTCTGTACACTCTCGGTCTGTCCGCTTGTCAGTTCGGCCGGTGGGTCTGGCCGCCTGTCGGTCTGACCGCCTGTGGGTGTAGCCGACAGTCGGTCTGGTCGCCAGTCAGCCTATTCACCTGTCCGGCTGTGAACAACGCTAGCGGCTAAACCATAGGTAGGATTTTCATCAAAATCTACTTTCTCCGGTCTGGTTGTCCGATCTGGTTGTTATCGGAGCCTCTTGAATTTGAAACGGATAATTAAATTTTGGGGTCTACTTTCTATGAAGCTCAATCAGCTTTTTCAAACTTTTCTAAAAAATGATTCTATATTTTTGGTTTATTTTTTCTCTTATATTGTAAACTATGCTAATAAAAGTGGTGCAGGTTGAATTTTCGTTGAAGCCTCTGAATTTTTGAAAATTGCTACAGTTAAAATTGCTTTCGAGTTTTTCTGCAAGTACAATATTGGAAATATATATTTGTTTCGTAGTGAAATCTGATCTTCTAAATTGTATCTTTCAATGAAGTCGTGTACTATTTTTTTTTTAATACGAGTAGTTTCGCGTGACTATCTGAGAAATAAAGGCAACTTTAATACTAAATTTTCTAAAAAACTGTTTCAACTTTTTCTTTAAAAGTTTTACTGTGATGGACCAAAGGACGCTAATGGCGCATGTCTAATTATTTTTGAACTTCACAAATTTTCGAAAATAACAAAAGTTACAATTAAAGCGAGAAAGTATGTGATGTTGTAGCAGTATTAGTTATTATTTGAGCATCTATTCGTTGAAAGCCTTACGTCCATTCTTTTCTGCCGGTGAGGTTTGTCGTTGTGTCGACAAAGCTGTCGACAAATACTGATCATGCTCGAGCTGTGGTCAAATACTGATCATGCTCGCGCATCTCCCTAGTGCGTAAGCGTCTGGCGACGCGCTGTCGTATGCGATCAGGGTGTGTTAGTGGGGGCAAACCTCGTTGCTGCCAGTGCGGATATGAAAGCGGTGTGTTTATTCTTGTCGTTGTTGCCATCACCGTCGCGGTTGTAAAACTTGCGTTTACTTAAATTTGACAGATTATACTTTATCATTATGAATTCACTGTCCAGTTTGATAACAACATTTACCATGGAATCGGCGGAAGAGAAATTGCAAATTAAACGTTTAGAATGACCCATGTCATCTTTAATTATGGAACAGATTGTCAGAAGTAAGAGTAGTCAATTTACATGTAAGTTCAATTCAATTTGTCGTTGTGAAAAGAAAAAAATCATTAAACTATTGTGTGTGGCTTATTTCACGGGGAAGATTTATGAACCAACACAGGTGTGACTGATATATACCTTACAGGTGGAATCAAAAAGCATGAAATCTAGAATATGCATTCTAAACATTCATTAAGCTAATCTTTGTGTGGGAAATTGGACTTTGCAAGACAGTTAAATAGCGAATACTGAAAATGAGTGATAATGCTTTACAAGAAATTTAATAACAATAGGTACATCTTCAATATAACAATAAATTGTAATAGGTTTTGTGGAACATTTGGATTGGCATTAAGAAAACACGACAAGTTAGATTCGAAGAGAAATCCAGGGGGCTATTGAATTTCTCTTGATATAGAAAATTCTCTCTCTCTCTCTCACACACACACACAGTTCGTAGCGCGCTGGATTCGCAATCGGGAGATCCGGGTTCGATCCCTGGACCGGCCATCCTGATCGGCGTTTTCGTGGTTTCCCTTCGTCATAAGGCGAATGATGAGATGGTTCTAAAAACCCATGCGCACCTCCCCCCATCGTCCTATTTATTTCACCCCTCATTATCATCATCACCCTATTTAATAATATCATCCTATCACCTCTCATAATTGGTTATTTAAGGCTAACAACTGCTGGGTGCTTAAATTTAAGTTTTCGATGAAAAAATATGTTTTGTGAAACTTAACGATTTGTATGATAATTCTACAGGGCGCACCGATCGCTCAAACATGGCATTTTTTGGTACTTTTTTGATATTTGGTCTTGTAGAACACAATAGATACATCGAAAGTGTCTGAATATTTTTTTAATGTTTTTCCCAAATTAACACCAAACAACCCTTTTACAAATATATCTTTTTTTGGATGACCTACGTGTTGTTAAAAATGTCTAAAAAGTACCATTTCCCACAATATTTATGATTTTCAGACCCATATATTGTTCTAATCGCCCATTCTTCATAAGAATTCGTGGTGTATTTGTATGCCTCTGTCTCTCTCTTTATCTATCTCTCTGTGTGCTTTTCTGTCTCTCCCAGAGTTTATCTCACTCTGTCTCATGTTTCTTCCCTATCATAATATTATTCTCTCAATTATTATGAATAAAAAAAGAAACCACAGACGTTATTCTCTCTCATTTTTATGTATCAAATAGAGAAAAATAAACGACAAGCTTAGATAAAGAAAAACAAGAAAAGAACGAGGATAGTATATGGTTTCGAGCAGTTTAAAGAAAGATGATTGGTTGATTAGAATTATTTGAATTTAAAGAGGCAGCTAATGGAATCGTCAGGGACAACTCATGTCGTTTGTCCATAATTTGGGGATTTTGGTACATTGGAGAGGTTATTTGGAGAAATTCGTTGTACTGGTGGGCAAAGACCTCGCATCACACCTGACAACCCTGGATAGATCCCTCTTTCCATGGTGCCCAGATGAAGTTCAAAAAGACACGTATAGCTAGCAGTTCAATAGAGGAAGATATTCACCCTTGAGTTGTACAGTTAAATTGAAGGTTTAAAACTATATATACGTTGTGGCTTAATCTGTATTAGCTGGTTAGGGGTTCTTTTTCAAACGTCAATGGCTCATAACTTGCACCACCTGCAATTTCCTTCACGAACTGCCACAGCTATTCGATCGATTGGGGAGAATGCATTTTGCTGAAAACCCTGCTTACCACTTGGGTTGTTCGCGAACAGACGGACAGATGTTTTGCCGCATACCAATTTCTCAGTGACAAGAACCCACAAAACGCGCATTCTGATTACACAACGTGTTAGAAGTAATTTTTATGTGTAGAAACAAGAATTATCCACTTTTTCGGTATCAGAGACCTACATTTAGAATTTTTCCGCCGTAAAATAGTAGTTATTGCTGCAATATTACATAACCTTCTCTATTCTACGTATGTAGTATGCGGGAAGTAAAAACTAAATAATAATACTTACCTACGATAGTATTCAAACCCCTATCGCAATGAACGACACTGCCATAAGACCGACGCTAACAAATATACACGTAAGGGATGTTATCTGTCGACACAAGAGTTTAACGCACCTGTTCGCGTTCCCTTCGAACAACACTGTGATGGATCATAGAAAATACGTATATGTTGACCAATTTTAATCAATTGAGGAACAAAATGATTATTTGTTGGGGGGCGGAGAATGAAATAAAAATAGCAGCCGAGAGTCGACGTTAGCGAAGAAAGCAAAATCAACGCTATCTGAATAATGGAAACAAGATGTTCTGGTTGAGATGGTTGAGATAAAGCTTACCCTATGTTGTATTTTATTTATTATCTGATTTCAAAAACCACAATCATGCTACAATCGTCCGTTCGGCATTTCAGGTTCACGCTACCAATTTACCTCATTTTACTGAAAGTGATAATGAAGACGATTATTTATACAAATAACCGTCTATTTATGTGAGTATGTGCAATGTGCACTGATAAATTATTACTTATTTGTTTACGTTACTCTGGCTTACTTCATCTAACATTTCTAATAATAATAATAATAACAATAATAATAATTATTATTATTATTATTATTATTATTATCCATTTACTTTATGCAAAGCTATTAAACAAAAGGCGAGTTTCAATGAAACCATTGATTTATAGACTAATCTAGGAATTTCAATATGCAACATACGTTGAACGCTTTGAACACAAAATAAATTAAACAACAGCTACAGCAGTATATTGTAACCCCTTTCTCTTGCTTTGTCTACTTGGTTACCAAAGTAAATTTTTAATTTACTTATTCCGTGACAAGCTTCTACACCGTCACGCACATCTGGGAGTATTTCTAATGAAAGGTAAAATTCCCTGTCAGGGGTGGGTTCGTCATGGTTCAACTAATTACCAATTAACAAGTGTACACAGTTCATTAGTTTGAAATAATATTGAACGTATATTCTGATTAATGAAATATAATCTACAACTGTATTTACAAATTTTACCTATGTTCTCAATATTTTTCCCATTAAATTCTGGTAGCTACCTATCCTACCTAAACTGCAGTTATGATTTTCTAATGTAATCTTAACTTTGATTCCTTGTTTTCAAATAATAACTTACACACACAGAGATACACTTACATAACAAAAATCACTAATAAAACACACGAAATACAATTCAAATTATGATCCTGAAAAAGAAATACATGCACATACAATGTTCCAAATTTTTTAACACCTTTGAATCAATTAATAATATAACACTTAATTCTCACAATTGGAATTTGGCTCATCCTTAGCCTTTCAGTATAAAAAAATTCGTTTAACAAAGTCTTTAGCCAGTCCTTCAAATGCTATTATGAAATAAATAATCGGACGGCTTTTCTCCCATTCAGTATTTCATACGGCTTACTTTTTGCTAAGTGGTATTTATACCCTTAAATCAATTATACGTGAATTCAGTTAAATGGTTTTACGTAAGAACACAATTTTTACATTATTCACAAGAAATATCTGAATCTGATTCTAATTACGACTTTATGAGAAAAGGAAATGACTCGATTAGTTACCAAGACAACTGTTCTGTGAAATTCTAATTTGAAATTTCGTGAAAGTTTTTTCGGTATTTGTTCAACTCACGGCCGGTGATCTCCCTTTACTCTGCGCTGCGTAGCCGGCTGCAAAACGGCGTCCACGCCTCCAAGGTCGCTGGATTTCTGCACCGCTCCGTGTTGCCTGCCGCGTTGAAAAATGGGATGCCTCCGAGCGCCGTCTCTCATTGCTTCGCGACGTTTTACCATCGGTCACTCCAAGATGATGGTCGCATAAGAATGTAAGTTGAGAGCTTCCAATTATGACTTCGTAATGGTAACAAGCCAAACTAGTTGTAATATCAAACAGAGTTCTTATAATTCTTGAGATTCAATGAGTAAATTTCCAGAATGAGATTTCCAAAATTAATACAGACTTTCTTATACGTCGTAGCCTACTACGTATCACTCGTCGTCCATGTCGTGCACAAAATAGTTAACTGTTCACCTCGGCGGCTCAAACACGATAAGAAGCGAATTCTTTTGACTGTTCACCTCGGCGACTCCAACTAGAATAGAATGAATTCTCTCGACAACAGTTCATGCCGTTTCCGTTTGTTCCCCAAAAGTTTCTGATTGGTTACTATCAGAGTGCGTTCTGAAATGAATCTCCTGGCTGTCGCCATCTCTACGCCACCAGAGAAACTATTAGTTGATAATATGGTGTCGGGTTTTCTCTTCTATTTTCTTCTTGGTTTCAGATGTAATCGACAATTAGCGGTTACAATATAGAGGCGTTATTTTAATAGTACAACTCCATTGACACTCGTTTCGAGATATTGAGCTCTAAAGTTAAATGATTATAAAAAAATCGGGGATAGAGCTAGACAAAAAATTGTGAATTTTTCTCTTATAAGGTATTTACTAGTTGGTTTTGAAGACGATATGAATAAGCATACTGTATGCTTCGCGGAATACTGGGGATATAAGAGATTATATATAGTATTATAGCATCGTAAAAATGAGGTTGGTGGGCCAAATCCGTAGGTGTCGTTCTAAGAAAATTTGGAAATGAAGAAAATATCGATTTATTAAAACAGATTAAATATTAATTTAATGTTACTGTTAAGGCACAATCAGTCTTCTTCATCTTCTTGAAATCATCCGGTTCCTACCTGGAGATAAGAGAAATAAGAGTGATTAATGCTTGAAATGAATGAAAACAAATAAAACCAATTCTATTTCTTCTCATTAACCTTTCTTTGCCGTGATTGTAGAAGAAGGATATTTAAGTTTTTGAAAACATTTGGTCTTCCTTATCCACTGGTGGTTTGAAATTTTACAGTGTAGAAACCAATATCTTGATTTAATGTTTACTTGTGCATAATTAAAAGACTTCTGCCTGACAAATCAAATCCATTTAATTTTGAGCCAGTTATAGAAACCCTTTTGTTAATTTTTCTTTCTTCTTGTTACAGACTTTTGAAAGGCATTTAACACGTAGACGAGTAAGTTTAATTTCTGTGTTAAATAACAAATGTGCGATATAATTATATTATTTTTGTTGTTCCTGTATTACCAAATCTGGATCAAGCTCTTTCTTATCTTATCACTGCTGACACTATAAATATCTTGAAAACAATTCCACGAGATTTGTAGAAAATCACATAGTCGTACCACTGGAGTTGTACCACTATCAAAATAAATAGATTGCAATCTCCTGTGATTCACTTTTATCGCGATGCGCTATAGCGTCCACAGAAGATCACTTCCAGAATAAATGATCCAGATCACTTCATATCACTTCAGATTACTTTCAGAATAAATGTACATTTGCGTGAACCTGAAAGTAGCGTCAACTCAATTTCTCAAAAAAGGGGAGTTGTGCCACTATTAAAATAATGCCTCCATATGTTATACTGATGGCATAAAGTAGATATTGGAATACATTCAAAACAAACCATTTGAAATATAGTTTATATTAACATTACACATTTTAAGCAAAAGTTATGAATAGTCTTCATAATTCATCGACATTCAAATGAACAGAACAATTTTCAATGTGTATATTAATGAATACAACATTTCGTAACAAAGATTCTCACTCCCTTATTTCTGTTACTATTGCATCTCTTTGCTCATGGTCCCTCGGTAGTAACTCACAATTGATTATTAAAAGACTTTTTATTAAAATATTTGGTTTGTTGAAGTGAATTTTATTTGATGTTCTTGAGCAGGGTGATGTTACTTTCGGAAATATATTTTGTATAATTTTGTTCAGCAGCATTCTTGCTGATGCAAGCCACTAGTTTGCATTAATTTAAAACGATACTAAATTAAGTAAATTATCTATTATAATTTTTCTAAATAACCAAAACACCTATTATTAGCTTATTTTCTGAACCTTCTTTTACCCGTGATTGAAATTTTTAAATTTGTTCTTGGTAAACTTATTTAATACATCAGCATTGTAGTAGCATTGTTTTTTTAGAGAACTTTGAATTTATAGAACTTTGAATTGAAATAAAACATCCACCAAATTAACTTTGAAGACAATTTTGTTTTTATTTGAAAGATAACCTTTTTTCTGATACTAAGTATTTGAAAATTATTTGCGGCATAAGTGTATCGTATGTCATCAGTCCAATTTTGACCACTCTTTCAAGTAATTGGAACGTATTTCGTGTAAAACATGAGTTGGCATTAGCATTCAGTTCGTGTGTTCAGGCTCATATGTTGGCTTCCGAAGCGTCAATTGTTGCTAGTTTATCAGCATAAACTAAAGATTTAACATATCCCCAAAGAAAATAATCCAGTGTTGTTAGGTCACATGATCTAGATGGCCAATTCACTGGACTATTTCGTGATATAATTTTGCTGTTAAATTTTTCTTTCAAAAAGTTAATTGTTGCCGTAGCAAAATGAGGTGTAGTACCATCTTGTTACAACCAGAACAGTTCCGGATTGATGTAATGCAAATTGAGAAACAAATAAATCAATGATCATTGATCGGTAATGATCATCACTGACAGCAAAATGCGTTCCGACCTCATTTTTAAACAAATAAGGACCAATGATCCCTTCAGTATGTACCCTACACCATAATGTGCGTTTTTCAGGGCACAATGGAACCTCTTGAATTTTCTGGGGATAGGTCTTACTCCATATAAGGCGATTGTGTTTGTTGATCTATTTAACCAGAAGCGAGCTTTATCACTAAACAAAATGTTTCGATAAAAAAAGTGAGTCAGTTTCCAATTGCACCATTGATCAAACACAAAACGCTTATTATGGTCTTACAGCTTCAACTGTTGCACTTGTACGGGTGTAAACCAATATCTCTGGCGTTCGTCTGGCATCTGGCGAACAGAGGTGAATTCCAAAATCAATATTGGTCGGGAGAATATTGATTTTGGAAATATATTTCCACAATTTGTAAACGTTGTTACTGCGTGAATATTTCCATTATCATTTGCAAAAATCACTAATCGAAATTGACAAAAAAAATATCATTGAAACAAAACAAATGACAGCTATGACTATTGAAAAGTCTATCATTAAAAAAACATCATATACATGATTTTTACTATTAATAATTAATATTAAAATTAAAATATTGTAGAAAGAATATAACGTCAAAATCTTGCAGATTACAGGTTATTTTCAATATAAATCGTTATCTTTTATTATTACCAAAGGAATATATCTAACTAATGTTTCAACTTATGTTGAACTTTGGCTAAACGTTCAACTTTCGCTAAACGTTCTTTTTCTAAGTCCTATTAATTTGACTTTAGCCGAAGAATTTCTGATTTAAATATAGGTTAGGTCACTGTTCCTGTGTGGACTCATTCAATTGAATCTGTACTTTTCCTAATCTGTATCAAAGCATAAGTGTGTTTCTTAAATGGGGGGGGTAAACATTGAACCATTTTGGAGAATTTCAATTTGGTTTATGATGTAAGGATTGTTATGTCCCAAAACATGCTCCAAAAATAAATAGTAAACGATGTTTATTGCGCACTCATACAATTTTAGAGTTCCAATTCGTACCGATAACAACCCTTTTATAATATATCCACATGTACCAAGGATCGAAAGTCAGGTCTCCATCATCAGAAGACAATCCACTTCGTGGCCGAGTTCACGAATGTCCAAGAAGATTAAACCGTAGCAGGCCCAGTCGGCGTGAACAGAATGACTCGTACACAGTCACTACTCTCAGGTGCGCACTCCCAAAACCAAGTCTGTCCACTCGAGCGAGTTTCATTTGGGCAGCTTCGTGCAATGCGCGTTCGCGCCACTGCGGTGCAGCCATTCCTACCCTTACGGGCATCTACGGCCAATCCTGCAACATAATGGAAAGAACAGAAGGTCAGAACGACTTTAGCCAACTGGCGCGCGTATTGCGTGAGCAGTAATTCAAAGTTTGTTTCAAGTCTCTTTTCGCTGTTTCAAATTTCTCTTACTCCAGGAAGTGTTTAGGCCGCTTATACAGTACTTTGCCCATTGCTCGGGTTGGTATGACGCGAGCTCGGAAATGAGAATGTTTTCCGAGTCAGCAGCGTCTTTAAAACATTTAGTAGCTATTTTTTTTATATGATCAATGAGCATTGGCATTGCTAAATCGGAATGTAACGCTTTTATAGGAATATACCTTGGGGCGCAGTGGACGGCCCTGAGGCATTCGTTTTGAACTACTCTGTCCACTCTTTCAATTTTCCCCCTCCAGTTACCCTGGAGAGGCGGGAATTTATTCAAATGTTGGGGCACAATTCGCTGCAGTCGGTTAGGCTTATGCAGCAGGGAGCGGGCCTATCTTAAAAATACTACTTATAAACTATCTTAAAGCTATCTAACTACTACAATTGCCTCTTTGGTAATTCGCTAGTTTTTATATAGTTTTGTTAAAAGATTTCTAAAAAAATTCTTGATAATGTTCGTGTTTTCTTCATTTTTCTTTTTTCTTTTCATTCCCGCTCACATTCATTCTTAAACTATATTTACAAAACTCATTCATTCTCTCATTCAAACATACTGCACTTCACCATCCACTATGCTCTGTCTACTCCGGCGCCCGTGGCTCCTTACATTCAGGCGGCGACGTCGCGGGCAGTGACTCGCCTTCCAGGCTCGCGTTCCGCTGGTTGCTTCCACTGCCCTGGCGAGCTCACCGACTTCGAATTCTTCATGCATCCATAATTTTTTTATTTCATCAAATTTTGCTGTTCTCCTGACCTCTAGCAGCCACGGAATAGAACATGCATAATTCAAAACACTTCTAGACCATCAAGAACTACAGAGTAAATATTTGACTACTAACTTGACAGTTCTAAATTATGAAATATTAACGAAACCGACATAAAATGGATGGTATATGACTTAGGACCATAACATTAGTTAAAATTTTCATTTTGCTCGTTTTCATGTTAATCAAGAATAAAATACGTAGCTTAAATATTTGTATAGAGAGGTTAAAAATGTTGAACTTCGCAGTTTTTTTAAATGCATAATTTTAAACAAAAATAGGGCATTTACTGTTATCTTAAGCGAACATTTCCATCGGGGCAATAAACAATAAAACTGCAACTGTTTTGAGGCAAATTTGAAAATATATGAATTTTGTATAGAGTACCACTAAAATTAAAAGGTTTATTTCAAATGCTCTGAGATTAAAGGTGAGTCAGATTTATTTCTTTTGAAAAAAATCCTGCATACGGACTGGTAAGTGAGGTTTGTGCTCTTGCGAGCTATCTCGCGCTCTCGAGCAGGGGAATGCTGAATTGGTGCTTGCGAAGGGGAGGGCAGGGCTTTGAGGGAAGGAACGGCGAGAAGTGTATTTTGAACATTAACAATAAAAACGATAACAGATAAATTACAGTGATGTCAGGTTACCTTGACGAATTGTATAACTGAGATTTGACTTCATTTACCACAAAATTGCCACGAAGTTTATTGCCGAATCGAAAGCCTAAATGTGAATTAGAAATTATTTTTAATTATAAGATCATTTTAATATTTGGAAGCCGATTTTACATTTTGAATTTTAATTTGTATTATTTTTCAATCTTCTATCTTCATTCCTTCGTTGACGTAGGACTGATATACATGTAATCCAGAGATGTTTAGATATCTTAGGCTTGGATCTGCTCGTCACTCAGGCCTAAGGGAGTGGGGACGTAATGTGGAAGGCTGACGCGTCAGTTTCTAGCATTCAGTTAAAGTTACTGCGCCGACATTCATATGAAATGCAGGAGACCATGCAAACCTTGTAGGAGACCATGGAAACCGATCAGAGCAGCCGGATTATATAATTCTCCTGTCAGTGAATGAGAATTATTAATTTAGCTGTAGGAGAAAATCATTCATCGTCGCACCTCAAATCTAGATTTACAAAGCCTCAATTATACACTCTAAACTACTCATACATTTTAACCAAATTATATAAAACATATGGAGTTGACCCATCAATATTTTGAAATAAATGTCGTTTCTGGCACGTCTTTTTCTCGAAAAGTATTGTTTGAATATTTTATCTGGAACACTGTGCTCCGACAATCTTTTATCTTCCGTTTACAGTAGTGAAGTATGACAAAATCTCGGTTTCATTGTCTCCTTCGTCTCCTATATTATTTCAGTAGTATACCTTCCTTTTACGGCTTTCACACGGAACCACTCTTTATAAATGAAGTCTCTAAAGAAAGAGAATTTCACGGAGACGTGACGAATTGCACTTCGACTTTAAATATATGAAGGATTTTTCAAAAAGAGCATATAAATATTCATGTGAAATGCAACTCGCAACGCACATCAATATTTTTGAATTAATATATTGTTAAACAATTCCTAACGCTGCGTTCTAGGGCCTTAAAAACTAAAATTTTGAGGTCGAAAGCCTCAAAGCAACGTTCCTCACCGTGATCTATAGAATAAGGATGATCTTCTTGACCACTCTAATACATTTTTGCTGGTTCGACGCTTCTCGATTCCCAGCTGTTCAGAGCATGTATAATCTGCAACTGTATGTGAAATGACAAATTACTTGATATTCTATGCGACTGAATTACATGGATGTACCTCTTTACTCGATAATAAAGTTAAATAAGAATAGTTTGTATTGACAGGGGTGTATTATATTATCAATTATAAGGTGTCATAGATAACAAGTGACGGACGATAAGAGGGTCTTGACGAAAAATATATATTACGGGTCTTGAAGAAAAATATATAATAGAAAAAGAAGGAAGAGGGTGGGGTATAGCATGCGAAAGTTTCGCACGGGCATGCCAGTTCTCACAAAATATCAATTAAGTATCATTATTCGAAAAACTAGGTACTGGTTAGTTACGGAAAATGAAGGAAAATGAAATACACGTATGGCCGTCTACAAAAATACCAATATTTGACATCTTATTTCGAAATGTCTAAAAATATTGTCGCTAAAAGTAAAACGCAGTCAAAGATTTTCTAATGAATATGTTTTCCTGTCTATAAATATATCTTGATCCAGTTTTTTCTTCGATAATGTACTGCGTATGCATCTCGAAAATTAATGTGTTAAGTATATCTAATATTTAATTTAAATATGTGTAAAAATATTGAATTGGAATGGTAAATTCACCATTTACTTGCTTCAAATGTTCTACAACTGTTTTGCTTTTCCAAGCACGTCACAACTCACTATCACACCCTCTCTCCTTGTTACACTATCACCCTTGGATAACGCGAGGCCATCGCGGGCGAAGTAGACCTCCACTTTCCTGACTACAATCGGGAGAATGCGGTCAAATTCATACAACTGGAATATTCACTAAAATGATTATTCGTTGCTTTCGTATTCTGACACTACTTCTTTAGCAAATTATGAGATCTCGCTCTTCACTATGGGAAGAATGGGATGTTAGCAATATTAGAGCAAAACG
Source organism: Acheta domesticus (assembly GCA_031308135.1). Taxonomy (NCBI): domain Eukaryota; kingdom Metazoa; phylum Arthropoda; class Insecta; order Orthoptera; family Gryllidae; genus Acheta; species Acheta domesticus. The sequence continues at coordinate 128,762,416 of JAHLJT010000631.1, read as the reverse complement.
AGGATCAAATACCAGACCAAGGCTGAGTATATATGCGTCAATCATTTCATGCCCATTTACAGTGGTATTATTTCTTATTAGAAGAATGAGACGGACCATGTCAAAATCCAATTTTTGCATCACTACGTAACGTCCTCTGCATTATGTATCCGAGAAAGAAAAATTTCTGAACGCGAGTGAAAATACACGACCGCATAAGGCGCGAAATGGAGATGTTGCTTGATTCATTTCGCTCGGAACTATTTTGTCACCTCAGGAGAATGATTTTATCGTCTACAAGTAACCGTTATGTTTATTATATCACGGTTTGGATTATATGTAGTCCAGATTAAGTTTCAAGCGACTCTCGTGTCTTTTCTCTGTTCTCTCATGTGAAGAAATTATGTGTCAGCCAAGAAGATAGAAAATGATGAAATCAACGTCCATGTTCAAATAGCAGGCGGCCAAACTTGCTGAAACAGAAATATTTTACAATTATTACTTAGTAGTGATAATATATCAACACGATTGACAGTGTATTTTGAACCTGTAGAGAAGTTATTTATGGTATATGGTAGGTTTTCGACTCGAACAGCTTTCTATCAAGCCCCACAGTATATTTTATACAGGAGAAGTTTGGCAATTCTGCAGATCGGGGAAAATTTTACATGCCTTATGCTGAGTTGCACCCGCAGTCTGTGCAAATATTGTAATTTGCAAAGGCAAATCAGCTAATGATTTTGGCTATTATCTCTAGTGTTCTACGTGAAGGAGTCGACTTACTAGATCAATAAAATAGAGAACTGTTATTTGAATATCTACATAGCTCAAGAAAACCTGCACAGATAATGCAGCTTCATTTATGTCCAGAAGCAAAACAAGAGCCCTCTCAGCCTTTTCTCAAATGATCACGGGACACAAAATCTTATCGAGAAAGACTCAGAAACCGAGGTCCAATACTTATTACAGGCATATTTAATCTGGTAAAAGTAAATAGTCCAAATTGAAACTAATACATTACATACAATTGTTAAAATTAATATTATTTTCCTTTTTGAAACTCACTGTAGTTTCTAATTGTATAGAGGAAGTGTATGAGCATTATTCTCAAAAAATAATGTACCTGTTAAAGAATTGTAGGAAAACGCTCGAACAGCATTTGATACTTTCTGAGATTTGGAATCGAGCTCATGAATTTTAAACCACTTCTGAACCTGCTCCTCTTTTGTCTGCAGTCCCAAATATTTTTGTCCTCAAACTCTCGAAACGTCGCCTCCACTGATGACTTTCGTCATGTTTCTGTTTCATCACTCTGAAATAATTTTGTTGGGCAAAGTAATTTATCAGATGATCCTCACTCCATGAACTTATCTGATAACGCATTTCTCACTTCACAGTTAGGTGTCTGGTTCCGTTAAATGCCACGCTGACACTCACTCGATCTTGTAAATTTGGATACATGGAGAAGAAATCTATTCTCCTCACCGGAATAACAATTGATTTTACGAAGATCTTTTGCATTTATGTCCGATCGGAAGTTCGTAAAGGTGTTGGGAGCCGAACGATGTCCTCTCCACAAAATAAAACAATTTACAGAAGTTTCGCTTCTCTCCGGATGTGGACTTCGTAATTCAAGACCACTGAAGGGAGGGGAAGCAATTGAGTTTAGCTCCCTTATAGAAAAATGTAACTTTGCGTCCAGGTTTCAATTAATAAAACGCTTTGTCTCTTTTTTTAAATTTGGCAGCGTTTTTTCCTTAGGAATTTCTACGCCGTCCAACTTTCTGACCCAATATTGGACATTCATTTTCCCGTAAAGCGAATATTTTGTATTAAAATTGTTTCATGTAATAGGATTTTTTGAAAAATGTCTCACCACTGTTTTCAAATTTCAATAAATATGTGACTAAAAAAAGTTTTACGTTTTCGAAATAAAAAAAGTAAAAATATTGCATCTTGCATAGCACGAAATGTTGCAGCTTGCTTAACATGAAATTACTCCCTTTGTCCTTCTATGTGGGCTATTACTACAATTGAACTCCGAATGTAGTGTACCATTTTCACTTCAAGGTGTATTTTCAACATGAGTGGAGAAGGGGAGACCGGACTAAGTGGCCATGAATGTTCAGTGATCTCCCCGTGTTATATCCGTGACTACCAGGTGAACGTGTCATGTAAATGTCTCATTAAATTACCAGATCACTGATGGATCACATTTATGTGAACACTTGTAGCTGTAAATGTGTTTCCAATTGTGAAAAGCATCATGTTCGTTTGAATGATAAGCAAAAATGTCTTTAAAAAGAATTACTTTTCTACCTTCATTCTACTCATTAATATACCGTAGATTCCCTACTCGCACATAAGCCCTCTCGATTTTTTGGATGAAAATTTCGTATATGATTCGTTGCAATAATAATGTTTAATTTCCTGTGTGTTTCTTATAGATATTTGTTTCGCTCATATATTTTCATAAAGATACTTTATATTTTTTTAAAAATTGAATTGCCTTATTTTACGTGGCGAGACTCAGGCCATGAGACCTGCTCTTCGTCTGACCACGCAAATTTCGTTACGCTCCTTTCACCAACTAGCGGAGAAAGAAGGTATTCCTTGGGTGTAGAAACTGGCGACTTTGAATTTTGCTCAGAGGCGTCATTTAGGCTTGAGGATCTTTTACATGCAGTAAATCTACTAACATGGGACAGCCGGCTTTACTTCCCCGCCCCCGAAGGAAGGCGTGCTAAGGATTTTTCGCCCTTAAAAATCCACTATATAGTTTCTTATAGATATTATTATGTTTATTCATATATTTGGTGTGTTACAGTTTGTTTTACTGTAGTTTCTTCTACTATTTGTTTCGCTTTATATTGTTTTGATGATTCTGATGATTTACTTTAACGATTTTACGAATAACAGCCTACTGTAACCCTGATAAAATAAGAAGCCTTTGCCCTGTATGAGATGTTGTAGGCTAATAATAATAATAATAATAATAACAATAATTATTATAATTATAATAATTTCCTGCAATTTTCATTGTGAGCATGCCTGAGAAAACTGCAGGCGCGATGTCAAGAGTTAAACTATCTATCCATTATTTGAAACTTAAAAGACAATTGTAGAAAATAATTCGCTTCATTTCGAGATATTCTCGTATTAGTATCTCTTTTCAAATATTTGTTGCTAATTTTTTTTTACAAAAAAGATGGTAATACGAAACTATCGAAATTGGGGAAGTGCACACTTGTGTTTGGTCGTACATCACCAGTGATACGTCGACGAAACGCAAAATATCTCACTAGGAATGTAGGCAACCTCCAATACAGTTTTTCTTCTCTCTAATTCCACTCTCTCTAACCTCAATCTTTCTCTCTCCAATTTCGAAAAATAATCCGTAGCCTAACACATTATCATTTTCTGCTTTCGGGCAGTCAAGCTAACATTGCTAATCAAAAATTTACAAAAATTGTAATTTTATCATCACTTTTATTCAATAAATATTTTACGTGTACTAAAAATAATTATGGCACTGCAAATCGCTGTAGTTTTACATTATTTAAACAATCAAACAATAAATGCACGTTTACGACACAGTAGACCCAAAATGTTCATAGGATTGTCTTACAACTTCCATATTCAAGTTCAAGAAAATTGAATAGTACCTCAAACAGTAAGGCGTATTTTAATGTAGAGATGAGCCGCAATATTCAAGTAAGTGCCAACAATTTCAGTGCATTGAATGCGAAAACATTTACTTGAAAACATCGCATTTATACTCGATAATACGCCATTTTCAAGAGCACTACACATGGAGTACGAATTACATTATTATGTAGACAGAGATCTAACGTAATATAAATGATTCCACAATATACTGAATTCTGTGCTTATTCCAACCTGTGGTATTTTTATTTTAAAATTCCATTATTTCTAAGTTCCAGAAGTTCAAAATTAATGACATGGCCTTTTTACCCATAACTACAATTCAGACTTTAATTTTTGGCATTTTCTGGCTTTTTTGGTCACTTCGGACTTGTTAATTGAGACATTGCAGTTTCATTTTCAGAGAATTGTTGCATAATTATTTTCACCTAATATCTACGGATTTTTACTTTCTCGTCAACGAAGTTTATAATGTGCAGAAAGTTGATGTAAAATGCTGCATACTCGATATCAAGATTTTAGCGGAAACACTTTCCAGGTTTTCTCATATCCTGTTCAACAGCAGACACATTTTCACATTATTTATAAATATGCAATTTTCAAAAATTAAGAAGGATCAAAGAAAATGACCCTCGAGTCATTTTTAGGCCTTCGATCTTTTATAAGTGGGACAAAATTGGAAAAAAATTGGAGCGATTTTTCAGAATTTATTTTATAAATCGCATCAAGCACAAATCGCATCGCATCGCATCAAGAACAAATTCCGCGAAAACTACTCCCTTTTTTAAAAACATTGTACTCGAACTTATTTAAAAAGCTTGTCTTTAAAAACAGACTTGGTCATTTTTTTAATAAAAATGTCTCTTCTTCATAATTGTACTTAGAGGAAGACGCCAAAAAAATTGTGAACTTTTGCAATTTTCGAAATATTAGTTCTCATCGTACATGAGACCTGCGCCATTCCCTTAAACATCCTTTACGCTATCCAACAATAAAAGTTAATAAAAAATTATGGAAACATTTTTTGAAAATGTTAAAAACGCCCCAAGGGCTTCAAGTAAATTATCTCCCAAAAATAAAATATCGATTTGAAATTCAAGAGCCGCGCCATCAGCCAGATCGATTGAGGAACATCAATTTTGGAGAAAATCGGCCGAACGGTATAGCCGCTAGCGTTGTTCACAGACCGACGGACGTTTTGCCGTCAATCGATTTTTCTCCATCTACACCCCACAAAACATGGATTCTGGCTAGACCACGTATTAGAGGATTTTTTTCTAAATTTAGCAACTGGATTTATCCAATTTTTCGTTTCCAGGGCCCGGCAATATACGTTTTCTGCCGAAAATGCGCTGTTTTTTCGGGCAACATTACATAACTTTCTGTCTACTCCGCAACGAGAAAGTAAAAAATATTCGGGTAGAACAGACATTAACAGATGACACAAGCCCCGTTTTCATTAAAACTTTGGAACTCTCAGAAATTAGATATATATGCTTTCTTGAAATGTTTCTCACGTCATTCATATTTACATTGTGGCGTCGTTTAATTACTCAGACGCAGACACGAAGGATTCGTAACAAAACAAGTTTATTAAACTAAAGAAATATATATACAATGTTGCACAAGTTCATTTACTTTATCCGTGCTTTACGGAACCCTCCTAAGAACAGCTTATCTCAGCCGCCACCTGCGACTGTTTTGCGAGTCCCCCACCCGCCCTTGCTTGACCGCAAGGTACAGCGAACGCTTGGCCGCGTCGCTAAAGATGAGACTGACGTCTCCCCGGACAAGTCCGGCCGCTCGCCCTGGAGCGCAGTGCGTGAGCACCACTTAATGAAGATACCACTCGGCCCGTGCCGCAAACGTATCCTGGCTAATATGCCCTTACCTTACCTTAAATAGATTCGGTCACATGACCGACCGATCACATGATCTACTCCCACTCCGTAACTAAAGTGACGTGGGTGTCCCACGTGACCTCCCCCCCTCAGAGCTAGAGCGCGTTTGTGACGTATGCAACAGACCACTTGCCGCCCCCCGTCGGTACCTGCGCTCTTTCTACTTCCTGGCTCAGCCTAAACCCATCTTAGACACGCCCCCTTCCTGCTCAACCTAATGGTCTGTCTATTTGTGGCTTCCATAGACAAAGGCATATCCTGTCTTTTATGTATGCAAGCGTCACTATGCCACAAAATCGCAGATGAATTTTATTACGGCGCGTGATCCGTTGGTAGCCGCCGCCGCCGCTGTCATTGCCTTGTTTTATAAACATACCCGGGACTTTTAAAAAATATTAAGTTTTCGCGTAAATTCCAACTGTATCGTTTGCGTATTTCGAGTGATGGCTGAACTCTTAGTTGGATAAAATGTTAAATGTAATATTATTACGTTGCCAATTAGTACGTAATGTTACCAAAAGTACGCGAAAGTGCGTGCTGTTATAGTACTACCCAGCTTTTCTTGGCTCAAATACATAATACCGAAAAATTATTCTGAATTTGTGAGTTTGTTTTCAAGACTTTAGGAAAATGCGCAATGTATGTATTCTTCGTATCGGACACAGATTTCAAGAAAGGCATCCCTGTGGATGCCCATTTGCGAAGACTTTAAGCTTTCACAAGTTCTTCAAATTTGTTCTGAGACTCTTATACCATTTCCAATCTTCTTCCATTTTCGGCCCTGTTAGTTTGAGTTAGATCTGGTATCACTGAGTGTTTTCTTACAGAAAGTTCACAAACCTTTTTCAATGGTTTACGAAAAATTAATGCATTTTCTTTAAATTCCTGTAATTATTGAAAATAGAAATGATGTTTCAAACTTCTTGTATGATTGAAAATATCAAGGTATTACACAGCCTTTGAAATTTGTTGGTAACGATTACTTTGTGTAATTGCATTAAAATAGATATTAAAATATTATTTAAAGAAAGATAAAAATGCACAGTTTCCCTTAAGAATTAATTTATAAACATGTAAATAATTATCATTGTAAGGTACTTATTCAAAAATTGGCACACGTTTTCTTAAGATGTAGGAAAATAATTTACAATTATTGTAAAATTTCCAAAAATTGTGGAATACGACAAAATAGAATGTAAATAGAATTCTGAATAGTCCTCAACAAAAAACTACTGCTTGGTCCTAATGAGCAATTTCAATGTGTTGATTTTATGAAAATTGGCAAATCTCTTTTAGTTTACGGTAACAAGATCGATAAAAAACCTAAAGGCATCCTACAGTTTTGAATCATGTATTTGCAATTATTAGACTAAACAATGACAATTTTAAAACAAAACGTAATTTGTATATTGTTAATATAAATGCTACGGAATTTGATGTGAGATAACTGGATGAATATTTGTGAAATCACAAGAAGTCAGAACGGACCTTGAAGATAATGACCGAGCATAATGGTCTCAAAAAAATGCAAATACATTTTCCATTATTAAATTTCTTAAACAACGGTTTTACATAAATAATTCAGTGTTGGCATCAAACGAAAAAAATATATATAGACCCCTATATAAAAACGAGGAATCGCACGGTATAACTCGTCCGCTTAAGGTAATTAGGTTGATTGGAAGCTAACATATTTTAACGGGAGGCATTCCGCAACGTTAAGGGCACCTTGGAAGCCGCATGACCTTTTTGTTATTAAAAGCGGCGGATGAGTTATGGCGAGGGCCCGGGGCGGCGCGCGGGCAGCCTGGAGTTCGCACGGCGCCTTCTCGCCGCTGCCGCTGCCGCTGCTCCTCCGCGCACTGCGGCGGCGGCGGCTCGCACTGGACACTGGGCTCCACGCGCGCCCCAAAGGCACGAGCGGCCCTACTCGCCCGTGATGGTCGTTCGCTTGCTGATTCATCTATTCGTCCACTCTCCGCATGAGCTGAAGTTACTGGAAAGTTTATATTTGGTTCCCTGTTGTTCTACTCATTATACTGCGATATTTCCAACTCTGCCTCTGAAGGCTCGTCTTCACAATGGAATGTGTCACGGTATTTCGCGTCTTTCTCAGTTGCGCCGCTAGGTACCGCATGATCGCGACCGTAGCAAGCAGTGCTTGCGATCATGCCACTCCTAGCGGCAGGACCGAGAAAGACGCGAAATGCCGTGTGATACTCCATTATGGCCATGAGAGCTTGAGAAGTAGAGTTAGAAAAAATCGCAGTATACTTGCCCGTGATGGTCGCCCGCTTGCTGATTCATCTATTCGTCCACTCTCGGCATGAGCTGAAATTGCTGGCAAGTTTCTCTTTGGTTCCCTGTTGTTCTGCTTATTATACTGCGATATTTCCAACTCTGCCTCTGAAGGCTCGTCTTCACAATGGAATGTGTCACGGTATTTCGCGTCTTTCTCAGTCGCGCCGCTAGGTACCGCATGATCGCGAACGTAGCCAGTGCTTGCGATCATGCCACTCCTAGCGGCAGGACCGAGAAAGACGCGAAATGCCGTGTGATACTCCATTATGGCCGTAAGGGCTTGAGAGGCAGAGTTAGAAAAATCGCAGTATACTTGCCCGTGATGGTCGCCCGCTTGCTGATTTATCTATTCGTCCACTCTCGGCATGAGCTGAAGTTGCTGGAAAGTTTCTCTTTGGTTCCCTCTTGGTCCCCTAGAGGCGTTGCCGGTAAATTTTCACTTCCCTATTCATCGCCCGGCCACGCCGCGAAAACGGTCTTGGTAATTTTTATCCGGTACTTGACGCCCTCCTCGGCTACACGAATATGTGATTTGATTAGGACGGGGATTGTTGGCAGATTTTATTTTGTCGGACATTTAGCCAGGGTACGCGTAGTAAGTTCGACAGGGCCACTGTGAAAACCTACGTAACTCAACAAGGATGGAACCCACGCCCTGGGGGTTGTAAAGCCAAAAAGTTTTCATCCATCGAAATGCGCGAAAAAATGTACAAATCAATTAGTATTTTTTAACCTCAAAATGAGTACATTAAGTGCGATGAAGATTGAGATGAACTTTTTGCGAGATCTCTTCATCAAAAGTAATAAAATTTTGTAAATTTTAACTAGACATTTACATTACATATAGCTCTTGAAATGATTATAAAGAGACAATGATATATCCGCAAAAGGAAATTATCTCTCCATGAAATTACAACAAAGGAACCATGCGAATAGGAAGATACCTTTCGTAACATCTTCATTGTGTAAAGGCAGATATTTCTTTAAGTGACGACACACAAATGAAAATACCATTCCCCATGAAAACAGACATTGAAAGTAAATAGCGTCCAAAAATGTAGTGAAAGTATGCAATATTCATTTAGTGACTTTTGACTTTTATTTATACATTTTAAGTTATTTATTTTAAAGTGAACCGCTCTCTTCGTTCCTTAAAGAAGGGCAGCGCGAGTTCGATTGCGGACCACTGTGCGGCGCGGGGCGGCGCGGGGCGGCGCGGCTGGCCGGGGCTGCGGGAGTGAACCGGTCCGGGCGGCGAGCGTCGGCGACGCCGAGAGCCACCGGAGGCCGGCGGCGGTTCACCTTGCCGCGGCCGCTCGCCGGCGCCCGCCCCCGCCCCCGCTCCCGCCCCCACCCGCGCCTTCGAGCCGCGACTCGGCGACGCTACACACACAACTATCTAGAAGACGTTCAGGGCAATTTTTTTGAAAATATTCGCACTACTTCCGAAAATGTGCGTTTTCATTCACTCCTCGATGGCAGTGGGATTCCCGTCCGATATGACTCCAAGTCATAAAGAATGACAGTGTCTTTTGGTGAGTGAATGAGGAGCTAATTGTTTTTATTCAACGAATATTTACAATCAATTTCAAATGTGAAAAAAAAATACTATAAATATTTATTAACAATGAAATGAAATTAAGGAAGTCATCCATTGGTACTTTTCTTGGGATCCTTCTCAACTCCATAATAAAAAGATTACTAGAATATTTGTACAACATTGTTGTTAAGGATTATGAAGATTGAGAATATGTGAACATGTTAGTGCAAAATAAGAGAACATATTTGAATAAATGTTAATTACTCTGGTCTACGAAAATAACCTTTTTCCTTTCACAAGAATTAAAATAACAGCTACTAGAAGCATTTTTCATACTGAATTCAAATATTATTTCAGTTTTTCCACATCAGGTAGAAGTTTTTCACGATATTTATTTGAACTTTTTATAATTTTTAATAAAATCAGTAACTAGCTATCCAACTTTACATGGTATAGGGCCTACTATTTGTCCTGACTTACATTCTAACTACTCATTCTGTACCTAGAAAGTGGTAATGATGATTTTCAGGCATCGTCTGTTTCTGGAACATCTCTCTTTTTGGTCCAACAGTAGTCAGCCAACATTTTAAAACTACACTTGCGTTAGTCCTTGTTTTCCATTGTTCCATGCTCATCGCTGACAGCCTCATGATATTCTGGGTGAAGTCTACGTCAGTCTAAGAAGTGAATTTTCAAAGACATGTGACATCCTATGGCTTTATAAGAATTCAGATCAGCCACAATGTCCGATAGATCTTTGCTTCATGTTTCCAAAGAAATTGCAATATTAATTTTTGCAATTTCCATTATCATTCCTATATTCATTGCTTATATTAATAGGCAATGAAGATGAATATATTTTTCTGGGTTCACTAAATGGACTTTGCCAGGCTGGTTTTTCTAGTGAATTTAACTTACTTCAAAATGTTCAACAGCCTTTAATAATCACATTTGTGGTCCAAAAATATTTCCCCTTTCTATTTAGCGTCACTTACTTTGGAAAATTTTGATTTCAAGTACAGGAATCCATCAGAAAGTTTATCCACAGCTTTTACGAAATTCTTCATTCCGCCTATATTAATAGGCAATGAAGATGAATATATTTTTCTGGGTTCACTAAATGGACATGCGACACACTTTTACTTTCGTGTATACACACGTATACACGGAGTGATATACGTAGTATAGGGAAAGTTATGTAATGCTGCGCGAAAAAATGGCCAATTTTCGGCGGAAAAAATTCATTGCCGGGCGTTGATAACGAAAAGGTAGATAAAAACAGTTGCTAAATTAAGAAAACAAAATCCCCTAACACATGGTGTAGCTAGAATCCCTGTTTTGTTGGTCCATGATACCGAAAAAATAATTGTAAGGAAAACGTCCATCTGTCCGTCCGTCCGTCTGTGAACACTGCTAGCGCCTAAACCATACGTACAATTTCTTCCAAAATGCATATTCCCCGGTTTATCTGGTTCGAGCCCAAGCTTTGAGATTTTGAAAAAGATTCCATAAAATTTGGGGGTAACTTACATGAAGCCCCCCGGACATTTTCAAAATTTTCTCAACAAGGGCTCGAAATTTTTTCTTTAAATTTCTTCTATGAATAGAGTAAAATACACTTATTAAGATAGCATAGTCCGATTTTCACGGATAACTCTGAATTTTCAAAAATTGTGAAAGTTTGAATTTTTTCGACGTCTTTCTCCAACTACAAAATTGAAGATAGACATTTTTCCTTCAAATAAATTTTTTTCTTCATAGTGAGTTCTTTCTTTAAGGTCCTGTACATTTTTTGAAAATTTTAGTATTTTTCGCAAAATATTGCGTGCAATATGTGCAATTTTAAAAAATTACAAAAACAAGATTTTCTCGAAAACATCTCCAATTTTGTTCTTTAAAATTTGGCAGGGATAGTGGTAAACGTACTTTACCAGATGACATAAAAGCTATATTGTTCAATTCTTTTATTTTTTGAAAAATTCCAAAAATATAATTTATTGGACTTGTCTCTCGTGTCTATAATATTTCCACCAGCGGCGCTTTGTTCACATTATTATATTTATGAGTACATGTGCTTTGAAAAATGTCATGTAAAGTTTCTCGATAACACAACCGTTTTCTGTGAAAAGTAGCTCAAAATTCCGCATTTTCAGAACCGCTGATATGCCACTTTCTCTTAAACGCCTAGAGAAATTTTTTTCACATATTTCGATCGGATAGTGCTAAATGCACTCTTTGATATGACGTAAGGTTTATTTTGAGGTATCTTTTTGTTTTTTCGAAAATTACACAAATGTAATTTTTTTGAAAGATGTCTCACATCTTTAATATGCACATTACCAGCAATTTGTAAACATTATTAAATTTGTGAGTGTATGTGCTTTAAATGACTGGAAATGAAGTATTCTGAAAACTCAAAAATTTTCTGTGAAAAAGAGATTCAAATTTCGCGTTTTTAGTAGCGCTGAAACGCCATTTTCTTTAAAACGACACAAAATGTTTGAGAGAAAATTGCCATTCTACCATTAAGAAACCGAAAAATTAAGAAAGTGTCAAAAAAAATGTAGTTTGTGCGGTGATAGATGGCAGCTTGCAAGAGTATGTGGCAATTTCCGAATATCTAGCGCAGAGCCAAGGAAATAGAAAACTAATACGGGAAAGTCTGGAGCATTCTGTAGCACCACTAGTTCATTAACAGTCCCCAACTGTAAGAGTTCTTCTGGCAAAAAATCCCCGTTTTCCGGCGCACGATTACATAACTTTATTTTCATACGAAGTATTCGTATGGCGAGAAAGTAATAATAATTTCGGAACCGTTAGGGATATGTAAGTTGATCGCATGCGTTCTGCTTATATTGTATTTCAATTTAACGTTGAAATTCTCATAATTTTACTTAAATTGGTTCACAAAAGTATACACAACACAACGATTGAATTGATATGACATACGTTTCAGAAATCGAATAATAGAGCTGAAAAATTATTTAAAAGATGCAATTTGGGAAAACATAGACAAGTCCTGTATATTTATCTGCATTGATCCTATTCGTGAGTAGAAGTATTTCAAATGATTTTCAATAAAGTTTCTATACTCTTCAATGATTTTTTTCTGCAACCACACATTCATCAAATTAAAATCCCTTCCTGGGATTCGAACCCGGCATCTTCCGAAGTTAAGCGCTGAGCCCCTTCACCATTGGAGTGAGATGCGGACTGAGTACTTATATATTAGTCAAAACGTAAATTCCCCGTTTTCCGGCGCACGATTACATAACTTTCTCTTCTTACGAAGTATTCCTAATAATAATTTCGGAACCGTTAGGGGTATGTAAGTTGATCGCATGTGTTCTGGTTAAAATGTATTTCATTTTAATGTTGAAGAACTCATAATTTTACTTAAATCGGTTCATACAGATGCACACAAGGCAACGATTGATATGACATGACACACATTTCAGAAATCGAATAACAGAATTCAAAAAATATATAAAACGTAAAATTTGTGAAAACAGGGACGAGTCCTGTATATTTATCTGCATAGATTCTATTAGCGAGTAGAAGTACTAGAAATTATTTTCAATAACGTTTCTACACTCTCCAATAGTTTCTTTCTGCAACTACACATTCATCAAATTAAAATCCATGTCTGGGATTCGAACCTGATATCTTTCGAAGTGAGGCGCGCAGATCCAGAGCGCCTTAACCAGCGTGACCATTGGAGCGAGTTGCGGAGTGAAGACTTATATATCAGACAAAACGTAATTGTATTAGCTCTATCATTAGGAAGCCGGTAATTGTCAACATGCGAAAAACATGTCTTTTAGGCCACAAAGAAAGGCAGCGGTGAAGGGCTTACTCCAAATTCTATTTCCGACGAACGATATCTGAAAAATAACTACTGCGAGAAAGTCTGTGCCATTCTATAGCACCACTAGTTTATTTATTTATTTACCATCCCTTATTACACACGTGGAGGAAATTTAAAGAAAAAATTTGGAGCGTTCTTAGAGAACATTTTTTTTTTGTAAATTTGAAGAGAAGATAACACAAAAACTACTCGTTTTTTCAGAAAATTCTACACAACCTTTTTTAAGAGCTAAATTTGTACAAGAGACCTAGTCTGGGGTAAAAATCGCTATCTACAATTTTGTAGTTTTACAATTTTTTTTTTGCAATTTTCAAAAAACCAAGTATTTCCCAGAAGTAGGACTAAGACCATATTTTTTATCGTCCTTTATTACATAAGTGAAAAAAATTTAAAGAAATTTTGGAGCGGTTTTTGAGAAACATTCTTTTTGTAAATCTGAAGCGCGATTTACGCAAAACCTGTTCGTTTCTCCAAAAAATTGTACATAATCTTAATTAAAGTGCTAATTTTGTACAACCGACTTTGTCTGAAACAAAAATCTCTATCTTCAATTTTGCAGTTTTTAAATAGTTTTTTTCAATTTTCGAAAAATTGGGGATATCAATGAAAATGATACGTACATCATTCCCTTAAACGTCTTTCGCACTATTCAACAACAAAATTTAATCACAGAATTTGGAGTCATTTTCTTTTAACTTTGAAAACCTCCGATGGGCTTCATGTAAAGTACCCCCAAAAATTAAAATATCGGTTTCAAATTCCAAGTGCCTTGGCACCAGTAAAAATGATTGGGAAATATCAATTTTGAAGAAATCAGCAGAACGTTCTAGGCGCTAGAGATGCCCACAGACGGACAGATGGACGTTTCTCCGTCAGTCGATTTTACGGTATCAAGAAGCAACAAAACATGGATTTTGACTACACCACGAGGTAGAGGATTTTTTTCCTAAATTTAGCAACAGGTTTTATCCACTTTTTCCTCACCAGACTCCAGCTGTAAGAGTTTTTCTGGCGAAAATTAGCCGTTTTCCGGGGCGATTACATAACTTTCTCTTCTTACGGAGTGTTCGTAAGACGAGAAAGTAAAAAATATTATATTGAAATTTACTGTCAGTCCTTGTCTGGTGGGGTCCACACAGACATAATGAACAATAGAATACAATTCTGTTGTTACTTTTGACAAAAAGCACACACAATCATCTGCTGGGGACCTTTAACGAGGAATACAAGGAATCAAAGCCTAATATATCGGTGCCATTAGTTATTAAATTGATTTATGATAGCCTGGGCTCCCAGTGATTCCACCAGACCAGTTAAGCGTTAACGCTTTCTGTTTGCGGTATTTGATTTCTTATGATCATAAGATGTGGAGGTTTAGAAGCTAAGGAGTAGGGTAAGGTAAGGTAAGAAGTAGGTAAGAAGTTTCTTTCCGAAGAGAAACTTTTATGTGCGGATTTACTTTCATTTATCTTGATTCTCCACTTGCTATACCATTTTTCAAGTTCAGAAAGGTGATCGTGTAATTTTTGTGATGCTTCTCGAGAATAGTTGTCAGAAGCCAATATAGCTGTATCATCTAAAAAAGTACCAATAATTGGATTTTCAGTCTCCGGAATATCTGCTGTGTAACAAACATAGCTCTGGCTCAAGAACACTTTCTTGTTTCACTCCGGATTTTATAGGAATGAGGTCTGAGAATTCATTTTGGTATTTGATTTGGAAATATCGATTTGAACGATATGACTGGAAAATATCAAATAGGAGTCTGTTTATAGTCATCCAAAGGTAGCTCGTAAGCTTATACAGGGGACCCTTGTACCTTATCGAAGGCCGAGATAAATAGAGAAAGGCAGCAGAATTTTTTTTTTTTAATTTTGAAAGTTGCTTTCTGTATGTTATCCTGTTTATCTTCTCTACGGTAGAGTGTTGCTGACGAAATCCAAATTGATGGTATGGTGTTATATCGCTGTTGCATGATACGTAGGCCTAAGGTCATGGTCTCGTTAATATTAGTTTCTCAAATACCGTAGACGTGATTAGGAGGAGGCTAGTAGAACGGTATGACGAAACTTCATGAGATGATTTACCAGGTTTTAGAAAAACAATAATTTGGGCTACTTTTTACTGAATGGGACAATGTCCAATGCGAAAAGTACTATTGAAGAGCGCTGTGATGAATGCAATCCCTTTGCGAGGTAGTACTTTTTATTAACTGACTAGTGATAAGGTTATAGCCTGGAGCTTTTTTGCAGGGAAGGCCGTTCTTTATCTATCACTTAGAATATTTCTTTAGGAGTGAAGAATTTTATGGTATGCTGGTGAATCAAAATATTTTTGAATTTCCTCATCATTTTCATCATTCTCAGGTGGGATGATTTGAAATACTTCAGCAAAATGATGCCCATAAACTTCAAGTTTTCCTCTAGTACTTCTTTTTCAATTCATACGTTTGCCTCTAATTGGTGGTTCAGATTTGTAGGTTGTTTTAGTTTTCTCTTAGCTTTAAATAGAGTATAATCTGAGGCCTCTGTCGGAGAGAGCCTATAGATGTAATCTTGAAATTTACTGTTGTAGTTTTTTATAAGTTTGTTTAATTTCTAGTAGCTCACTTGTAGTTTGTTTTGTCTATTAGATATCTTGAAACTTGCCATATTCTTCTTAACCTCTTTCTCTCAGAGTTTATTGGCAATTTGCTTGGAAAATTTGTACAGTTTTTAACAAAGATATTTTGGTATAGGATGCCACGCAGCTTCCTAAATGGTTTGTGTAAAAAATTCAGTGACTTCGTCAATACCAACTACAAATTTTAAAGGCATGCAAATTCTAGTGCATGAGCCAAAATGTAATGTAATCCGTAGTATCATCAACTTTACTTTTGTATCGTGCTGAATTCTCAAACTACTTAAATACATAAAGTTACAAAATTGTTTGTGAAACCAATATTTCAATCCAGTGTTTACTAAAAAATAGCATATTCAGTTAACATAAATACATTTCTAGAGCAAGGAGAGTGGTGATGAAAACGCACCTCCCTCAAAGTGCCTAAATAGTACCAAAATAGTAAACTAGTGGTGCTACGGAATGGCACAGACTTACCCGTCTTAGTTTTCAATTTCCTTGGGTCTTCGCTAGCTATTTGGAATTGCCACACATTCTTTCTTGCCAGCTGCCATCTATCACTTCCAAAAGTACATTTTTTTGTCATTTTCTTAATTTTTTCGGTTTCCTATTGGTAGAACGGAAATATTAATTTTAGCATATTAAAGAACACAAAAATCTAGTCCTAAATGGCAATTTTCTTTTAAAAAATACGTGCAGTTTTAAAGAAAATTGCGTTTTAGCGCTACTAAAAATGAGAAATTTGAAGCTCATTTCAGAGAAAATTTTCGAGTTTTCAAAATACTTTATTTGAAGTTATTTGAAGCTCTTACACTAACAAATATAATAATCTTTACAAATTGCTGGTAATGTACATATTAAAGATGTGAGAGATCTTTCAAAAAAATTACAAAAAAAACTCAAAATAAACTTTACGTCATATTAAAGAGTGAAATAAGCACTATGTGTTACAAACGTTTGAAGAAAAAATTTGCAGCCATATATGAGAAAATGGTGTTTGAGCGTTTCTGAAAATGTGGAATTTTGAGCTACTTTTCATCGAAAACGGTTGTGTTTTCGAGAAACTTTACCTGACATTATTTAAAGCACACGTACTCGTAAATATAATAACGTGAAAAAATCGCCGATAATGTAAATATTAACAACGTGAGATACAAGTAAATAACATTACACTTCACCGATTTTTGAAAAAACAAAAGGATAGAGCAATATGACGTTTTGTCATCTCATAAAATACATTAGGCACTATCCCTATCAAAAGTTTAAAGAAAATATTTGGAGCCGTTTTCGAGAAAATCTTGTTTTTGTAATTTTTTTGAATTGCACATATTGCTCGCAATATTAGGAGAAAACTACTAAAATTTTCAAAAAAATTGCACATGACCTTAATGAAAGAACTCAGTTTGGACAACAAATTTTATTTGAAAGAAAAATCTCTATCTTCAATTTTGTAGTTCCAGGATGACACTGAAAAAAAAATTAAGTTTTGCAATTTTCGAAAATTCAGAGTTATCAGCGAAAATCGGACCTATACCCACTTAATAAGTGAATTTTACTCTATTCTTACAAGAATTTTTTTAAAAAAGGATCCGATTTTGAAAAAATTTTGAAAAGCTTTTACTAGAACCAGATCGACCGGGGAATATCCATTTTGGAAGAAATCGTACGTATGGTTTAGGCGCCAGCAGTGTTCACAGGCGGACGGCCGGACAGATAGACGGACGTTTTTCTTTCAATTGGTTTTTCGATATCAAGGACCCACGAAAGAGGGGTTCTGGCCACGTGTTAGGGGATTTTTCCCCTTAATTTAGCAACTGGTTTTATCCACTTTTTCGTTATCAGCGCCCGGTAACGATTTTTTTCTGGCGAAAATTGGCCATTTTTTCACGCAGCATTACATAACTTTCCCTATACTACTATATCACTCCGTGTATACGTATGTATACGGGAAAGTAAAAACAACATTTGGGGATGTAATGTCACATGTCATGGTAAGAAACTGTAGGTCTTTGCAATTGCCAATAATGTAGTAATAATGGGTCCAAACGAACCAACACTTCTCCCATCAAATCCAAATTTCACCCCTTATAACCTCTATATCACACTAAACAAAGGACGTTAACACTCTGTTTCACCATATCGTTTAACCAGAACTCGACTCTGACCACTGTCCAATTATACCACTACCACAACTGACGAACTGTCTGCCACAACACAGAGAGGAGATACCAAATGAGAAAATTAAGCAACCTGATAGTGACGTACACAAATACTTTCAAAAACTATCTGCACCCCAAGAAATTGATATTGAAATAGAAAATTTCACAAAAACTGATAAGTCTGCAGTAAAACAACCTACTTGTACAGTAATAATGCCCAATCCGTAACTAAAAGATATCCTGTTCAATGTACTGAACCAAATCAAATCTATAAACTAAGAATATTTTGACAGACTACAACTAGGAAAGATGTCAAACAGCAACTAAACAAGCTTACAAGAATAACAAAAAAATTATATTTTTATTACCGGATTTTATTCGATATAATAAGAATATATATATATATATATATATATATATATATATAGTAATAATTAGCGGTTGATGGGAGGCGTAGATCGAATGCTCTTGCGAGCTTTGATATCTCAGGTGGGCAGGATCTTTATGGGGTGAGAAAGTAAACCCGAATACAATTCAATTCACTGGTCGTATATTTTTTGGCTTAGAATACAGAGACGATGTTTAAAAAAACATCTAAATCAACACTTGGCAAAAAATGACATAAATTAATCAAATGCTCTTTCTTTCTATCTGCCAATGAAAATAGACATTACTTTGTTGACTTATTCCGTGCACGGTTATTACCTTTTGATTCACAATAAATTTTCAAACGTTAAACATTTGTTACTCATGTAATTAGCCCCTTTCAAGATGTACTATACCTATTAATCTACGAACAAAGAACATTACACATTTATGTACAACCCTGTTAGTTAACTAAAATTTACAAAAATTGTTTCTGCACTCGTCGAGTTACACAAAACCTTTCCTTTATTCTACTATCTTTACACATTAGTAATTGGGGATGATAATCCACCGTCAAAATTCTAAGCACGTGTTATGGAAGTTACAAGGCTTCACAAACTAAAATGTACATCATTTCGTTGAGCGCTGTTCTGCTCTCAAACTTTTCATTGCTTTACTTCGCCTGACCGATTCACGCGCTGCGACACAGTTATTCGCACAGTTCCGCTCTTGTTCTTCTATACAATTTCCTACAGTCCTCCGTACGACTGTCCTACACTTCGAATTTTGCTGGAAAATGGGTTTTGTTACCTTGACGGCGCGTGGGTCTTACCACCTCCTTGGCGTCCGGGGTAGCTAGAAGTGCTCTTTGGGTGCTCTGCTGGGCGCAGCGCCGACTCCGTCTCCGCCGCACGCTGGTCGCCGAAGTCTCGTGGCCTTTCGTCCTGCGTCGTTTGCTGTTAAATTGCAGTTCTAATGTCCATCCTCTTCTCTCGTACGTTCCTCGTTCGTCCACACCCTTCTCCCGTCCGTTCCGCTACAGCAATTCACCACGTCCTTCTCTCGTACGTTCCTCGTTCGTCTTCGTTCTCACCGGATAATGCACGTATATTCATAGTTCATGCACTTCAGGAAAGTTATGTTTGTTTTTTTTCTGCCTCCTAGCGCGTTTGTCCTCTCTCGAATCTGGTCGACTAATTCCGGTGTTCTAATACAGCCCACCAAACCGCCGAATCAGATTACGTCGCCTATTACTTCTCGTTGGATTTAACTACCGTTTCCACCATTTCTGCATTACTCCACTGTTCAAAATGTTACTAGGCGTTCTCAGAATACTGAACTTTTCTGCGCCGCACATCTACGCATACTCGCCGCAGAAAATGGCGACCTCACCTCCTTTGCTAACGAAAACTATTCACTCCCGTGGTCTAGTCAAACTGTTCGCACCCGTGGTCTGGTCAAGAAGAAGCTTTTTCCTTCCGTTCGCTGTATTTATGAGAACTTCCCCCTTCCGTGAAGGGGAGGGAACCGGCGTCACACCCCCTTTCTAGGCTCGCCTGACCCGCGCAATATCGCGGCCAGGCGATACCAGGGCGCGCTCGCGCCACCGCCGCTTGTCGCCTGCGCCTAGACCGCGCATTTTAAATGTCTTTGCGACCGCCGGGACGTCTTGGACGACTGGTACCTGTACCAATCGTCACAATATATATATATATATATATATATATATATATATATATATATATATATATACAGACACTAAAAAGTTGTGTTAGTTACACCATTTATAACTCAAGAACGGATGGACCCATTTTAATTATTTCTGTTTTATTGGATTCATCTCCGCTCCGAATAGCAAGAATAACTATTAAAATATCGAAAAAATTGCGCTTAATGGCACTCTATATTAAAAAACTAATTTTATTTCAAATGCAACCCGCTACACATGGTAAGAATTTTTAATCGAAATCGTTAAATAACTCCTAAACGAAGCGTTCTAGGGCATTAAAAATTAAAATTTTGAGGTCAAACGTAATCTACAAGACGAGATCTTCTTGAACATTCTATCACATTTTTGCTGGTCCGACTCTTCTCTATATTATTCCACCTGCTCAGAGATGTGAAGAATCAGCAAGTAAATGTGAATGAGAGAGACAGAGAAGAGGCCGACAAAGAGACAGACACACAGAGACAGTCAGACTGAGACACAGACAGAGACGGGGAGATAAAGGGAGAGGGAAGGAGAAATAGGAACTTTTTGAAAATTATACTGCATTTTTGCTGGCACTGGTACCCCACCTGCAAAGAGACGTGCAGAATCAGCAACTAAATGTGAGTGAGAGAGAAGGTGAGAAGAAGAGAGGGGAGAGGAAGGGAGAGGGAGAGAGGGAGACGGAGAGAGGGAGAGATGGAGAGGGCGAAGCGGAGAGGGAGAGACGGAGAGAGAGAACATAAAACGGAGAGAGAGACGGAGAGAGAAGGAGAGACGGGGAGAGAAAGACGGAGAAAGAGAGACAGGGAAAGAGAGACGGAGGAAGAGACGGAGAAAGAGAGGCGGAGAGAGAGAGAGAGAGAGAGAGAGAGAGACGTGGAAATGGAGAGTTTGGGAGATAAAGGGCAAAACAACGTCTGCCGGGTTCCGCTAGTAGCTAATATAATAAAACTCTTGAAAATCAAAAAAAAATCCCTTGAATATGTGAAATTACCAACGTCAATCTCAAAATTGAAGAAACTAGTGGTGCTACAGAATGGAACAGACTTTCCCGTATTAGTTTTCTATTTCCTTGGGTATGGGCTAGCTATTCGGAATTGCCGTATACTCTTGCCAGCTGCCATCTATCACCACCCAAAGTAAATTTATTTGGCATTTTCTTAATTTTCTGTTTCCTAATAGTATTAATTTTAGAATATTAAAGGACAGTAAAATCTCCTCCTAAATGGCAATTTTCTTTGAAAAATGTAAAGCCATTTTTAACAAAATGGCGTTTAAGCACTACTGTAAAGCGATATTTTAACCTCTTTTTCACAGAATTTTTTTGAGTTTTCGAAAAAAATTATTAGAAATCATTTGAAACATATACTCTCACAAATACAATGGTGTTGACAAATTGCTGGTAATGTGCATATTAACAATGTAAGAGATCTCTCAAAAAAATTACATTGGTGTAATTTTTGAAAAAAAATAACTTTACGGGATATTAAAGAGTGCAATTAGCACTATCCGTTCCAATAGTTTAAAGAAAAAATCAGGAGCAATTTTTGAGAAAATGGCGTTTGGGCTTTTCTGAAAATGCGGAATTTTGAGCTAGTTTTCACAGAAAACTGTTAAGTTCTCGAGAAACTTTACTTGACATTATTTAAAGCATATGTAATTATAAACATAATAATGTGAACAAATCTCCTCTAATGTAAATATTACCGACGTGAGAGACAATTTAAAAAATTACATTTTTGTATTTTTTTGAAGGAAAAAAAAAGAATAGAGCAACATGATGTTTATGTCATCTCAGAACACATTAGGCACTATCTCTACCAAACGTTTAAAGAAAAAAATTGGATCCGTTTTTGAGAAAATTTGGTTTTGGTAACTTTTTAAAATTGCACATATTGCACACAATATAGCGGGAAAACTACTCAAAGTTTCAAAAAATGTACATGACCTTAAAGAAAGAACTCATTTTGAAGAATACTCATTTTCAAGGAAAAATGTCAATTTTGTAGTTGTAGGAAAAAATCAAACTGTTGCAATTTTTGTAAATTCAGAGTTAACCATAAAAATCGAACCTAAGCCACCTTAATAAGTGTATTTTACTGTATTCTTACAAGAGTTTTAAAGAAAAAAATTTGAGCGATTTTTGAGAAAAGTTTGAAAATGTCCGGGGGGCGTCATGTAAAGTCCCCCCAAATTTTTGAAGAAAGTTTTTAATAATCTCCAAGCATTGACTAGAGCTAAATGGACAGGGGTTTCTTCAATTTGTTAAAAAAATTACGAGTGGTTTAGGCGCCAGTGGTGTTGAGAGACGGACGGACACACAGACGGACGTTTTGCTTTTAATTGGTTTTTCGTATCAAAGACCCTCAAAACTGGTACTCTGGCTGCACCACGTGTTAGAGGATTTTTCATCTTCATTTATCAACTGGTTTCATCCACTTTTTCGTTATCAGGGCCCAGATATGATTTAATTTTTTTATTTATTTAAGAAAATGTCAAAAAATGTACTTTTGATGGCGGTTGATGGCAGCTGGTACGAGCAAGTGGCAATTCCGAATAGCTAGCCCAGGCCCGAGAAAGAAGAAAACTAACGCGGGAAATTCTGCCATTCTGTAGCACCTGTAGTAGTTCGTTATCAGGGTCTGACAATGATTTTTTTTCTGCCAAAAATTCGCCGTTTTTGCGCGCAGCACAACGTAACTTTACCTATACTACTTTTAATACTCTTTATATACGTATTTACGTATACACTTATTAAGGTGGCATAGGTTCCATTTTCACGGTTAACTCTAAATTTTCTAAAATTTCAAAAGTTTAATTATTTCGCGTCTTCCTACAAGTACAAAATTGAAGATAGAGATTTTTCCTCATAATAAAATTTGTTCTCCAAAGTGTGTTCTATCATTAAGGTCATGTATATGTTTTTGAAAATTATATTCGTTTTCGGGTAATATTGCGTGCAATATTTGCAATTTTAAAGAATTACAAAAACCAGATTATCTTAAAAACGACTCCAAATTTTTTCTTTAAACTTTCGGTAGGGATAGTGCCGCATATACTCTACGAGATGATATAAACGGCATTTTGCTCTATTCTTTTGTTTTGTTTTTTTTTTAAATTGCAAGAATGTAATTTTTTTGACTTGTATCTCACGTCGTTAATATTTACATTAGCGGTGATTTGTTCACATTATTATATTTATGAGTACATGAGCTTTAAATAATGTAAAGTAGAGTTTCTCCAAAATTCAACCATTTTCTATGAAAACTAGCTCAAAATTCCGCATTTTCAAAAACGTTCAAACGCCATTTTCCAATTTTTTTCTTCAAACTTTTGGAATAAATAGTGCTAATTGCACTCTTTTATATGACGTTAAGTTATATTCGGAATTTTTTTTGTTTGTTTTTGCAAAACTTACTTAAATGTAATTTTTCTGAAAGATCTCTCACACCTTTAATATGCATAATTTCCAGCAATTTGTAAACACTATTGTATTTGTGCGTGTATGTGCTTCAAATGACTTCAAATTAAGTTTTTCGAAAACAAAAGTTTTCTGTGAAAAAGAGCTTCAATTCTGGCATTTTTAGTAGTGCTTTATCGTCATTTTTTAAAAAACGTCTCCAAATTTTTCAAAGAAAAATTGCCATTTAGGAGGAGGTTGTACTGTTCTTTAATATTCCAAAATTAATATTTCCGTTCTACCATTAGGAAAGAAAAATTAAGACAATGTCAAGACCGAAAAATTAGGAAAATGTCAAAAAATGTACTTTGGGCGGAGATAGATGGCAGCTGGCACGAGTATGTGGCAGTTCAGAAAAGCTAGCCCAGACCAAACGAAAAAGAAAACTAATACGGGAAAGTCTGTGCCATTCTGTACCACCTCTAGTTTCTTAATGAAATGTGTTTATCAAAAATAGAACTTCAAAGAAGGTCATGTTTAATTTTTTGAAAAGACGGGCATTTTTGTGTAATTTTGCAACAAAAATAAATGCAATTGAGCAAATTTACTGAGCTTCAAACAATTAGATTCGTCGTAAGTTAGAATTTGTATATATTTTTTTTGTTCGTTTCTTACATTCGACCTTTTGTTGTTCACTTACACATTAATCTTTTAGAAATTATTTAAAACCCATTTGAAATACAAAAAATAACTAATGGTGATGCAGAATGGCACAGACTTACCCATATTAGTTTTCTATTTACTTTACTCTCGGCTAGTGTTTCAGATTTGCCACACACTCTTGACAGCTGCCATTAGTCACCACCCAAACTACAATTTTTTTAATCTTTCGGTTTCCTAACAGTTGAACGGAAATATAATTTTAAAAATATTAAAGAACGGTAAAACCTTGTCCTAAATGACAATTTCCTTTTAACAATTTGGAGCCGTTTTTACTTTCCCGTATACGTACGTAAACACGGAGTGATGTACGTAGCATAGGGAAAGTTATGTAATGCTGCGCGAAAAAATTGCCAATTTTCGGCGGAAAAAAATTCATTGCCGGGCCGTGATAACGAAAAAGTGGATAAAACCTGTTGCTAAATTAAGAAAAAAAATCCCCTAACACGTGGTGTAGCCAGAAACCCTCTTTTGTGGGTCATTGATATCGAAAAACCAATTGAAAGGAAAACGTCCGTCTGACTGTCCGTCTAGACGCGTCTATCCGTCTGTGAACACTGCTAGCACCCAAACCATATGTACGATTTCTTCCAAAATGGATATTTCCCGGTCGATCTGATTCTAGTCGAAGCTTTGAGATTTTGAAAAAGATTCTTCAAAATTTGGGAGTACTTTACATGTAGCCCCCCGGACATTTTCAAAATTTTCTCAAAAACGGCTCCAAATTTTTTTCTTTAAATTTCTTGTATGAATAGAGCAAAATACACTTATTAACATGGCAAAGGTCCGATTTTCACGGATAACTCTGAATTTCCGAAAATTGTTTAAGTTTGATTTTATTTCGGCGTCTTTCTCCAACTACAAAATTGAAGATAGATATTTTAATTAAAATTAGATATTTAGATTAAAATTACAAAAACTAGATTTCCTCAAAAACGGCTCCAAATCTTTTCTTTAAACTCTTGGTAGGGATAGTACCTAATGTATTTTTTGAGACGACAGAACGCCATATTGCTCTGTCCTTTTGTTTTTTCAAAAATTGCAAAAATGTAATTTTTTTGACTTGTCTCTCACGTCGTTAATATTTACACTAGCGGGGAATTTTTCACATTATTGTATTTATGAGTACATGTGCTTTAAATAATGTCAAGTAAAGTTTATCGAAAACGCAACCGTTTTCTGTGAAAACTAGCTCAAATTTCCGCATTTTCAGAAACGCTCAAACGCTTTTTTTCTCATAAATGGCTACAGATTTTTTCTTCAAACTTTTCGAACGGATAGTGCTAATGGCACTCTTTAATATGACGTAAAGTTTATTTTGAGTTTTTTTTGTTTTTTCCAAAAATTACATACTTGTAATTTTCTTGAAAGATCTCTCACATCTTTAATATTCACATTACCAGCAATTTGTGAACATTATTATATATGGGAGTGTAAGTGCTTCAAATAACTTCAAATAAAGTATTTTAAAAACTCAAAAATTTTCTGTGAAAATGAGCTTCAAATTTCGCATTTTTAGTAGCGCTAAAACACAATTTTCGGCACATAATTTTCAAAAGAAAATTGCCATTTAGGGCTACGTTTTTGTGTTCTTTAATATTCTAAAATTGATATGTTCGTTCTACCAATAGGAAACCGAAAAAATTAAGATAATGACAAAAAAATGTACTTTTGGCGGTGATAGATGGTAGCTGGCAAGAAAGAGTATGTGCCAATTCGGAATAGCTAGGGAAGACCCACGGAAATAGAAAACTAATACGGGAAAGTCTGTGCCATTCTGTAGCACCACTAGTTTAAAAATGGCGTTTAAGCGTTACTTTAAATTCGAAATTTGAAGCTCTTTATCAAAGATAAGTTTTGAGTTTTCGAAGAACGTCATTCGAAGTAATTTGAAGCACATTAATTCACAAATACAAAAGTGTTTACAAATTGTTAGAAATGTGCATATTAATGGTGTGAGAGATCTTTCAAAAAAATATATTTGTGTAATCTTTGAATAAACAGAAAAATACCTCACAAAGAACTTTACGTTATATTAAAGACTGCAATTAGCACTATCGGTTCGAAAAGTTTAAAGAAATAATAACGTAAAGTTCATTTTTGAGTATTTTTTTGTTCTTTCAAAAATTACACAAATGTAATTTTTTTAAAGATCTCTTACACCATTAATATGCACATATCCAGCAATTTGTAAACACTATTGTATTTGTGAGTTAAAATGCTACAAATGACTTTTAATGATGTTTTTCGAAAACTCAACTTTTTCTTGAAAAAGAGGTTCAAATTTCTCATTTATAGTAGCGCTTAAACGCCATTTTCTTAAAAACTGCTCCAAATTTTTAAAGAAAATTGCCATTGAGGACAAGGTTTTACTGTTCTTTAGTATTCTTAAAATAATATTTCAGTTCTACATTTAGGAAAGCGGAAAATTAAGAAAATGTCAAAAAGTGTAGTTTGGGAGGCGACAGTTTGCAGCTGGCAAGAGTATGTGGCAAGACCGAATGTCTGGCAGAGACCAAAGGAAATAGAAAACTAATACAGGAAAATCTGTGCAATTCTGTAGCACCACTAGTTCGTATTTAACTTCTGCATAATTGATTACATTTTCTTTTATTAAAATAGCACTTCCTTCACTAACAGTGTTGTTTGGATGTTTACACGTAATAGGCGAATTAAGCAATAACGAGAACGTAGAGATGTCCAGAATGACGTTACAACTTTTGGCGGGAAAGTGTCAGTTGGCAGGTCGCGTCAAGTTTTTGTTATGCGCCTATATGTAAAATGAGCGTTGTGTTGGTTTTATGAAGATTTTTGTTTAAAGTGCGTGGTTTTGGATGTTTTCTTTTTGTGTTACGTGTGTGATACTTCTTCCTTTTGGTTTGTGCAAGTATTCCAGGTTTACTTCCATGCCTAGAAGTAATTATTATCGTAATCTTAGCGGTGACACTAAGGGTGATACGACGTAAAAATGAATAAAATGCAAATTTTGGATCTTTGTGGGCTCTCTTCAAATGATTGTTCACTGTGCCAGAACTCGTAACAATTGATTTGGTTAGCTATTTGATACATGGACACAGGTTTTACAGTAGTAAAGAATTGAAGGCTTATAAAACGGCAAATAAGTATTATGAAACCGGCTTTGTCCAAAAGGTCCAGGCAAAGGAAATAAATGAAGATGTATTTATTGTGAGCGCTAAGGTAAGTATATACTGTGTTTTACAGTTGTGTTATTTTAATTTATTTAAAATAATGCGAATATTTGAGCATTCTATATTCTATTGTAGGTGAAACATTCTCAGAGATTGGGTGAAAAATGTTTGGATGTTTGGTCTCCCATAGATAAAGATAGAAGTGTAATCACTGGCCACTGCACGTGTTTAGCAGGGTTGAGTGAAGTATGTAGCCATGTGGCAGCTCTCTTATTTTTCCTGAACTTTGAGGGAAAAGAGGAAAGGGCATGTACTGATGCTCTTTCCAAGTGGCCTGTACCTTTTGCAAAAAATGGAGCTATGATGCCCATCTAATGATGAAATGGCAGAGGACCTAGAAGACATAGTGAAGGCTTTGCTCTCCTAGGTCCATGTGAAATGGTCAGTTTTGTGAAGGAAATTGTTGAGTGTGGTTGTTCACCGACAAGTTAATCCCAAACTCTGGTCATGTACATACAAAGAATAGAATGGCAATATTTCAGTATCCAGTTTAACAATTTCCGATTTTCATAGTTTACGTGCCCTCCCCTTAGCTGGATAAATTATAATTAGTCTATCTAATTCTCATGTCATTTTCACGACAAATACAATTGTCACAAAATGTATAGAGCACACGTGCATACTTCAAATAACTGTTTTCTAATTTTCCTCTCTTCAAAGCAGAAATCCAGTTTTGGCGCCCCTGCTCTGAAAGTGTAATGATTTTATTTCTCCGATTTTTCACGATAGCAGGGAATCTATAAAAACTAACATAGTTTCACCCGCCCCTCGAGCTACAGCCCACTCTTCGCACAAAACTTTGTCATCGTACAATATACTTATTATAGCTAAAATGATCTTCTCACTTCAGGAATATGTAAACTTGAACTATATACTGCGATTTTTGTAGGAAGAGCTCTCAAGGTCACTCAAATCCCATCTTCGCGATGGAATATGTCATGGCATTTCGTGTCATTCACAGTCGTTCCGCTAGATTTCGCACGATCGCGACCGTATGAAGCAGTGCTTGCGATCATGCGACTTCTACCGGCAAGACCGAGAAAAGACGCCAAATGCCGTGACATATTCCATCGCGAAGATAGGATTTGAGTGGCCTTGAGAGCTCTTCCTACAAAAATCGCAGTATAGAAGTTCGTATAGGCGGAAGATAGCTTCGAACAACGCAGAAATACAACACACAAAACGAACTTCTAACCATTGACGCATTTCGCCCATAAGAACGCTGCTTATAAAATCCAGCACTTGCCCCCCAGCGACGGTGCTGCCCTCCGAACTACAAAAATTTACTTGTTTTGGACAACTCTATTGTAATATTACGAGAAAGTATGTGTTGTTTTAGCACTAGTCTTTTTATCTCACGTCGCAGCCACTCAGTGACTTTTATCCTTTCGGCCAGGGACTCGGCGACGTTAATAACCGGGATCTCAGATCAGGTTATACCACGGTGTAAGATATATAGGTGGGTTCACTCCCGGTCTAAAACTGAAGCTAATGTGATGCTAGTTCTCACAGTTCTCGCTATGTAAGCGATGCGAACTACTTGGGCATTTTTGGGACAAGATGGTGATCCACTTAATAGCTTCATAACCTCTGGTGGAAGCCATTAAATCGCGAGACGCCATCATGAATGCCCAACTTGATCGTGCGGATAAGCGAGGAACTAGCCTCAAACTGGCTTCAAAAATTTTGCCCAAAAGGCGGCTAGTTGACATACCTATATATCTTACACCGTGGGTTATACCCTTCTAGAAATCCGTGGTGGCTCGAGTTGCTTAACTTCAGTGATTTCACGGAATATTGTCAAGCAATTCGGCTAACGATGCCGGAATCGCGAAAATGCAACTTTATTTTCGAGAAGAAATAACATCTTACATCGAGAAAGCTCTACACAAAAGAAAACCGTTATATTATTTTTAGGCAGAGAAAAACCTCCAACGAAGAATAAATGATCTCAACATACTGAAAGAGAAAATTGACACATATATATTTAACCATTTGCTTGCGGCAGTATCTGATCCAGCAGAGGCGATAGAGCTGCCCTCACCAACTCCCGAAGTTACAGGTTCTGGACATTCCTATTGTTGTGCTACACCTCAATCGCCGTAAGATGGCATTGGCAAAATGGCTAATGAAAACTTGTAGAATTGTCACGTTGGCCACAATTTAAATTTACCGCGCCAATTTCAATGTACCGGTAGCACCCCATTCCTGCGTGACGAAGAAGTAACAATTTCAAAAACATTTATTGCGGTGTGAGCTGCACTTCAAATTCGAGATACACCGTAAATCGGGGTGGTATTGTGCCACTTTGGGAAGATTTTAGTAAATAACTTGTTTATTTTTCACGTAATTGACAAATTTAAAGCAATATATGAAAATTTAAAACCATGCTTTCTCTATTTTATGTGGTGACATTTATTGAAATGTCTTTGAACCAAAAAAGTTATCGAAACTTGGCATAAAGTCAGCTCATGGGATGAGGGTGACTTTTATGCCTCTATATTTATTGTGCGTTGTACAATGCTGTACAATGTGTGGCATGATCTCATCCCTTCTTGATGTCATGATTGCTACTTAATGTAATGTATCAAAGAGTATTACAAAGTTTAAAATATTATTTAAGTAACATTTTATAAATTATTAAGTAAACATTTTTACATTGGTAATAATAACAGAAAGGTATCATTTCTCCCAAATAATTTTTAGCTCTGGAGTGGAGAAGAGTCCCATTTTTGATTTTAACTCAAGGTTTTGAATTTTCTGGATTATATACTGAAAAAAAAATCCAGCCTTATTCTGTAACCATATCCACAACCCTTTGGATTTCTGCAAGATATTTACCTGTGCTGAATCACATTCAATGGCAGTGACTTGTCCAGGAAAAAGCTGTTCTTCATATTGCACCATTGTGAATTCTATTGTTATGGATTGAAAAGATACTGAATTGCCAGTGCTATTTGAGGGGTAATCATCATTGCATTAATTGTTAATTAATTGTTTATTAACAAATAATGTCATTAATTAATTGTTGTCACCTTATTTCTCTCTCAAATACTAAAAAACTAATAAAATAAGAGAGGAGATACTATAACATTTGATCAATGAATAATACTGTAAAAAAAAACACTTTTTTAAAAATTTTATTTATTTAAGGTAGCTTTTAAACAGCAGGGTCATAAGCGAAGTGCACTTACGAGTACTTTATTTTCCATAAAGTTGCTGTACTGAGTTGCAATGCAAATTTTCTGAGTAACATGAGCACAATGTCAAATGATGCAAAATTAAGAACTAAAACCACAGGAACACAGTAATGAGAATGCAGTTTCAAAATGGTGCAATCAATAGCACTCCTCATCAGGTGCATAACATATCCACCTATGCCTCTGGTAGAGACACCACAACATACTTTTAGGCAATAGTTTTCTAAAAGGCATGGTGGTACAAAGTCATCTGCATGGTACGAAGTGACCTCGGTTTACGATAATTCATGAACAGCATGAGATTTCCAATGGATAGCGAAGCTTGAATGGTTTCCGTTCTAAGTGCATCAATACTACAGTTCAAATGGCAGTAACTGATTCATAATTATTGTTAAAATAAATATTATTTTCATTTTTGATGCTCCGAAGAATCTACTTGTATATTTTCAAATAAGTTATGCAGCATAAAAGATTTTCCTTAGTATTTTAACTTGTGAAATGATGTAAATTTTGTTTAATGACATCTGGTACTGTGTAGTAAAGTACAAACATGTATTAAATGAGGAATCTTTGGGTGGTGAGCTTTTTATACCGACACCTAATAAAGATGATTTCTACATGAGTGGTAATTGTAGGTATTAGTATTGCATGCAAGTATAGTCCCATCCATGAGGAAGTCAAGTTTTGACAAAAACCACAGGTTTGTTAAAAAAATATGAAAGTCTGTATTACAACTAATAATGTAGTCATTAATTCAGCAAGTTTCTTAACATAGATAGCACTGTGAAGCAACTGAAAATAATTAAAATCTTAGTATCTTATTCTTATAGTCTTTACACAGTTTTAGTTTCTCAGTCTAAGTAACAATGACATGTCATACTTGAAAAAGTAAATATTACACAGTAGAAAAATACCTTGCAAGGTATTTTTACCTTACGAGGCTCTTGGTAAAAACCAAACCAAGGGCCTCTTTTTGTATTGCTGTAAATGTCACAAAGAGTTTGTTAGGCAGAATTCTCAGGAGTGATCTGGCTCGTATTACACACAAGAATAATAAAACAATGAATTAAGCATCCACAAACAATTTAAATATCAATTATTATATTTACAACTTCAATGTTGTTCTTTCTAGACAATCATTAATTTATTACAACAGGACCATCCAGGATGTTTACAATAAATTTGCAATTGGATAGTCTTTTGAAAAGGAAAAAATTGTAGATCTTCCATTTTTTTATAGGTCAATTCATGGAAAAATTGATTGTCCGGAAATATTAGAACAATTCGAATTCATTTGAGGTTTGAGAATCAGCAGATTATTGAACTCAATGAAGTCGTCGAAAACTTATGTATTCCAAGGACCAAAAAATAGAATAGTAAACCTTGTAAATGAATATTGTACTCATATTGATTTTTTTTAAGGTTCTACCCCAACATTTTTGTCAAAAATAAGAAGCATAATACTTGCTAAATGATGTTAATATTAATATTCAACGTTATGTTTCAGTGTTTATGTTGTTTATTAATGTTGTACATATAAAGCCGATTGGCATAAATAAATCATTCTTCTAGTAAAATGGTGGTCACATATTTCTTTCAAAATACCAATTTTAATATACAGAAATAATGGTTTCTGTAAAACTCAGAACTTATAGATTTACTACTTAAGTTAAGTACCATCAAAATTCCATGATCACATTAATTTAGCCCACCGTTTAGGATTAACTAAGACCAAAAGAATATCTTGTTACATTAATGAGCAATTTTATGAAAGAATTCTAACACCATGCACTTTTAATTCTAATGAACTTTGAATTTCAATTTTTCAATTACACAATAGAAACGTAACTGGAATTGATTTTTTTTCTCACTGTCAATTATTATTATTTTGCCCACAGTTTAAAGCTATTTTTATCAGTGATGTGATATTTGATGAGAGAAATTTGTTTGTCCACAAGCCTTAATTTATAAAACTCAAAAGGCTTGAAGAATTTGTATTAAGTGTATACTACTCTCCTAGTGACCACTGTCTGTACATAAGAAACAACAGTGAATGGCAAAATTAAAAGCGGATTGGAAACTTAAGACTCTAGTAGTATTATTCTCAAAACATATTTCTATAGTAATAGTAACAATAGGTAAACATGAACCCAATGTCTTCAATTACAAAAGATTTCACTATCTTCATTGACCCCCCTCACCTTGGTATTTATCAGAACAGGAGAGGTACACTTCAAAAATGAAAAGAGCTGAAATGGTTATCTAAATATTATTTAACATAAATGTATACTTTTCAAAACCACAATTTAGAGTTGCCTTTGCATTTATGACTTTTCTCTGAAATAGTAAGCTAAATGTTAATTTAGTCAGAAGTAAGTACTTCATAATGCTAATGAAACTTGCAGCCACTGACTGTTCGTTCCCCCAGATGATTGATTTTATTCAGACAGACAAGATTTTATTAATTTAGACAATTCATTCATCTATCACAAGATACCTAATTCTGGTCTTACCTATCCTTAAAGAAATATTCCTTATTTTTTCCTTTGGGTTAAAAATAAAACTCAGACAATGAAATACAAGATTGCCTTCTTGTTTTTTCTGAGTTTTCGGATCCTTTACCTTAAATTTAATTGTCTGTAATATACAAGAAAAGCTTGAGAATGTCCTTTAGTTTCAAAAATTGTTTTAAATTTTAAAAAATACACCATAATATTGTACTCAATTGTCACAGAACTATTACACAAATAAAGTAGTCTGCAATATTGGAATAGTGAAGAGAACTCTATAATTATTATGGACCATCTTCAACAGTTGGCATCTCTGTATTGTCCACATTACATGAATAACTATACTAATTGTCAATTTAATAGAAATATCATTCTTTTTCTGACTCCTATTCACTGTGTATAAATCCATGACACAACAACATATATGATTCTTTCCTTCAGTCTGGAAGCAGTCTCATAATGAAGGCATATTTTGCAATACGTCAAATCATTTCACTATTTTTCGCTCTTCATTTCAACATTTGAAACATCTAAGGAAAATTAAATGCAACCTAAAACCGACAAGAGAAAACCATTTTTTTAAGTATAGATCTCAAGATTTGGGAAACATTCTATTAATAATAAAAATGAACTTATACATGGAGCTTCATATACCAGCCTATATTCATAGGGCACCTTTTTTAATCAGCAATATTCTTGAGATTACAATCTTGTTAATCTAAACTTATAATCTTGCATGTTTAGACACATTATTGAAAACTTGGGAATGATTTCTTTTTGTTGTTTGTAATTTTCTGCAGAACTAGGTTGCTTTTGAATCACAGGGTAGTTTTAACTTCAACCTGTATTTGTAGCTTTACATACGCATCAGTATTGTTTATTTACTTAAAAGAATGGCCTCAACAATCTGATAAGTAGAACCCTTTTTATATAGGAAGAGCTTTTTACCTGCTACGTCAATTTCATCATACAGTCTTAACATTAACACAACACATGGATGAAACACAAGCTATTGAATATTTTAAAGTTTGTATTTGAAAGAAAAGAAATAAAAAAATTGTGAGAGCACAGACCAAAGCTTGCTTAATATCCACAGAAATTCTGTCTTGAATATTATCTTGGAAAAAAAATTAAACACGTTTCAATTCGTACAAGATATATATTTAGCAGTATATCGAAAAGTATAATTTAGAGATCAGCATTCAGAAACATTTGTGTATAAAAACAAAATCAATCAATCATTAGGACTAAAAAATAACTTGATCAGTTGTTCCATGAAGTGCTCGATGCTTCCTCATGTCACTTCTCTGCCTAAATCCTTTCCCACAAACATCACAAATATTTGGTTTCTCACCTGTATGAATCCTTTTATGAACTACTAAAGTGTGAGAACGTTTGAAAGCTTTCCCGCATATGTTACAGGGGAACCTTCGTTCACCAGTGTGAATCATGCGATGCTGATAATACACCTGACCAGTCCTGAAAGTTTTATTGCAAAATTCACATTTATATGGTTTTTCACCTGTATGTGTCCTTCTGTGGTTATCACGATCAGCCTTGATTCGAAAAGCTTTGCCACACAAGTCACAGGAATGAGGTTTCTCCCCAGTGTGAAGGAGGGCATGTGTGTAAAGAGCCGAGGTCTGAGAAAACTTTTTGCCACAAACATGACAAGGATAGGGTTTTTCACCAGTATGAAGTCTCATGTGAACTGTGAGTCTTTGGTTATCAATAAACTGTTTACCACACACTTGACATTTGTAAGAATGATTTGCTTTGTGTTCACGCATGTGTCTCATGAATTTACGTTTCTCAGTAAAAATATTTCCACATGCTTCACAAATGAATGTAGATGATTTTTCAACCTTTGTTTCTTCTGTTTTCACTTCTTTGCTCAATGAATGTGTGTTTCTATGCAGCCGAGCTTCATACAATGTATGTGAGCATGTATTACAAAGACTACATACAAAGGGTTTTTCATCAGGATGTTTCTGTTTCCTGTGTTTCACAAGCATAGCAACTAAGGAAAAGGATTCACCACAATATTCACATACATGAGCACTGGGATCTATATCTTCATCAGGTGAACTTGTCTTCCAATGCGTTGTTCGATGCATCAGTACATCAGTTGAATTTGTAAAAGTTTGGTCACACATTTTGCAGTAATAATGAATAAGAGAAGGCACTCGACGAGATGCACTACTGTCATCTGAATGGTGGGTTCGTATATGTTGATTCAAGAGACTTTTACGACCCCAACACACCCCACAGTAATCACACTGAAAAGGTTTAACTGCCATGTGAGTTACATAATGCCCCTTTAGTGTTTCTCTGTCATAAAATCTTCTTCCACACACCTCGCACTCAAAAGGTCGTTCCCCTGTGTGAACTCGTTTGTGAGCCACTAAGCGTGAATTAGAATAAAACTTTTTGCCACAAGTATTACAAGAATATGGTCGTTCTCCTTCATGTACCATCCTTGTGTGATAATACAAAGCCCCTTCGTTATCATACTCTTTTCCACACTGTTCACAAAAATTTGGTCGGGCTCCTTCATGAAATTTTTTGTGAAAAATTAACCGTTCTTGAGTACTGTAAGATCGTTTGCATGCATTACAACGGTATTGTTTTGCATCTGAATTTAAACATGAGTGGTTGAAAAAAGTCCTTTGGCTGTTGAACCTCCTCTCACAGATATCACATTGTAGACGTTTTCTATTGTTATTTTTTTTTTTTGTAACTGTATGAAGTGTGCAATGGTGAGCATGTTCAATTTCATTATTAAAAATTTTACTGCATACAGAACAAGGGTAATTTCCATCACTAAAATGCAGTTTAGAATGATTTAAACACAAGTCTAAAGTGTCAAATGATTCTTGGCACATATAACATTCTACTTTAGTATTATCTAAAATTTTTAAATTGTTAGGGGCACTTTCATCTTTTACCACACACTCCTCCAAAGAATTTACTTGTAAAGAATGTGAATTCCTCCATTCTTCTCTCTCTTCTTCATTATTATCCTCATCACATTCATTTTTATTTCTTTCTGAAAGAGCATTTTCTGATACTATATTAGTACCTATGCTTTGAGTTCTGGTCACAATGGTACATGAGGTACCCTTCTGTTTAGAAATGTTCAAAGCAAACTCATTTGTATCTTCATCATCACTTTGGAAACCATCAATTGCACAACCTTCACTTTCTTTAATACCAACAGTGCCTTCAGGACATAAAGGGCAAGCAAACAAAGGAGCATCATTTTCTGTGTTATCTTGCAGGTGTCTATCTGAATATCCAAGGCCACAATGAAGGTTAGTCTTGCATGAAATGTCTTCAGATGCACAGTTTTTTTCATGGTTATACTGAGATCCTCCTTCTACAACAGTTATGCTGCTAAAATTTTGACCAATTTCCGATGCTACAATTTCAGGCATATTTTTAAAACTTCCAGCAATGCGATGGGAACTGGAACAAATTAACCCCCAAAAATGATTAAATACTGGGAAAATATTACTTCTAAATATTAACTATCACTTGATTATTTAACAATTGTTAAACCTATTTTTACTATATTAATTATAATAAATATTTTTATTATTATAACTTCTTTAAAAATTAAGCATCAACATTTACTCTTCTCTAACATACATAGAACTTACTGAAAAGCATTATTTCTTGCAAGTCCAAGAAGTTTTTCTTCAGCAAGTACGCACATTTCTGCGAATTCATGACACATATTAACTTTGGTGACACAGATTGTACAAAGTTGTTTTGGAAGGGGATCAGAATCACGAACCTGCAACAAATAGAAGGGCAAAAATTTTAAAGAAGCAATGAAATATTTTCTGAAACAAAGGATGCAATACAAAATAAAACCCTTTACACAGTAACTACTAGTTGTTAGGTATTTTCATGGAGTTATCTCAACAAAAATATTTTATATTATTATTTAAACTTCCGAGATGAATTAAAAATCTTCAACCTAACAAAAAAGTAGATACACACAAGAAAAAAATTGGTGCGATCATTTAATGAGAATGACGGAAGATTGGATGTGAAATACCCTGAACGAACCTTAATATTTTGAATTTAAGGCCCCAATATTGTCACTTCACTTATTTTACTTGAAAAAAGATATTTACATTTCAAGTATTATTCTTAACACATTAATTTGTATACTTTATTTTCCCCTCTAAAATTGTTCTTTAGGCAATGGTATATTCTAAATTGATTCAGTTGTTCTCAAACAAGATACAAAGAAGATTTGTAAATGAGGATTAATGCTATCACTGGAATCATCCATGTATATGAAAAGGAACAATGAGAGAAATTTGGTTGGCCATTTCATTCTCACACTAAGAATAAGAAAAATAGTAGGTAAAACAGCAAGAAAATTGTGATAAGGTCTTCCACTTTTGAAATATGATATACTCGGTAGTTACCTTAACATTATACAACAACACTCCAACTGGTATACAGCCAGAGCCAGCCAACTGAATGTGGCGTTTGAAAACAAGAGATTTTATCACAGTTTGTAGCTTTCTTAACTAGATTACAACAGTTTAATATACATATATCCCAGTCCTGTTTGCAATATGAATTAATATTGATAATTGAAAACTAATCAGAAAAAAAAACAAAAACTGTTACTGTGGGTAACTGACTGATGATCAACCTGAAGACATTTCAAGAATGGATTGATTAGAGCCTCTAACTGTTGCAATACTATATCATCACTGTAATCATACACTAAATGAATATTTTAATTATCAAATAACAGTACCTTAGAAAATAAATGTTTGTCTCAAAATATTTCTATGTAATACAGGATTACATACATTCAAAACAAATGAACTGTTCTTGTTTCACTATTCGAAATACTACTAAGTATTTACCTGGCTGAAAAACATTACTTAGTTATTAAATTATTATTAAAAAAACTTCTCCGGTAACAAAACGGTTTCCCCAATTTTTAAACAAAAAAAATACATTTAGATAAGTTAATACCATGTACACAATAAAACCAGCAAAAAAATATAGTTTAAACAACACTTCTTTAAATTCCAAACATATTCCATTAAGTATTGAAAAAAATCTTCAATTAAAACTTAATAAAAACAAAATATAATGATGTAATACATTGTTAATGATTAATCAGTGTATTAATGCATGCTACCAACAAATTGAAACCTTTTTACTACAAAAAGTTTGTCCAAAGATTGACAGTACAAAAAATCACTAATGTATTTATAGTATTTATGCAATGTAAAATTAAAGCAAACAACTAATTCACAATATTACTGTCATAAGTAATTTTGCCAATAATTTTAAAATGAAAGTGCAATGACATTCACTCACAGTTACTGGCAGACTAGCATTTATTTTTTGAGCTAAATGCATATTCTTCCCAGGAGAATTGAATAAATACACCATTTCTTCAGCAACATTCGCACACAGACGGCACAACTGTTGCGTGGACTTCAGATCTCCATTCTCAAAATTATAACTAGCTTGCTCAGCCTCATTAATCACATCATAATTAATTAAAGGAGTATCTTCAGATTTAATGAACACTATGCTATCTGAAACATTTAAAATTTAATTAAAAAATTATAAATTGCATTACATTTCAATCATGTAAGAATCAATAAACAATTATGACATACCTTCTACAACATTTATGTGAGAATTAAAATGCATTGTCTGATGTGAAGGAAAAATGGTTGGTACTGCATTATCTTTAAGCTTGGTGTGAGCTATATTTAGAAAATGATCATCTATGAAATGATCAGAACATATAGCAAATTCATCATAGGCCGAAGCATTTTCTAACAAATCTTCCCTTTTACAAACTAACAACCAATGTTGACATCTGTACGTTATTCCACAAAAAGAAAGCAAATATAAGGATAAGTGGTGAATTTACATTAAAAATTCAACAACAATAAATTGATATGGAAGAGTAGTTCATTCAATTAATTAAGGAGCGTACCTTTCTTCGTGGGCTGAAAGGAGAAAAAAACTTTTCTCTGGGCAGGAGATGTTGGCATTCTCACAGCCAGGAACTATGCATCTCACAATCTCCAATGCATGGCTAACCATTTTAAATTACGACTTCCGTCATTAACTTAAATCTCATTGGCTACACGAATTGTGTGGTGTATTGGAACGTAGTAATTTCTTTGTTTCAAGGGGCATAAGCGGAACAAGTGAAAATTTTTAATATTTTCCTTATTAATGGAAGCGTCATATTGCATTTATGTTACAATGCATAAAAATAAAAGGCATCTCATGATCGGTACTTCCTCAGAAATTATTAACCAAACTAAGCAAGAATGGTATTTCTGATTCGAAAAATCGTAATAAACCAACAACTTTCGTTTCCATAACCCTGAAATGTTCGGAAGTCAACTACAAAAACACTCTACTTATCAGAGTGATCTACCACGCCTGCAACCTACCGCGGCAAAAATCCCTTGCAAGGCATGCGAACGCAAGTTTATCAATTGAATAATCAAACTGATGTTGACGCATTCCACTATTATAAAAAATATAAAGCCACTATAGAAAAAGAATGCGCATTCTGAATTTCAGACCCAGTTTTATAAAATTATACCACACATTAGTGGCTTTACCTAAGCACTCTCTTTTTTATTTACAATGTACAATTTAATTAAAGAATTAAGCGGAGGAAGCACCCTTTTACCAGATCACAGAGTGAAAATTTAGCAATTTGAAATCGCAATGTATACAGTATTATAACATTGGCAAGAATATTATTGACTTACATTATTATAAGTTGTATTGACTTGTACTTTTTTTAGTACTATATAATGTGAAGACTTAATATACATCAATATGAAGACTTGTAATTTGCATAATATGAAGACTTGTATCATGTCTATAGTCTTCTTCACAATCTATTCACCACGAAATCTACACGGTATGATCAAGAGTGACTTATTTCCTTAGACTTGTGAATGTGTATTCATGCTAATTATACATAAAAATCTTTGTAACTGCAAGATGAGACAAACAAATTTTTTCTTCACGAATAATTAAAACAGTTCTATTCAGAATTTAGACATTCAAATTTATTTTTCTTACAACTGTGATCAATCTATTTACATGACGTTTCGGCTATACCTTACAGCGATCTTCAGACATCTTAAAAATAAATATAGTTGGAATCAATTATGCCTAATCTAAATTATTTACACTATTTACAATTTTTACAAAACATATTAAGCTGTGAGCGTGCGTCAAATCTTCTGCTATTAGTTGACCGTCAATTCTGAACACTGAACGATACGAGCCGAATTGTTTGTTTTAATTACATCATTACAGACATTCATTGAAAGGAGAAAGAATACAGTTTTTTCATGAATGTTAACGAAAGGGCTCCTGACACAGTGTAAAATTGTGAGTGCTAGAACAAGTATTACTTTATGCAGTTTTAGGTTTGTAACGGAATTAATAGGCAAAATCACGGCCAGTTCATACTGTATGGACTGGCCGTGGCAAAATTCATTGCGAATTACTACAAATTTATTAAGTTTGTTAAATTTTAAAACGAAACCTCGATCTGTAGTTATAACTGCATACGATTTTTATCTATTTTGTTTTGAACGTACTATCATAGATTAATACTATTTAGATCTATTCATTTACGATACTATCATGTTAATCTATGGTATTAATGCTTTTGAAGGATAGATTTTAAGAATACCGCGAACGCGAACTTTGCTGAGAAATTATCCCCGATCTTTCCAGACATTTCTAACTAGAAGGCCTCTTCCCCGTGCAACAAAAATTTTGAGTTCTTTCAACGGCAATAAGGGCCACATTTTATCCAAGGATAAAGAACGTATGATTCATGTAACACAGCTCATTTTTTGTCTTTATAAAATACGTAGCAGTAGCTGCCTTTAAGTTTGACTTGGACCTACGTGACTGTACTTGTTTCAAATAATGGCGGTTCAGCGTAATGTCGTCCATTTCTGTCAAAACTGTGTTTAGAGGGCGGTGCTGAAGTTGGCTCACATAAACATAAGTTTGTGCGTTTTGAGCAAGATGTGAAGCTTTATAATTCTCCACAATTATGGTAAGTATACGTTTGTTGTAAGCGGTGAAATACGGCGATGTTTTGCTTGCTAGTAGTGCTTTTCTGCCGTCCTGCTGTTCGGCAATAGTATTCATTTTGTGAGAGCGTTTCCTGTTACATCTCCGCCGACACTCTAACCTAAGAAGTGTCGTTTCATTAATATAGTTGTGCAGCACTAAAAATTGTAGCTCATAAAAATGAAACCCAATGAATTGCCGCTCTTTATTTTAGATGCGCAACAGCAGTTGGATTTTACTGCGTATCGAAGTTCTGTTAGAGACAACCAGATGACTGACTTACGCTCATCAAACAAGCATCGACTCACCAATGCATCACAACCTGGGCTCCCGTCAAAACCAGTTGGTTGGTATTGAGCTGCGTTTCTGGCGTTTTATTATGCTTTATGCAATGTTGCATCATATTGCCAATTTTGAAATATTTGTAAATAAGAGCTATCTTGTATGTACATTGGCTCCAAATGTTGTGAATAGAGATGTAAAAGTGTTTTTGTGTGTTACATGTGGAAACTACTTCTTGTAAACAAATGAACTCTTTTTAATGTTCCAATCGTTAAGTGTTGTGATTAAAAATTGCGATTTCTTGCAAATTGTATCATGATCTCATTTGTTTTAAACAGTTAATGAATATTGTCAATTATGTGTACTGTAATATTGTTATGGTGATGCTGAATTGTATTATCTTTAAAAGTTGTTGGGTTGTAAGATGTATGTATGAAATGTCTTTGAATGTCAATTTTTGAAATCTGTTTTATGGCAATGTTTTATCTCGCCCAATGTAAAATTTACTATACATTTTCTGTGTGTTGTGGAATGGGACACAACCAACTTTGGCAATTTGTTTTTCTGTCTTCATAATCATTCATCATCTCACTACAGTTTGGACACCAGTATTAAACTAGAACCCTTCAATACCTGATTTTGTCAGTCATTATCGAACCTGGTTTCTCAAAATACAGTAACAATGAATACAAA
This sequence comes from Acheta domesticus, assembly GCA_031308135.1. Taxonomy (NCBI): domain Eukaryota; kingdom Metazoa; phylum Arthropoda; class Insecta; order Orthoptera; family Gryllidae; genus Acheta; species Acheta domesticus. The sequence continues at coordinate 128,720,168 of JAHLJT010000631.1, read as the reverse complement.
ATCAACAAAAAAATTCATTTTCTTACAGAACTTGAGGACAACTGCAGGAAGCTGGTGGATAAGGAATTTGAACCTCCTGTGGAGATGATGGTGAATGATTTTGATGATGAAAGAACACTTGATGAAGAAGAAGCTCTAGAATGCCAAGAAGATCCTCAGACTGAACTCTCCAACCTCCAGCGTGAAGGTGATATGCCTTTGGAGGAACTTTTGGCCATGTATGGATACGGTGATCCTACTGCTGAAAATATGCAGTCAAGTAGCTCTGAAGAAATGTCAAACCATGAATTAGCCATTGAAAATGATGATATGAGTCGAGAAATGTTGGGAGAAGATGAAGAGAAATCAGACCATGCTGAACTTCGACAGCTGTATTCTCCAGAAAAAGTAACAGAGGAGAATGCTGGTACTTCAAGACTTTTAAGATTATCCAGACCACAGAGCGAGGAGGAAGAAGATGATTATGACTACAGCCCTGATGAAGAAGAGTGGAGGAAAACAATTATGGTAGGTAGTGACTATCAGGCAGGTATCCCAGAAGGCCTTTGCAAGTATGATGATGCCCTTCCTTATGAAAATGAAGATAAGCTTTTGTGGAATCCTGCTAATTTAAGCGAGAAAGATGTAGAGGAATTTCTTGTGAAAGCCCAGGAATCCTTAGTGAATAATCCACAGGGGGTTCATGCGATTCCCACTGGTGCTCATACACGAGATGATGAACAGGCCTTATACCTTCTGTTGCAGTGTGGTTACAATGTAGAGGAAGCATTACGAAGAAGGCGTATGAATGTTGTTCCTCCTACAGATACAATGAGTTTATGGTCAGAAGAAGAATGTAGAAATTTTGAAAATGGCCTAAGAAATTATGGTAAAGATTTCCATCTCATTCAACAAAATAAGGTTCGTACAAGATCTGTCGGTGAATTGGTTCAATTTTATTACCTTTGGAAGAAAACAGAAAGACATGATATATTTGCAAATAAAGCCCGCTTGGAAAAGAAGAAATATACTTTACATCCAGGTATCACAGATTACATGGATCGTTTCCTTGAAGAACAAGAAAGTGGTGCAGTTTCCCATAACAGGGACCGTAGTTCATCTCCTAATATCAATTGTTTAATATATGGAGATCCAAAACGTCACAGAGTGCCCGAAACAAGTGATGAAACACCCTACAACGTAGATTCGTTTTGTGATCTTGCTTCTACGTTGGGGAAGGAAGGATTTCAATCTCTTGTGAATCTTACAGCACAAGCTGGAGGAATGGAAGGTGTTAGTAGTCGAAGTGACAATGATGAGAACACTGGAGGTGCAGTAGAAGGACCCCCGTTGAATAGTGTAGAAATGGCATTTTCCAGTACTACCGTAACAGATTCCTCTGTCATGAATACTTCTACCACAGATTCAGATTTGCCTCAGTCCACTGAGCCTATTGCATAGTTCAGTTTGCTGCATTGGTTTTTGGATACTTTGTGGAGGTATTAGTGGCAAATCATTGTGAATTAAGAATGATTCATTTGTATGTGGGAGAAGTGTTTTAACAAAGTTGTTGGACATTGTTGGTGAGCAAGAATTTGAAACGTCTCTTGAGGTGCATTTACATTGATTTTTTTAAAGTAAAGGGAATAAATGTGTTAGTATTTGAATCAAAGAAACAGATTATCAAGAATAGTTTCTTAAATGTGAATCACCATACTGTGTTTTGGAGTACAGGACCATTTTAGCAACGTACTCTGGCAATTATCATGATAATGAAGAAATATTGTGAGAGAGAGGACTCGCATAATCACAGTCTTGATTATGAACAATATCTAGCAAAGTCTATAGTTATGTTCTACAGTAGAATATATATTTTACATTTTATATGTACATATTTATGAAGTGGGAATTAAATAAAAAAAAATCTTGTAGTTCCCATTGCTACCAACAAAAATTTAAGTAAATAGAAGCAAAATCTGTGTGCGTATTTTTTTCATTCAATGTTAGAAAGATTTTAAATAATTTTGGAGCAACCTTGTGAAATATTTGGTAGTTAATATTACGAGTCTTACATGTTTCGTGAAAGTGCTTTATAGTTTTATGTCATTTTTCCTATCAAGAAATACATAAATATATATATTTTAGTTGTAATATATATCTATAAATATGTTAATTTTTATTCTTTATTTTCATCTTATCTTTTAATAAAATTCGATACAAAAGCAAATACCATGAAGATAAAGTTTATCTTTGAAGGGGTGTGCAGAGCAAGTGAGAAAGGACATTCACAGTAAATACCTGAAGCTATTTTCTACTGCAGGCATTGCATGTATTTTAAGTTGGCATGTAATAATGTGTCCTGTGTCATTGTAGGATTGTTTGTATTCAAGAAAAGTAAATTGTGGGCAGTTCAATTATATCTACAACTGCACTTTTTCTTGACACGAAGGGCCCTTGCACATGAGCATTGCATTGACACACATTATATAACTTGTGTCGTAGATAAACACTGTATCTAATGCAAAACAGCACATGAGCACTTTGGCCGATCTGCATAAGATGCAATGTTAATCTATGTTGTGTGTCATCACAACGCTTGTGTGACGGGTGTAAGGGAGGGGAGAATGAGCTTATGTTACTGTTCATGCATGCTTACTGAGCACTATGAAAACTTTAACATTAAAGTTACCTAAATACTTTTAAGATAATATTAGATTATGGTTGGACTTTGAGAAATCTACATTAATTTATTATAAAACTTTATGGTAAATTGCAAGAAAAGTTCAAAATTTTAAAGTACCACCAAGTTCATAACGTAGAATTCAAAGCGAGTAAATAAATTGTTGATATTAAATTTCAGATTGAGTTTCAAATCAGCTACGTGTTAATAGTATACGTAAATCATTACATCCTAAACACGAGAAAACTCCAAGGTTGTCACATAAAAATCCATTGAGCTCATAATTCAATAAATAGAAAGAGCAGTAACATAATTGGAATCAGGTTTTTAGATTTTAAGATGTCATTCTGAGTGGAACTTGTATTTCTGTATTGTAAGAACGAAATGTATGAAGCCATTGTATCAAGAAAAAGTGTGCAGTTAGTACACATATTATTACTCACCAATCATATTTTCTATGTACCACATGCAGGACAGATAGCACTGATGAAAACAAAATTGAATTCAGCCTTCATGAATTTGTCCATAAATTGAGGTCTGCTGCCAATTATAATGTTTGTAAATTATTTTTGTAAGAAAGAAAAGATGAAAGAAGCATTAAATGCATTACATAAAAAATCAGTTCATTCAGTATGTTTTAAACACACTCATTATTATTTGGCAATCCTTAAAAGAACCAAGATTTTAGATAAGATTAAGAAATATATTCTTCATATCTTTGTTCTGTTAATCCTTTTCCATAAGCTTTTCATTGACTTTGATTCTTGATTTAATTTTTTCCCCCCTTTCTTTCTTAAATGGTATACCTTCTCTTTCTTTGTAATTTTGAAATCTCAGTGGCATCACCATACTTCTCCAAGAGCAATATTGAAATGTAATACATCAGAAGAAAAAAGATCATTTATAGTACTGTTACAGATAATTTTTGGTTTTTTGCTAGATTATTGGATATGAAGACAGATGTAATAATTAAAGCATTGTAATCAGAACCATATTATTATTACTATTATAGATGTGTTACAATTTGCTTTAAAACTAAGTTTCTGAACAAATTCTAATTTCTTTCTTATATAATTTAATTTTTCCAAAAAGTACCTGGAAAGTAACTTCAACATGAAAATAAATATTTTCTTCCTCGTATTATTATTATTATTATTATTATTATTATTATTATTCCACTACATCACGACTAAAGATGTTATGAGTCGGCTCAAAATAGAATCTACTCCAGGTTGCAGCCAGCTATCTAAGGAGCAGGTCTAGGGAGTGTCGGTGCCTCTACAATACTTTGCGCAAAATGTGGGCTGTTCCAAATAAAGCGTACAGTATTATTATTATTATTATTATTATTATTATTATTATTATTATTATTAAGTTTTTACTTTTTGGGTATATGAGCTTCACTCATTAAGAGCCTTTAATTTCTGAGAAGTTATTTTAATCCCCCACACACACACTCTCGCTGGCTATTCATTAGAACATCTCAGTCGCCGATATTGCTCTTCAATATTGTTTCATCTGCTTTCATTATGTTTGCCAGCTTATTGAGTTGAATTCACATAAAAGATGAAATCACAGAAGTTTATGCAACCTTGTTTGTAATCTTCATGGTTGCAAATACTTGTAACTAACACAATTTCAGGAAGATGAAATCTTTGATTGGTTTCATTAAATAAATAAAAATATTTTGTTTGAATTTTTAAGATTAGTTAATAGGTGAATGTTTTGCAATCTTTAAGTTAGTGTTATTTTCATGTTATTTTTGGAATGAGTCTGAAATGACTTTCAAGTTCTTTAGAAAAACAACGCTGGGGTAAATAATTGTCTGACAAGCTGTGGTTTCAATGCTCTTGGCTGGCACCAGTGAACCAAAGGTTGTTTTGCCTATGTTCAAATTGTCCTATCTGGGCTTTCCTTGCAGCTTAAATCTGAAATGAGTGATCCAACATGCATATTAATGCATTTCTTAAATTTGGTGCTAGAAAAATTTGAACTTTTTCTTTCTTTCTTTCTTTCTTTCTTTTCATGATGGTGCCCATACAAGTTTTTACAGTATTATAAATTTTTTAATGTACTTTCTTTCTGTTCATTATTTAAAAAAGAAGTACTATCATATATTTATTTTCAGAATGTACTTATTGCTTAACTTTCTTATAAAAGAGTTGTGTTTGTAGGAAGCGATTGCACACAATGACGTATGCCATTGTCAAGACTTATCAGTATATGAAATATAAAAGGAGTCAAAAGAATTTAAGTTATTTTAATAGTTTTTACTACTACTACTACTACTGCTGCTACTACTACTATTTCTACTACTACTAATAATAATAATATATGTGTTTTATAGATATGAAATGTTGTAAAACTCTTTTTCAAAATTTCTTTTCTTAAACAATTTTTTTTGCCAATCAAGAAACACTGCTCTGTACACTCATTGTAATATGACAAATGAAATGGATTCAATGGTAATTAAATACAAAATGTTCCATCCTTTCCCTTACAATGTAACAAACATTTTGCACTTTTTTTTTGCCACTTTGCCTGCAATTAAACATTTTGAAAAGATATTCTAGTGTTGGCTGACTGAAGATTAAATGCATTTTTATAGATGATACATACTTCTGTGAGACGTAAATCTCAAAGAAGTTTTGTAATAAATAATTTCAAAAATTCATGCATATAATTGCATGGAAAAAATTATGAGAATGGAATACCTGCAAATAATTTGTTGATATATAACATCTTCGATATGTATTTGATATGTAATATTTTTTCAGCTTAACAGGTTTTGAAATATTAAACATTTGTTTCCTAAAATATGCAGTCAATTTTTAGAAACCCATTATGGATCAGATGCTTTAAATTTAAAGTATGAATTTCAGAAGGAGTAGTTATAGATATTTTATGACTGTGAGTGAGTGTAACTGTATGAAGGGACTGATTGTTTTACGCTGTCTCAGAATGGCTGATATTCAGAGGAGTATCGGCCAAAAAATATATTTTTTTAATATAAACTCTAGTTGAGTCCATGAAATAATTTTATGAGTGCTGTTCTTACAGTTACAGTCTTGGAAATAAACTGACATCACGTGATAGTTAAGAAACAATACTTATGGAAAAGAGATTTTAAGTGATGTAATAGGATTGATGCAATTTTGAATTTTGTTGTGATGCCAGTTACACCAGCTAACATTAAAGTAAAATGAAAGTTGTGAGTATACCTTGATTTAGAGTATATAAAATTGTATATTTGTTTATAAAATATTTTGTGTTACCTCTTGTTAAAAATTTGTTCCTGTAATTCAATTATTGATTTATCATGTAGTTTATTTGACAAGTTTTCAGATTTGATTACTGCTGTTATTGGATTTTCAAATGACCTTACATGGACTATCATAAAAAGATATTCATTAATAATTAATTCACTTAAGAATTAGAGTAACTGTCAGAACTGATGACTTGTGGAATAAACTATTTGTGAAGTAGGCCTAAGTTACGTTACAAATAAATCCTTATTATGTCTATGTTGCTGTTTCTATTTGTATGGTACAATATTGATGAGACCTTAATATGAATTATTTTTAAAATTAATAAAGCAATGAGAAACATGTACCATCTTTATATTTTTCTCCATTAGTAATTTGAACATATGTTTCTTGGAAGTCTATTTAAATGGATTCTCTAGAAGTGGGAAATAATATTAAACCAGTGATTCTACTAGTTGAATATTATTTCATACATCACATCTTTTCCAGCATTGGATAGTAGAAATTGACTACGATGAAACTTTAAACTGCCACCTACAGCCTATATGAAATAGACCCTTTAGAAATGGAAGAATTGGAAGAGACACTGAAAAAATGTTAAAATAGGAAAAGCCCTGGACCAGATGGTATTAATATCAAGCTTCTAAAATACTAATCAGAAAGTGCCTTCTTAACATCTGCTGGAGAAGATCTATACCAGATTCCTGGAATGATGCATATGTAATTCACTTATTTAACGAGGGAGAAAGGAAAAAGTGCAAAAAATAGAGTTATCATACTCTTAAATAAAGGAGACAAAATTTATGATAAAATCGAAACTGGCAGATTACAAAAGATAGAAGCCATACTGCTGAAAGACCAATCAGAGTAGCGAAGGGGTAGGTCATGTGCAGATAACGTATTTATTATCAAATTATAGAACTAGTGGTGCTACAGAATGTCACACTTTCTCGTAGTAGTTTTCAAATTTCTTTGGTCTGACCTAGCTTTTACTTTCCCGTATACAAACGTATATGCGGAGTAATACACGTAGTACAAGGAAAGTTATATATTGCTGCGGAAAATCGATTTCCAGATTTCAACGGAAATATACATTTTGGGGTTCCCTGATACCGAAAAAGTTGTTTTACTTTCATATACTATATACGCATATACGGAGTATATAGTAAGTAATGTGGGGAAAGTTACGCAATGCTGCGCGAAAAAATGGCGGCTTTTCGTCAGAAAACTAGTGGTCACGACTTCGTGCTAGTGCTACAGAATGGCACAGACTTTCCCGTATTAGTTTTCTATTTCCTGGGGTCTTCGCTAGCTATTCGGAATTGCCACATACTCTTTCTTGCCAACTGTCATCTATCACCGCCAAAAGTACATTTTTTGTCATTTTCTTAATTTTTCTGTTTTCTCTTGGTAGAACGGAAATATTAATTTTAGAATATTAAAGAACACAAAAACCTAGTAATAAATGGCAATTTTCTTGTAAAAGTTATGTGCCGTTTAAGAGAAAATGGCGTTTTAGCGCTACTAACAACGCGAAATTTGTACCTCATTTTCACAGAAAATTTTTGTTTTCAAAATACTTTATTTGAAGCACTTACACTCACAAATATAATCATGTTTACGAATAGCTGGTCTTAGATCTGTCAAAAAAATTACATTTATATATTTTTTTTAAAAAACAAAAAAAACTCAAAATAAACTGTACGTCATATTAAAGAGCGTAATTAGCACTATCCGTTACAAACGTTTGAAGAAAAAATTTGCTGCCATATGGAAAATGGCGTTTCGAGCGTTTCTGAAAATGCGGAAATTTGAGCTACTTTTCACAGAAAATGGTTGTGTTTTCGAGAAACTTTTCCTGACATTATTTAAAGCACATGTACTCGTAAATCTAATGATGTGAAAAAATCGCCGATCATGCAAATATTAACGACGTGAGCGACAAGTAAAAAAAATTACATTTTCCAATTTTTGAAAAAAACAAGAATAGAGCAACATGGCGTTTTTGTCGTCTCATAAAATACATTAGGCACTATACCCATCAAAAGTTTAAAGAAAACATTTGGAGCCGTTTTTGAGAAAATGTTGCTTTTGTAATTTTTTGAAATTGCACATATTGCGCGAAAACTACTAAAACTTTCAAAAAAATGTACATGACCTTAAAGAAATAACTCACTATGAAGAAAAATTTTTATTTGAAGGAAAAATCTGTATCTTCAATTTTGTAGTTCCAGAAAGACGCCGAAAAAATTTTAAACTTTTGCAATTTTCGAAAATTCAGAGTTATTCGTGAAAATCGGACCTATAATAAGTGTATTTTAATCTTTTCTTACAAGAAACGTAAATAAAAAAATTGGAGCCGATTTTGAGAAAATTTTAAAAATTTCCGGGGAGCTTCATGTAAAGTACTCCCAAATTTTACAGAATCTTTTTCAAGATCTCAAAGCTTTGACTAGAACCAAATCGACCGGGGAGTACACATTTTGGAAGAAATCGTACGTATGGTTTAGGCGCTAGCAGTGTTCACAGACGTACGTTTTCCTTCAATGTTTTTTCGGTATCAAGGACCCACAAAACAGGGTTTCTGGTACACCACGTGTGTTAGGGGATTTTTTTTTCTTAATTTAGCAACTGGTTTTGTCCACTTTTTCGTCATCACGGCCCGGCAATGAATTTTTTCCGCCGAAAATTCCCCATTTTTTCGCGCAGCATTACATCACTCTCTATACTACGTATATCACTCCGTGTATACGTACGTATACGGGAAAGTAAAATTTAATTGGCCAGGCCCTGATAACGAAAAAATGGATATATCCAGTTGCTAAATTAAGAAAACAATCCCATAACATATGCAATCAGAATCCCTGTTTTGTGGGTCCTTGATACAGAAAAAACAATTGAAAGGAAAACGTCTGTCTGTGAACAGCACTAGCGACTATAGCGACTAAACCGTTCAACCAAATTTCTCCAAAATTGATATTCCCCGACCGATCTGCCTGATCTGATGGCCACTTGAATTTGAAACCGATATTTTAATTTTTGCTTGTACTCTACTTGAAGCCCCTGGGATATCCTCTAAATTAAAAACAAATGTGGCCAACAATTTTGACTTAATTTTGTTGTTGGATAGTCTGAAGGTCATTTAAGAGAATGGCGCTGGTCTCATGTTGGTTGAAAACTGACTTTTCGAAAATTGAAAAAATGAAAATTTTCTTCCCACTACTACAATTATGAAGTTACAATTATTTGCGTAATGAAATGTGTTCATAAAAAATCTGCAGAAAAAGGTCGTGTTCAATTTTTGAAAAACATGAGTACTTTTTGCGAATTTTTGTGTCAAACAGGCAATTTTTATTTTCTTTGAACCATTTCTTCTTAAAAACCTCACATTTTTTATTAAATTGAGACCTTAGCATAAAGGAAGGTAAAGAAAATTGTCCAGGTTTAATATTCGTTGAAATGCGTGATTTTGCAAAAATTTTAAAAAGCTCCCCTAAGCGAACTTTAACCTAAAGGGCCGTCTATTAATTACATAACAAAATTTTCGAGTATTTTCAATACCCCCTCTTCCCCTTATAACGCATTCCCCTGCCCCAGTGTAACGCCTCAGACACCCTCCCTCCTTCTGTAGCGTTACGTAATTTATGGAAGACCCCCCAAGAGAATTTTAACCTAAGAGCATTTTAAAACAGTGCTAAAAATTAGTTTAGTAACCTATTTTAGGACCCTGGAATATAGAGAATAAATAATGAAAATGCATTATTTTAAATACATAAAATGTAAAATAACAGATTGCCTTAGCTTAAATATAAAGAATAACATTCTTTATATTTAGGTCGATTATGAATCAAATAGGATTCAACGAGATTAATATATCGATGAAAAATAGTATTTTATAAGAATTCATAAAAAATGTTCAATTAACAATTTACAAGCAATCCGCAAACTTTATTGAAATTTGCGCATTAATGCGGCAATGGATATTTGAAAAGTACATCGTTGGTGAACTACGAGATGGTGGCAGTGATATAAAAATATCTTATTTCCTAGAGCTTCTGTTTACAAAATAGACTTTAGAAATTATTGGCAACGTATTTGATAATCATTATTTTTGTTCGTGTTGGGAGGTATAGTACATACATATATTTACTAAACGAAAGGTCACTGATCTATGCATATGTTAGCATTTCATCAGTAATACATTCCATATTATAGCCTGTCAACATTCCAAAGAATATAAAACAATTCCGTAGAATGTCGATAACCCGTTTCTTATAAAATGAGGTTCGCTTTTTGGGTAAACATTTTGAGTGTTGAAAAATAAACAATTTTCAAAACTTAAGGATTTATTTTATATTTTTACGTAATAAACACGTTGCTGTTTCTCGGCTATAGAACGTTAAAGAGTACATTTTACTATTTTAAATCTTTTTACATTTTACCATTTCAAGGCCCAGTTGTACGAACTCGAAATAAAGCCGAGATAAATTTTATTCCAAGGATACAGGATGTCTTTAGACTTACTTTTATTACTTAACTCGTATCCATACACCACGAAACTGAATGTTTGTAGATGACTGTGTAATTAAATGTTACGAAATTGCATCTTACATTTTCGTAGCTCATATAAAAGATTATGCACAGAAATTATTGCAATTTATATTGACTATAGAAAAAGGTTGGATTCTTTTTATAAAAAAATTAAATAAAACTAGTTGAATTGCTAAAAAATGTTTCTAGAAGTCTTGTGAGCAATACACATACGTTTTCTTTGAACAAATTAACATTTTCTAACGAACATTAGTAAATAATGTGGTAATGTTTATAGATCCTTTTATTAATTAATGTATTTAACGCCAACAAACAGTTAAAAGCTTTGTCAGTTAAAGTGATTAAAATGATTTCTAATGAAGTTTTTCAAAAACTGAAAAGGTTTCTGTGAAAAACTATCTTCAAATTTCAAATTTACAGTAGAGCTTAAACGATTTTTTTAAAACGGCTCCAATTGTTTCAAAGAAATTTGGAATTCAGGACGAAGTTTTACTGTTCTTTAATATTCTTAAAATAAGATTTCCGTTCTACTATTACGCAACCGGCAAATTAAGAAAATGTTAAGAGAATGCACTTTGGTCGGCGGTAGATGGCAGCTGGGAAGAATATGTAGCAAGCCCGAATAGCTAGGCGAGACCAAAGGAAAAAGAAAACGAATACGGGAAAGTCTGTGCAATTCTGTAGCACCACTAGTTACTTTCCCGTATCGTCTCCTCTATTATTTCAGTAGTACTCGTATGGCTTTTCATTGCGGCTCTCACACGCAACCAATCTTTATAAATGATGTCTCTAAAGAAAGAGAATTTCACGGAGACGTGACGAATTGCACTTTAACTTTAAAAATATGAAGAATATTAAAAAAAAACAACTAGTGGGTCTTCCAACTCACATACTTTCTCGCACAGCTTCTATATGGTCCTAAATGCTATTCCACTACTTCATAAACCAACCAAAGTGTTTTCTACCAGCAAACTTTTTCCGTTCCGAGACCCGAAATCCGGTCCTCAAAGTTAACGAACCGGCATTTATACCACTACGCCAAACTAGCACCGTATGGGACGAACAGCCATAACTAGTGGTGCTACAGAATGGCACAGACTTTCCCGATTAGCTTTCTATTTCCTTGGGTCTGGGCTAGCTATTTGGAATTGCCTCATAATCTTGCCAGCTGCAATCCATCGTACATTTTTCTATCGTACCCAAAGTACATTTTTTGACATTTTCTTAATTTTTATCTTTCTTAATGGTAGAACGGAAATACTAATTTTAGAATATTAAAAAACACATAAACCTCGTCCTAAAAAGCAATTTTCTTTAAAAAATTTGTAGCTGTTTTTAAGAAAATGGCGTTTAAGCGCCTCTAAAAATGCGAAATTTCAAGCTCATTTTCACAGAAAATTCACTTCATTGTCATTTAAAGCACTTACATTAACAAATATAATAATGTTTACAAATTGCTGGTTATGTACATAATAAGTATGTGAGAGATCTTTAAAAAAATTACATTTGTGTGTTTTTTAAAAAAAACAAAAAAATACCTCAAAATGAACATTATGTCATATTAAAGAGTGCAATTAGCACTATCCTTTCCAGAAGTTTGAAAAAAAAATTGGAGCCATTTATGAGAAAATTATATTTGAGCGTTTCTGAAAATGCGGAATTTTAAGCTAGTTTTCACAAAAAATGGTTGAGTTCTCGAGAAACTTTACTGGATATTATTTAAAGCACATGTACTCGTAAATATAGTAATGTGAACAAATCGCCGCTAAAGTAATTATTAACTATGCGACGTGGGAGATCAGCCAAAAAAATACATTTTGGTAATTTTTGAAAAAAAAAAAACGAAAGATTAGAGCAATATGGCATTTATGCCATCACATAGAGTACATTAGGCACTATCCTTACCAAAAGTTTAAAGAAAAAATTTGGAGCCGTTTTTTCGAAAATCTTGTTTTTGTAATTTTTTAGAATTGCACATATTTCACGCAATATTACGCGAAAACTACTAAAATTTTCAAAAAATGTACAGGACCTTAAAGAAAGAACATACTATGGAGAACAAATTTTATGTGAAGAAAAAATCTCCATCTTCAATTTTGTAGTTGTAGGAAGACGCCGAAAAAATTCAAACTTTCCAGAGTTAACGGCGAAATTCAGACCTATGCCACCTTCATAAGTGTATTTTTCCGTATTGTTTCAGGAAATATGGAGCCGTTTTTGAGAAAGTTTTGAAAATGCCCGGGGGAATTCATGGAAAGTACACCCAAATTTTGAAGAAAGTTTTTCAAAATTTCAAAGCTTCGACTTGAGCCAGTTCGACGAGGGTTTCTTCAATTTGGAGAAGTTCTTACGAGTGGTTTAGGCGCTAGTAGTGTTCAGACAGACGGACGTTTGGCTTTCAATTGGTTTTGCGGTATCAAAGACCCACAAAATAGAGATTCTGGCTACACCACGTTTTAGATTTTTTTCTTAATGTAGCAACTACATTTTTATTCACTTTTGCGTTATCACAGCCCGGCAACGAATTTTTTTCTGCCGAAAATTGGCCATTTTTTCGCCCAGCAGTACATCACTTTCTCTATATTACGTATTTTACTCCGTATATAGTTACGTATACGGGAAAGTAAAAAGAATTAAAACCAAGCTATAAAAATAGCGAATGGACGATAAAGAAATAATTGATACGATGGTATGTATGATTTTAAAACCCAAGAAGAGACATGAAAAATTGTTAAAAGTTAAAAATTCGAAAAAATATATACAGATACTTCTAGCTCATTTACCGTAATTATCAATATTTGTGATTCAAATGGCTACACATGGTTTTCAATAAAGTTTCTAGAATGCTCTATTATTTCCTGTGACAACAGAGAATTTTGACGAATAATATTCCCCGACCAGGATTCGAACAGGCGCAGCTTCCCTCGGAAGAGCTGTGCCAATGCTCGTGACGACTGCGACCACAATGGCTATGCATATTTACACTCGTATAATGGTAATAAGTGTAGTGTGGTTTCATTTCTCGCATTAGGATGCCGAAAAATCCAGAGAATGTAAAAAAATGTCCTTTGGGCGCTCAAAGAAGGTGTCTGAGAAGATCATCATTCATAACAGAAAAACTAGTTCAATTTTGAGATTAGAAAACTAAGTTCTGCGAGAAAGTCTGAGCCATTCTATAGCACCACTAATTTTTCTAAATTTAGCAACATGTTTTATCCACTTTTTTGCTACCAGACCCCAGATATAAGAGTTTTTCTGGCGAAAATTCCCTGTTTTCCGACACACGATTACATAACTTTCTCTTCTTACGAAGTATTCGTGATGCGAGAAAGTAATAATAATTTCGGAACAGTTAGGGATGTGTAAGTTGATCGCATGCGTTCTGGTTATTTCAATTTCACGTTGAAATACTTATAATTTTATTTAAATTGGTTCATGCAGATATTCACAAGACAACGATTTATTTGACTTGATTTACGTTTCTGAAATCGAAAACGAGTTGAAAAATCGTTTAAAAGATGCAATATGGGAAAACACATACAAGTCCTGTATTGCATTGATTCTATTCGTGAGTAGAAGTACTTCAAACGATTTTCAATATAGTTTCTACACTCCTCAATGGTTTTTTCTGCAGCAACACATTCATCAAATAAAATTCCTTATCTGGGATTCGAACCCGGCATCTTCCGAAGTGAAGCACTGAGCCCCAATGCGCTTTAACCATCTTTGCCATTGGAGTGAGATGCGGACTGAGTACTTATATATTAGTGAAAACGAAATTGTATCAGCTCTATCAGTAGGAAGCCGGTAACTGTCAACATACGAAAAACATGTCTTTTGGGCGACAAAGAAAGGCAGCGGTGAAAGGCTTACTCCTAATCCTATATCCGACGAACGACATTAGAAAAATACTGCGAGAAAGTCTGTGCCATTCTATAGCACCACTAGTTTATTTATTTACCGCCCCTTATTACACACGTGGAAAAAATTGAAAGAAAAAAATTGGAGCGGTTTTTGAGAAACATTTTTTGTAAATTTGAGGCGCAATTTACGCAAAAACTACTACGAAAGTCTTTTGCTATTTACAATTCATAATTGAGATTTGTGTACTATAATTTTCAACGCCTAGTCATTTATTTTAAATTATTTCCACATTATTGCTCTCAAATCAATTAGAACCGTTTCCCTACCTTGGAATTATGATTTCGTAGAAACTTTCGTCTTCTTTTGGCGCATATCCATTTCTTTCACAGCCAGAAACGAAAACACTGATACGCGGTTTCCCGATTCGAGTCACAATTTCCCCGTCTTTTGGATAACACCATTAAAAATCCATATTCTGGATTTTATGTACAGTAATAATTTAAATATGAAGTTGCCGATAATTGCGGCGCAGAATGAAACACTAACCCAATCTTAGCATAAACTAAAGCAAGGTGGCTGTCGTACATGGTCATATTCAGCCTCAAGGCCAACTTTACAGGCCTTGATTCAGCCTAATCTTACGTCACAAGCAGCTAATGACGTATTGACGTGTCGTGATTGGGGCATTATGGCGGACTGGCTCAGTGCCCTTTGGAATATACTCTGTATTCTAGAGGGCACTGACTGGCTTCACTTTCTGAACATTGCAGAGATAGGTAAGGGCACCTCCATGTTTTCTTAGCTCCATGGTTGTCAGTGGCGTAGCGTCAGGGGACGCTGAGATGCTGAACATCCCCATATATAAGAACCTTAAATACTGTATTGATAATCTTACAATTGGTCTGTTGAGCGAAACACTTTTTGTATTAATTTTAAATTGATTTCCTATGATTGAATTCGGCGGGCTGTTGAAGCTGGCCTGTGATTGCCTGGAAGCTAAAATGCTTCTAGCATCTGCCGCCAGACTGCGACGAGCAATGACGCATGCGCAGATGGCGAAGTTCCCCTCTCCCCTCTTCTCCCCTGGCCAAGAGAAACCCGACTGCTTTACGCTAGCTTCTACTGTGGAAAGAAGCTCGTTTGTGCACGAGAGCGCAGCACACTTCAGGCGGTCAGTAAATTCTCTCTCTCTCTCTCTCACTCGGGAGTCCCCGCTTGGTCAAGGGCACAAACTGTAGAAATAGCCTGTCTACTATTTCTTAATTAATATCCAAGAAATTGTATTATCTCTTAAATAGATTACATATTATTGAAGTCTGCAATGTATAAATTAACAAGTGGTCTCATTGCCACTCGCATATAAGAATTAAAACTGAGCCATTGTATAATTTGCTTTCAAGACATCGGCAGCCCTGACTGCTGTGAGGATTTTGTGGGAAGCGCCTACACCGTTGTAAGCAATCGAGATAGTGGAAGTAGTTCCAGTGTATCTGCCTTGTGTAGCGTTCGCCTGTTATATGCAGTTGATAGTGACATTTTGTGTGTTATTGTTGAGCATCCCCAAACGTGCGAGTCACGCTACGCCACTGATGGTTGTATGTATGCTTTCTGTGTACAATAATTCAAGATTACGCAAATAAACGTAAATATTCTCACACAATTAGAAGTACTAGCGTACCCGTGCGAGAACTCTCGCATGTTAAAATTCACCCTTTCCATTTCCATCCCCATTTGTCTATCCTTTCAATTAAGAAGGAAAATTGTTAATGAAACGTATTTATTTTTTAATGTGTAAATGTAACTTCTAATGTACTTGCAGAATATCAAACAAAAATTACAATACAATTTATGTTGGAAACAAATTTTCAATAAAAGTTTATTCAGCATTATAGAGAGATGTTCTCGGAACAATTCATACTTCTTTAAAAACAACTTTGAACAAATTATTCACTCCTCCTTGAGAGTTAATTTTCCGCTTTCCTTGATAGTCACAAACATAATAGAAAAGGTTTTTACTCTTCAGAAAGCAAAGTAAATAGTGCGTAAATACCGATGGAGCAAGTACAACCCTACTCTTTGCAATATTACTTGAATTTCCTTGATTTGTTATGATGAATAGAGGTGGTTTTGGAGAGTTCAGGGTGTCAGCTTGCTGGGGTGCGAAAATTGAAAAATTATTTGTGAATTAAAAAGTATTGGATTATTTTCAGCGTTCTTACGTACAAGAAAAGCAATTCTGAACCAAAAAATAAACTAATATTTTCACCTTTGAGTACTAAATACAATTTGTTACCATTGGAAACAATTTAGTTGGCTTAGACTTCACTTCGGTACATGGGAATGTTACTCAAACGATGTTTGCATATTGAATATCTTAACGAACCGACACCTTGAGTTTAATATCAAACGGTGTATTATTTACAATATGAGTTTGCAGCTGAGCGTTGATGTACATACTTCCAGACACCACCAACATTTAAATCGTGCCTTTGGACTGCGAATGTTGGCAGTTTTCGAGTGACTTCTCCTATTCTTTCTATAATTTTAAATTTACTTGCTTTTTTTAATTAATTCACGTAGTATTGTGGGCCAGCGCGATTTGATTTTTGTTTTTCATTTATTTCAAGCCATTTTACTTTAGCTAATTTAAAACGTTTGTTCTTTGTGTTGTGCCATACACAAGTTTTTCCCTACTACCTCCGCGTACCCGTGCGAGAACTCGCACATGTTGGAACCTATGTTAGATCCATATCCTTATATTTCCATTTTAAGAGGGGTAGTAGTTAATTATATATGAGATTCTGGTAATTCCTTCAGTGTATCTTTTATGCTTACTCTATAATCCCCTGCTATAATTCCATTTTTACTTTCCCATATACGTACGTATACACGGAGTGATATGCGTATTATAGGAAACAGTGGCGTAGCGTCAGGGGACGCTGAGATGCTGAGCATCCCCGTATTTAAGAACCTTAAATACTGTATTGATAATCTTACAAGTGGTCTGTTGAGCGAAACACGTTTTGTATTAATTTAAAATTGATTTCCTATGATTGAATTCGGCGGGCTGTTGAAGCTGGCCTCTGATTGCTTGGAAGCTAAAATACTTCAGCGTCTGTCATCAGATTGCGACGAGCAATGACGCATGCGCAGATGGCGAGGTCCCCCTCTCCCCTCTTCACCCCTGGCCCAGAGAAACCCGCCGACTGCTTTACGCTAGCGTCTACTGCGGAAAGAAGCTCGTTTGTGCACGAGAGCGCAGCACACTTCAGGCGTTCAGTAAATTATCTTTCTCTCTCTCACTCGGGAGTCCCCGCTTGGTCATGGGTACAAACTGTAGAAATAGTGCCTGACTACTATTTCTTAATTAATATCCAAGAAATTGTATTATCTCTTAAATAGATTACATATTATTTAAGTCTGCAATGTATAAATTAACAAATGGTCTTCATTGCCATTCGCGTATAAGAATTAAAGCTGAGCCATTGTATAATATGCTT
Source organism: Acheta domesticus (assembly GCA_031308135.1). NCBI lineage: Eukaryota > Metazoa > Arthropoda > Insecta > Orthoptera > Gryllidae > Acheta > Acheta domesticus. Next base: position 128,702,328 of record JAHLJT010000631.1, on the reverse strand, counting down.
TCAAGACATCGGCAGCCCTGACTGCTGTGAGGATTTTGTGGGAAGCGCCTACACCGTCGTAAGCAATCGAGATCGTGGAAGTATACTGCGATTTTTGTAGGAAGAGCTCTCAAGACCACTCAAATCCCATCTTCGCGATGGAATATGTCACAGCATTTGGCGTCTTTTCTCGGTCTTGCCGGTAGAAGTCGCATGATCGCAAGCACTGCTTCATACGGTCGCGATTGTGCGAAATCTAGCGGAACGACTGTGAATGACACGAAATGCCGTGACATATTCCATCGCGAAGAAGGGATTTGAGTGGCCTTGAGAGCTCTTTCTACAAAAATCGCAGTATAGTCCCAGTGTATCTGCCTTGTGTTGCGTTCGCCTGTTAGACGAAGTAGTTGATAGTGACATTTTGTGTGTTATTGTTGAGCATCCCCAAACGTGTGAGTCACGCTACGCCACTGATAGGAAAAGGTAATGCTGTGCGAAAAAATGGCGAATTTTCGGCGGAAAAAAAATTAATTGCCGGGCGCTGATAACGAAAATGTGGATAAAACCAGTTGATAAATTAAGAAAAAAATCCCCTAACACGTGATGTATCCAGAACCCCTCTTTTGTGGGTCCTTGATACCGAAAAACCAATTGAAAGGAAAAGTCCGTCTGTCCGTCCGTCTGTGGACACTGCTAGCGCCTAAACCATATAGTGCGTTTTTTGTGACTTTGCCCCTCAAATTATTATGGCCAAGATGGAATATCACTCGACATTTTGCGTCTTTCTCGCTCATGCCGCTAGATGTCGCATGATCGCAAGCACTACTTGATACGGTCGCGATCAAGCGATATCTAGCGGCATGACTCAGAAAGATGCGAATTATCGTGAAATCCATCGTGAAGACAGGCCTTGAGGGGCAAAGTTACAAAAATCGCACTATAGGTACAATTTCTTCCAAAATGCATATTCCCCTGTCGACCTGGTTTGAGTGAAAGCTTTTAGATTTTCAAAAAGATTCTTGAAAATTTGCGGGTTATTTACATGAAGCTCCCCGGACATTTTCAAAATTTTCTCAAAAACGGCTCCAAATTTTTTCTTTAAATTTCTTGTATGAATAGAGTAAAATACGCTTATTAAGATGGTATAAGTACGATTTTCACGGATGAATTTTCGAAAACTGTGAAAGTTTGAATTCTTTTCGGCGTGTTTCTCCAACTCCAAAATTGAAGATAGAGATTTTTTCTTCAAATAAAATGTGTTCTCCAAAGTAAGTTCTTTGTTTAAAGTCATATACTTTTTTTTTGAAAATTTTAGTATTTTTCGCCCAATATTGCGTGCAATATGTGCAATTTTAAAAAATTGCAAAAACTAGATTTTCTCAAAAACGGCTCCAAATATTTTCTTTACACTTTTGGTTGGGATAGTGGTAAATGTACTCTATCAGATGACATAAAAGCCATATTGCTGTATTGCTTTGTTTTTTCAAAAATTGCAAAAATATAAATTTTTTGACTTGTCTCTCACATCGATAATATTTACATTAGCGGCGGTTTGTTCACATTATTATATTTGTGAGTACATGTCTTTAAATAATGTGAAGTAAAGTTTCTCAACAACAAAACACAACCATTTTCTGTGAAACTTAGCTCAAAATTCCGCATTTTCAGAACCGCTCATACGCCATTTTCACATAAATGGCCGTCAAAGAATACAAAAAAAACTTTAACAATTTCACAAAACTCTTGCAATGTTACGAAAATACAAAATTAAAGGCACACACTGACCAAGCGATGCTACCTGACTAACACAGCAAGAAAAACCAAATTAATGTAACATTGCAGAATGTATTGAAAGGTTACGAGGCACACATGGCTGGATTTTCCAACCCAGTCCACTCTCACAGCACCACAGCTCCTCCAAATTACACAGATGTCTAGTAGAGGGTCTCAAATGCAGATATCAAGAAAATGCCTTTCACCACCGTGGATGCTTCACGCTCGAGGTCCACCATAGCCCTTTCCGCTTGGTCCACACTCCACCAGCCATCTCTCCCGCTGTCCACCAGGCTCTGGCTCCGCCCCGGGTTCAGACCCCGGGCAGGGCGCAGGGGGGGGGCGGGCAGCCGGCGGAGGGGCGGACGTAGGCGGGGGGAGATACGGGCGGCGACGGCGTGATGGTAGTGGTAGCGGCGGTGATGTCGACGTGACGTCATCGGTGTCGGCGCCGAGGGTAGCTGGTTGCAACCTGGCCGGGCGGCGGGAGAACCGCCACACGCATCGAGGCGCGGGGAAACAATGATCAATTAATGTCTTAATTCAATCATTAATTGATTGATTGATTTTTTATTTAAGTGGGACGCACGAACTTTGGAGTTGGCGCCCCCATAACACCCTGGTGTAGCATGGAACTCCCATAATTTAGCGGGAGTATCACAAAGAGTGCCCAGGTGGGCGGAAGTCGCAGGAACTTGTCCGCGCCGACCAAAATGTGCTAACAATGGCTAGAAAAAATTTCTTCAAACTTTTAGAACGGATAGTGCTAATTGCTCTCTTTAATATGACGTAATGTTCATTTTGGGGTATTTTTTTGTATATTCAAAAATCACACAAATATATTTTTTTGAAACATCGTTCACACCGTTAATATGCACATTTCAAGCAATGTGTAAACAGTACTGTATTTGTGTGTGGAATTGCTTCTAGTGACTTCCAAGTTTCTCGAAATAACAAAAGGTTACTGTGAAAACGAGCTTGAATTTTAGAATTTACATAGTGCTTAAACACCGTTTTCTTAAAAATGGCTACAAATTTTTCAAAGTAAATTCCCATTTAAGATGAGATTTTACTGTTCTTTAATATTTTAAAAATATTTCCGTTCTACCGTTAAGAAACCGAAAAATTAAGAAAATGTCAAAAAAATGTACTTTGGGCGGCGATAGCTGGCAGCTGGCAAGAGTATTACTCGTTCACTTTACATTTGCAGACGGAGCGCTGCGATCTGTTTACATGAAGTCACCGCCGACTGAATGAGAAACGCGCGTCTGCAGTACATACTGACCGTTTATAATATGATATAGATGGCGGTGAGCAGCACACAGAACCCTGGCAGGGCAAGAACATAACCATTAAGTAGTAGATAAGTGCAATGAAGAAATAAAAATATTGTACGGAAATGTTGTGAACAGCGAGTGGTGTGATCTATTTTGTTGTATATTATCTTAATTATTTAAGGGCGCGACTCCAGCTCACTGTCAGAAAGACATAATTCGTCAGATGTGCCCGAAGCGCTTGTTCTGCCTTCGGAGACAGCTGATTGACATCGGCACCATTCGTGTATTCTCGGTTGTGTGTTCGGGCCTTCGCTTTCAAAACAACATTAGTTCCTAATTCTGCCGTCTGCAAATGTAAAGTGAACGAGTAATATGTGGCAAGTCCGAATAGCTATCCGAGACTAAAACAAATAGAAAACTAATACGGGAAAGTCTGTGCCATTCTGTAGCACCACTAGTTTAATAGATGGGTTGCCAGAGACAATTTTGAAAATTGTGGCGATTGATTGAAAATTGAAGCGATTGTGACGCTTCGCCGGATTAGCTAGACGGGCCGTCTGGCTAATGACGTCACGAATTATGCCTTTCTGGCCCAATGAGCCCCGTTTAAACTTTCTATTGCCCTCGTCCAACGAGTGAACGAAGTGGATGTCCACAAATGCACGTGGATGGTTTGCAATCGCTGATTGGCTGCAAGTCCACGACACACACACACTTCGTACTTTTTTCAGTCTACGTGTATGAAAATAGTTCCGTGAAATTCAACCAACTGAATGTTAAATACGAAGTAGGGTCAAAAAGTTCCCGGAATTGGTTATTAAAAATTTATTAAAAATATTTATAACATTCTTACATTATTTCCCTTCAAAATACTCTCCTCCTGCGTCTACACATTTATTCCACCGTTCATATAATTGTTGGAAACACTCTTGAAAGCCGTTTTTTGAAAGTTCCTTCAGCCGCTCCGTCGCATTTTCAATCACCTCTAACGAATCAGCAAAACGATGTCCCTTCAATGCCATTTTTAACCTTGGAAACAGGTAGAAATCTGGTGGTGCGAGATCGGGAGAATATGGAGGATGTTCCAGAGTGGTAACATTATTCTTGGCAAGGTATTGTTTCACCATTAGGAATCGATGTGCTGGGGCATTGTCGTGCAACAAACACCAGTCATTCTCTGCCCATTTTTCAGGTCGTTTTCGTCGAATTGCATCTCGTAGCCGTTTTAAGATCTCTGTGTACAATTCTTTATTTACTGTTCTCCCTTCAGGAATAAATTGATAATGAATCACTCCACGGTAATCAAAAAACACCTCCAACATCACCTTACCCCGGCTTCTGTCCAAGCGAAATTTTTGTTTTCTTGGTGAAGTTTTTGACTTCCATTCAGCGGACTGCCGTTTGTCTGAGGGTCGTAAAGAAAGCACCATGTCTCATCACCTGTAACAATTTTGCGCAGGAAGCTGTCATCTGCATCAGCCATTTCAATCAAGTCCCTGGACATGGTCACTCTCATTTCCTTTTGCTCAGGGATAACATTTTTGGAACAATGTGCAAGAAAACACGATCATGTTCAAGTCATTATGAAGAATGCTGTGAACACTCCCATGTGAAATACCAACTTCAGAGGCAATAGTATTGATGGTTGTTCGCCTGTCCGCAAGCACAATTTGTCGAACGCGCTCAACATTGTCGTCTGTAGTGGAAGTGGAAGGCCGCCCAGTCCGAAAGTCATCTTCAATTGTTGTGCGACCGTCGCGAAAACGCTTATGCCACTCGTAAACTGCTGTTTTCTTCATCGCAGAATTTCCGTATGCTTTTTTTAGCATCTCAAGAGTCTCCGAGGGTGATTTCTCCAGCAACACACAGAATTTAATATTGCCACGCTGCTCTAATGACGACATTGCACAATCCGACGAAAGAAAGAAACTATGATCTACAATATTAAACACCGAACGCACGGAACCAACTACAACTGCCTGCTAACCTCAAAAGCACATTCACTACCAGTTATGCCAACCTCACAAACAAAAATTTCCCTTTCAGCTAACAAATACTTGACTGTAAGCGACCATTCCGGGAACTTTTTGACCCTACCTCGTACAATAGAACAAGCCTAATCATACGGAAAAAGCAAAAACATAAGTGATTATTTACTTTATATTACATGAGTTGATTCGTGAAATGTAAGGACAAGCGAAAATGATCAGATGACGTACACGTGAGGAGCAGTTTTCTTCTCTTGGCGGATCGCGCAACACATGTATATCGCATAGTGAGATATTAGTTTTGAGCTCATTAATTCTAATGACAGTGTGAATGAATGTGACTTGTGGAATGCAACAGTATCAAGATTGATTGTTGTGATGTGTATGTACAATTTTGTGACTTTCTACTGCAAAGATAAGTGTCATGGATGAACACTTGCCTCCATCACCGGCACGGTCCACTATTATTAATCATATTTGTTTCAAGTAAGTTACGTCTAAATTTCGTGTACAATATAAATATTGCGTAAATTGCCTTCTTGTATCAAAAACTCGGCATTTCATATTCAAGACACGGGACAGCCCGCGATTTTCGTTGTGTGCATGAATTTCGTAGTCTTATTGACAATGAAATTGCATCACTATTAACATTAAAAATTAATATAATTTCTTCAAAACATAAGTAATATGTTGAATGAGTTATTACTTAGTGTGCATCGATGTCATTCCGTTTTGCAATCTTCAGTTTGTTTCGCGCATACTGCAGATTTTGATAAGACTGGGGGATATTGTGGATGGACTTGAAATTGCCACAGCGAGCGCGGCGGTGTCAGCTGAGCGTTGACAGCTGTTGTTACAGCAGAGGCCTCGGAGCTCCCGCCTCGGCGGAGGGATCTTTGCCCGTTTGTTTACGTCTACATTCTCTCGTTGGACTTGGGTTTTTATTTCTTGGCGCGTGAGGACGTGTTGTAACGATGGAATATCTCAAGGTATTTCGCGTCGTTCTCAGTCGTGCCGCTGAGTCGCCTGGTTGCGACTGTATCGAGCAGTGCTGACGACCATGCGACTCCTAGCGGCACAACCGAGGACGACGCGATATACCGTGAGATGTTCCATCCTACAGGCAAGCCCCCAAGCGCCAAGTAAATATGTTCTCGTATAGAGATCTCGTGACATATATGCAATTTTTCTAACTGTGCCCAGTGTCTGGTCACGTAAATGGGAGGTTTTGTCGCGCTACGGGAGGTCCAAGTAGTTACACTAACGTGCTCTAGATGGCTGCACCAGTGCCGATTTTTCTCATGTGATATCTGACGTCATTCGGGGAACATTCGACAAGGAGCGAAGATTTTCGAAAATCCAGCCAATTGCAGCAAGTTCTCGTATCCCTTCCATTATACCCTTTGTATTCGAGACGGGCCCTTGAAGAGGTCAAAAAGAAAGGGAGCTGAGGAAACGTGCTTTTGGCGACTTCCAGCAGAATTTGATAATAGAAGAAGCTGGAAGAAGCCATAAAATGTCGAAGGCTCCTAGTGTGTAAGTATAAATGTTTTTCAAGTTTCAAGTATTAGTGTTATAAGATAATAATTACTCAAATGACGAAAATAACAGAATATAGTTATGAATGCATGACGGTTCGAATTCGTACGTTATGAATTCATGTACGTTTTATCATAAATATTTTATAGTCACTACATTTCGAAGTGAATAATGTGGAAGACATATATATTAATAAGCTAAATTCTTTCGAATATGGAATTTGTAATATGACGCGCATTTTATAATAATACATTTCAAATTCCTTGATATCCACTACATTCGAATAATGTATTAAATTTTAAAATTTAAAAAGCCTCTAGTGCATATGAGTTGTTAATATGAAATATTTAGATTGAGTTTATTGATGCAAAAAATTGAATTGATTTGTTTCGTGTTAATGTCATGTATTGTAAATTCATTACAGAATAGTATTGTAATTTTTTTTTCCAGAGGTATTTGTTATGTCTGTGGTCATGGTCCCCAATCCATATCTGGAAGGGGACTACATTTCCACAGAATTCCGCAGAAATTTACCAGCAGCTCAGTCACAAATAGCTGGCTGTCATTTCTGCATCTTCCACCAATATCACAATGGCCTGATGGTAATTGGAAGAAGATCACCTTGTGCTCTCACCATTTTGAAGAGAGTGATTACAACCCAAGGCACCAAGAACAGTTCCTTGTCCGCTTAATGCCGGGGACTGTTCCTTCCAAAAGTAAGTTTTCAAGTCCAGAAATAAAATTATTTTGAGGAGAGAGGGGAGAAAATTGCATTTTATGATCTGTCCTGTAAGATACCACTACAATCATCTTTTTTCGAAAAGAATAGACAAAATAGCAACCCTGGAGAATTTTATCATAAATAATTCAAACATGGCTACAATACTTTAATGAATAGAATTCAGAAACAAATATTATTTCTTTCTTATTACAATGGTATTGCTAACCTAGCTTCACATGCTTATATCTGGTGAACGAAACTTTAATTGAAAATCAATGGATCAAACTTGTAAGTGTCATTATTTCTTCATTGCAGATCCACCAAGCTGTCCAGGTGCCTTTGGGGAAATCTCTTCAACTCAATGTGAGAGTACCCATTCAGGTAAATTATTATTTAATTACCTTCAATTTTTTTTCAAACAACATACCATTCTCATTGAACATTTATAATTAATTTCATATATCAAATTAATTTTTCTAATGGCTTTTAGTTTTTTAATTGATGTCATAATTTTTCCAGGTGACCTATTGGTGGAAGATGCAGAAGGTCCTTCACAAATGGACACATTTGAAGAGGAAAGTCATGGCACCAGCAGTAGTCAGGTACAATCTTCTTTGGGTACACCAGACACACCACTGCGAGGGGCTCTTTCCAAATTTAAGTTTGGCTCCAGAAAATACAATTTGAAAAGATTAATGGGTTATCGTAAAGGGCAAATTATCTCCCCTCGTAGTTACAAAAAATTTCAGGTTGCAAAATATTTTAAAGATAAATATTTGAGACAGGCAAGGAAACGCTTGGATATGTCCTTTTTGCAGACACGGAATGTGTCTCATGAGGACAGCCATGTTGTTGACTTGCCCAAAGAAATTTTTGATTCTCATCTTCAAAATTCAACCATTCCAGTTAATTGCAGACGGTATTCTGAGCGCATTAAGGCTCTGTGTCTGGCTATTCAGGGAAGTAGTGCTAAAGCATACCGGCTGCTCAGACATGTGTTCACCTTACCATCCTCCAAAACTCTGACACGCATTCGTCAGAGTGTTCCTTTAACCACGGGCATTTCCAAGACTGTGCTTAATTGCATGGTTAAGCAACTCTCTACCATGTCGGAAATTGACAAATTGTGCGTCCTTATGTTTGACGAAATGAGTTTGCAAAAACATCTCGATTATGATCCTATTCAAGATCATATTTTGGGTTACCAAGATTTGGGAGGGAGTCGCTATCCCTCTTTTGCTGACCATTCTCTAGTTTTCATGGTGCGTGGTCTGATATCTGAATGGAAGCAACCTGTTGCTTTCCACTTGGGTCCGGCCATTACCAAAGGAAATCTAGAAAATGCAATCAAAGAAACTGTGGTTGCATTGCAGGGAATTGGGTGTAAAATTGTGGCCATAGTTTCTGATTTGGCGCGGTCCAATGTTTCGGCTCTTGAAGAACTGGCCACAAAAACAATGCCTGAAAGAGACAATCCACTTATCAAAATTGGGAATGAAAAAATTTTTGTGTTTGCAGATCCACCTCATCTTCTCAAGGTTTTGAGGAATAACTTCCTTACATTTGACATTGAATTCAGAGGGTGGGATGATAATAAAATCAAAATTGCAAAATTTGAAGTTTTGAAAGAGTTCTTAGAATATGAGAAAAAGCAGAAAATGTCTGAGGTGTATCCATTGAAAATTAGTGATCGTCATCTTGCTCCAAATTCAAAAGAAAAAATGAGAGTTAAATTAGCTGCGCAATTGTTTAGTCATAAAGTTTCCCGTGAATTGAGCTACTATGCCCAAAAAACTGGAAATAAATTAGCTGAAGATTTGGCCGAATTCATTTTTATAGTTGATAAACTTTTTGATACTTTTAATGCTTCATCAGTAAATGACAAGGAACTGAGAACTCCTGTCACTCAAAATTCTAAACATCATATGATTTGGAATACATTGCGTAGAAGCCTTAAAGATTGGAAATTTGTGGTACGGTCTCCCGAACAAAGTAAGCCACTAAGTAAATGTTTTCAATTTTGGCAAAATAATATCATCGCTATCCAGTCCCTGTGGAAGGAGATGAGGGAACTGGGAGTGACAAAAATTAAAACCAGAAACATAAATCAGGATCCATTGGAAAATTTTTTTGGTAGTGTTAGGCAGCAGGGAGGCTGTAACAGAGTTCCAACTTCAAGACTCTTTGTGGATATTTTCAAAATTTTAATGCTAAATTCTTTTGCAATTAATATCCCAATTCACAAAAGTAATGTTTTGCACACCAATATTGCCCTACTCACAGATTTGCTGAACTCCAAATCTGCCAGTAGTGAGCCTGTTCATTCATTGGAAACTTTATTGAGGGAGGGAAATTCTTCAACTTCTTTGGCTTCACTGTGTTCAGTGAGCAAGGAGGTTGAAGAATACACCGATTGGGTAAATACACTCTGTACTGAAACCACAGAAGGGATATTTGGTTCTGCCCAAAATTTGCTGGTATCTTTCCTTCGTAAACATTCAAATTACCATTTCCCCTCCTCTTGTTTCCAATGTTTCCAAAATATTTATCATTGTACTCATTCAGAACCTTCCTTGAACAACACCACGTGTGGCGAATGTACCACTCTAAATTCTACTTTGGCTTCAGAAATGTTCAAAATTTTTATTTCGACACTTCAACAATTACAGAAAACTGGGTACAAGCCACACTTGTCTGAGGAGCTGAAGGCTTGTGCCAAGGCTATTCCCCTTCAAGGTCTTTCTTGCAGCATACATAAAGATGACTTGTATGAAGCAATTCTAAATTTTATTATTGATTTTTCAGTTCAAAAATTTTGTTCAAAAGTAAATTATTGTATCAGAGATGCTGCAAGAAAGAAAAAAACCAAATAAATAATTTCCAGCAAGTTTTAGTTTTTGTGTTGTAAATATTATTAAGTGTTATATTTATATTTTAAAGTGAGATCTCGTTGGTCACAAAAGTGGAGACTTCTATTGTTGTTGTTATTATTATTATTATTATTATTCCATTACATCACGACTAAAGATCTTATGAGTCGGCTGAATATAAAACCTACTCCAGGTTGCAACCAGCTACCTTAGGAGCAGATTCGGTGACTATCAGTGCCTCTACAATATTTTACGCAAAATGTGGGCTGTTCCAAATAAAGCAATTTCTTGCACTTCCCAGTCTTTTGAATTACCTGGGAGTAATTATTATTATTATTATGAATTATTAATATTATTATTATTATTATTATTATTATTATTGTTCTTGTTAATGATAGACACAAAATCCCAGAGAAAATTCTGTGATACTTAGGGGAAATGAAAGTACATTACTAGTTAATACAAGTATATCTGCACAAATCCCCATCATTTGGGTTTCTTAATGTCTAGCATGGCACGCACATGGCACAAATTTACTTTATAAGATTTACTTTAGTGTTTCAAAAATGAAGCGATTAACAGCTGGGTAGAATTGATCAGCGGTAATACCAAACAGCAGCCATTAACAATTTTTAAGTAATTGTCTTCTAAGTTTGCTATGAGAGATTCAATATAAAATAAACTTTTTTAAAATTTCGGTATCTTATAATAATAATAATAATACTTTTCTGGATGTTACTGACATTAGGGTTGTAACCTTTTTTGTGGGGGGGGGGTCATAATGAGCTTCAATGATTCAATAAATTTAAATGTCTTAGTCATAAAAATGTAAATGGATGATTGAACAGAATACAAACGTAATTATTCAAAATATATTTGATTGTATTAATTTGGATCTATATTATCAGAAATGTGAGAAAAATGAAAATTGTTGAACAATTGAAGAACCATCATTCAAAATATTTTTAATAATCTTCTTTGTGTATGAAAAAGTTTCTAGAAAATGGATTAAAAATGTAGTGGAGTTCGGAATTAATTTATTTATTGAATTGGAGGAATTTGAGAACAAAATATTTTCTTTCTACAAAACCAAGTAAGCAAGTTTTTCCAATGCAAAAAAAAAGGATATTTTTATTTCAATTAGGAAAATTAAAACTAGAAAATAAGTACATACATTTTAAAAAATGTTAAAAAAATAATTCTAGAAAAAGGATTATCATTTCTAAATCGTCTAAATTTAGAGGATACTCTGAATTTTCAATGAAATGAATGTAAGTAAAGTTTAAAAATTGAAAATTAACCTTATACAGTAAAATTGGAATTATATTCTTGGTGACGTAATGTGATTTATGAGCACAAAATGAATTATATATTTGTGAAATGTATTGATAAAAGTAGGAAACTCTTCAGATTCAAACACAAATTCTTGTAGCAAATGTTGCTTCATTTGAATATCAACAAAAGGAACATCTTTTTTCATTTATTTATTGGCAAAAATCACTGAATATTTTTTCATTTTGGAAATGCTGACTGCCAGATTAAAGTGCCATTGAAAATACATAGTACATTTCTTTGAAACCATACAAAAGTATAAGATATTTTAATTTTTATCTTATTCCATCATTATTAAGTTATAACACTTCAAATAATCATAGTAGCCCCATGTTTTCTTTACTCATATTACCTGTTATGACATCTGTGTTTCTAAGTATTAGCTTTCATTGCAGAAAGATTATACACCGTTGTTGTATTTGTATATTGGTTTTCTTATTTTGTAAAATGTATACTATTGTAGTTTTCATTTAGTTTTCTCTGCTTGCTTGCTGGAAATTAATTATGTGGTATGTGTCCTAATTTCAGGCCCCTCTTCATTCTTATACCAGTCAATGCAAAAACTACTTATCCAATTAATGACAATAGTGTCATCAAGTTATATTCAGAGTTGAAACATGTTCAAAGGCTTGACACTATTGGTCTATATAAAATATGTTTTCCTGATTGTTTCTTGCAACTTTTGTAATCCGTCTTTGATAAACTTATGCAGATATTGAGGGGCCTGCAAAATATTCAGAAGAATGACTTATTACTTCTTTAATGGAGGTATAAGGAGTAATAAGCCTTTAATGGAGTAATAAGTCTTCTTTAATGTCTTAATACAATGACAACTTTCAAAATGTTAATGATTATGTTCTATTGCATTTTCAACGAGTGTGGTTAATTATCATTGTTAATTTTAGTCTCCTTTTATTATTGTTATTTTTTATATTGTGTGAATTCTTTATAAAACATTTTGTTGTAACATATTTCATTGCAATTTTGAGTTCAGTCATGCTTATTTATATTTTAAGATTTCAAGTTTGTCAATGGTTTGATTTTTTTTCAGTTTTTGACATTTTTTTGTTAAAATTTCCACATTTGTAATGTAAATGATAGAATTTTGGTTAGTTCTACAGTGTTTATTTTATATTATAATTATAAGTTTTTAATTCTTAGAGTGAATCTTTATTATTATTTTTTTAGAATCATTTTATACTGTATGATTTAAATTTCTATGACCCATATTGAATTTTGTAGTAGAAAATGAAAAAAATAAATATGTTTTTGTTTCTAAAAATATGTCTTTCAATTTACAAGTTACCTTTCCACATTTGCCCTTCCCAAACGCAATTTTTAAATATTAATTATTTACTTTCTACGAAACATGCATGGAACGTTATAAATCAATGGCAAAGAGCAGTACGCTTTCCGTACGCGACTACTGCGACATCTACGAACGTCGACGAACGTCTATGCAACTACTTCAACAGAAGTTCGTTATACGACGTCCCTTTAACACGGCCGTGTCCGCCCACTGACTGTGCCTCTTGCAGGTATCAGGTGTTCAAGATTTCTTCCAATCGCGAGCTTGAACGTAACCAAAGAAACTTTACTGTAGCGACATATAAGTTCCCGATTGGATGAAATCGTCAACAGCTACTACTTGCCAGAGGCACGGTTAGAAAAATCGCACTATAACCAACGACCACCAAAGACAAACGGAGGGTGCCAAACCGAAACCGACATACAGGAGAAGGAACGAGAAGAGGTTACGAAGTATAACGTAAAGTTGTGTGTATAGTGCATACATATGTGGAGAACATTCCTTTCTTTACTTGTAATTTCTTCTGGTTGTATATAAACAATAACGAAAGGTTCAAAAATATGTATGTAACATGCCATACATTGTTGTGCGTGGAACTTTAGGCATGTCAAATACAAAAGTGTATGGGTTGTCTTCTCCCGAAGCCGAAAGAATAAGCTCACAACTGAGACCTGGCCCCGTTAATGAGGCTAAAGATGAACTCACATTTTATAATTCGGCTGTGTTTGTCATGAATCAGCTGGAGTACTTTTTCGGCTATCGTGTTGTAAGCTGTGCTTGTCAGGGTGATGCAGCTCAGCCTGTCTGGACCATGGCAAAGCCTCGAAACTACTAAGTTAAAAGTATTGTAATACTTTTTTTTAATAGTGCTCAGGTGAGGAGTAGAGTAGATAACTGTTTAAGCTGATACATATATTCAAAAATGTAAACATACAGGATTATAGCCAGTGAATATTTTTTTAATTCTTTGAAATCAAATCCAATTGGTTAACTTTTCTTAAAAGAACAAATAACTCGTGGTTGAGAAAGATAGACTACTTTGTATGAGGATAGACTATTGTGCATCTTTTTGGATGCTTATTGTTGAAACTTGGAAGATACCAATTCTTAAACACCAATCTGGTTGATTTGCAGTAGTGTGATAAATTAAATAAGAGTAAAAATCTGTAATACTTCAGAGCATTTAAGACTGTTAAATACAACTTTGGATCATGTTATTTTTATGTGATTTTCTAGGCTCTGATATTTATTTTTATTTTCTTTTTAAAGGCTTAAAACTTGCAATAATGACATGAATTACTTACAGAAAAAGAAATCTTATCCCTTTATGAGCAAATTCTGGGGACCTTAGAAGTGATCTTAGAACAAAGTTGATTGCATTAACCAAGTGCTTAGTAAATAATACAATAGACAAATGTTAAAAAGAAAAAAAAGAAGATTGTTGCAAGTTTTGTGACTTTCAAAACTATGCTTCTAACTTTTGTGATTAGATAAGTACATTTAAAGTCAACTTCAATAAAAATAAAAACTACATATGAGAGGTTGACTTGTATACTTGTGATTAATTTTTTGTTGTTCAAAGTGGTAAATGAACTTTGTACTTCAAGTTTTTGCTTCAGAACATAAATTTCCCAGTATTTTTAACCATCTTGTAGGTAACAGCTTTCCAATGTAAATTGTCTGTGAAATTTAAAACTTGTAAATGCTGGGCTTATTTTCACATCAAATTGTGCTTCTATTTTTAGCTGAATTCAATATTACTATAATCATTTCTCCACAAGAATGTTTTGTTCATTCTTATGTAGAAATTATGAAGTTAAAATTGTTTTTTATTTTTAGCATCTTTTCAAATCATGAAAAGCATTGATCTCTCTGCTTTTCAGCCCATTAATGTTGAATTTATCGATTTAGATATTTGTCTTTCTCAAATTCTATAGCTCACCTTGAAATCGTAGTGGGGTTCTTCAGTGTTTCTGCAGTCATATAAGTTTTTATACAGTTCTTTATTGTTTAAATGCAACTCTCAACAGACTGTGGTGGTGCGGTTTATCCCCAAAACTGGGTTTTGAGTTTTTATGAGCACAAAGGCAAAAATTAGTTTTCTGGAAACACACACGAACTGGAAGCATTAATGAATTGGACATGCTACTATGAATCTTGCGCTTCCCCTGCTACAATGCTTAGAATATTGATATATTCATTGCAAATGATATAAAAAAGTGTTTTTTATTTATTAGATACTATTACTGGTATAAGTTACATTTTTACAAAACTGTAAACTATCAACTTCTACTAAATTAAACAAAATTATTAGATTTCGAGACTGAATTTGTCAACAGAAGGAGAAAATACAATGATTGCTGATTTTATCTGTACTTTAATTTATGGTGTATTTTTAAAAACAATGGATAATTTTCTGTTGAACAAATCTTTCAAATGTTCACACGTTTAAATACAATCTATTGTACATAACATAAAAATGAAGTGTGAAAATTAAATTTTCTTTGTAACAAAAATTAAAATATCCATACCTTCCTTGCTCCTTAAGTCTTTCCAGGTTAATTAATTTTTACTATTGCTTGAAATATTTGAATACAAGTTAATTTAAAATGTTTCATAATCTTAAAATAATTATAAATAAGTTGCTGTGTTTAAAAGCAACAATAATAACAAATGGTCTTCAAACATTGAAGTAATGTAGTATGTCTCGTACTGTGAGACAGCAAGGTGGTACAAGGTAGTGCTACAGTTTCGAAGTAAGAATTCATGAAGTGTGACTGTAACTGTCTAAAAGCAGCTGTATGGAAACACAAGAGGGAAAGTAGTATGTAATGATATGCTCATGAGGCGAGGTGTTGCTTCACAAATTTATTAATACTGGTGTGGGAAGTACAAAAGGAGAGGCAAAACAGGTAAAATAATTATGTGATTATGTTTTTCTCTGTATTTTCTGGGTGTTGCATGAATCTTTTATAAGACAGTGAGCACAAAACTACCCTTCCCTTCACAAGGAGAAACTTTTGTAATTAAAAATTGTATTGTAAAATTAAACTTTTGTATTTAAAAATGGGGATGGGCTATAACATCAATTTATTAAAATATCAACTGCAACATCATTGTTGTTACGTTTTCTAGTTTTTTGGGTCAGTTTTCTAATTGCAGGTTATCCCTGGGAACATCCATGGATGAAATAATAGAAACTATTGTAAGATATTAAGTAAAAGCTGACAGTCCCCACGACAAAAGAGAAATTACGTCTTTGTTTTACTTTATTTACAATTGGAGGTGAAAGTATCATACCATTATTTTCATTGGCCCACATTTATATTTAATCAGAATCCTTTCAGATGTTTGCAGCCACATCTACCAGTTAAAATTAACTTCAGTCTTCAGTCCAAGATGCTTCTGAGTTAACTTCCATCGTGGTAGCTGAGATCTTGTGGCAATCCATAATGGTAATTGAAGGTAAGCGATAATCAACCACAATTTTTAAGTTCATATTATTTATTAATATAACATATGCCCGAAGTCACTTTCGGGATTAAAATTTCCCATACTCACTGGGTTTCTAGCAACAAACAGAAAAATTAGAAATCAACACAAAGAAGGAAAAAAAAAATACAAATTACTTACTGCCCAAGTAACATGGATCACACCAAATTGAGCCAATAAAACCGGGAACGGCTAGGTGGCTGCCGTATTGTGGAATAGCGAGGTGGAAGTCCACTCAGGAAAGGGGGGTCTATTGTTGGACTATTGTTGTTATTGAGAATGTTCTGATCATAGCAATGCCATAACTCAACCACATAGAAATTGAAGTCCAAACCTGGTGTAGGACAGAGTGGTACACCTTTTTCACAATTTTTGCATTATCCCTATGCTACTATATCTCAATGTCTCAACATGCATTTTGGGGTAGTAGGATAATGTTGCCCCCAGTGCTTCATATATAATTGCCTACCTAACACAGCTGTAATAATGAATATGTACAGAATGAACTTCAGGTAAACAGTACTCATGATAGAAATAAAATTTAAAAAACACCCAACAACAACACACACACACAAAACTTGCCATGAGAAATAGACCATACATGAAAATCATGGGCAAATTTTCAAAGTAGTTGATACTTAATATTGTGCTTCTGATTAGCTTACAAGCACAGGTAAGACTATGGCATCAGGAAATGAAAGCAATCTTAAGAAGTACAATTTCTTTTCCTACGTTAACGTGGAGGATGATGAAATTGCAAATGCAGAAGAATCTTAATCTCTGATTCTTTTAACCACAATCTGATTAGGGTTAATATGACTGAGGTGGATGAATGAAAGAGAGGACTTCAGCGAAGATATTTTAGTTAGTTACTTTGTAAATATAGTATTTTGCCCTGTTAATATTATTATTTATTATTGGTAAGCTATATTAGCTCAGTGTCGTGAATCAATTGTTTTACTAGACAACCCACTTGAAATTTACGCATTAAAGGCTTTTGTGTTGCAGCAGCCCTTGCCAATTTTCACGCAACATCAATACTGGAATAGTTTTGCCTTGGCTCAGACATGGATCCTGTATGCATTTAATGAATCATGTATTCTCGCAACGCTCCAGGTCAACAGTCATGATGACTAGTACTTTAATAAAATCACCATATAAAAAGTAGCCTTGAACATCTATTAATGAACCATTTTGACATGAACAGAGATGCATGCAAGTGGCATTCAGCAGTAAAAAAATACCTACTATTTTAAGAAACATAATTTTTGTTAAATGTTCAAAAGATTTATTCCTAGTAGAATTATTGTATGTAAAAATAGGCTTGAAGATTGCAGTATTCATACCCCTCAAACTTTTAATTCGTTCCTATTTGTACGTTTGTTGTGAGGTCAATTGATAAGTTCGCATTGCAAAATTGTTGCTAAGAGTATACCAATTGTCTCTAATATTAAATGACAAAAGGGTGAAAATGAACTTTTTATGAGGCAAAGGGATACAAATTATTGCATGAAATTGCAATTTTTTTATTTGAAAACCAGTTTCAACAAACGCATTTGAATTAAATATGAACCGTATGTACCCTCATGAAATTATAAATCAATTCAAGATTTCTATTAAACAATAAATTAGCGAGTCATTTTTCTCTAGGGGAGTAAAAGTGTACATGTACCCAAAGGCGTATCTTTGGGAAACATGGGATGTTCAATGGGCGCTATTTAGAGTATATCTGCTAAAACAAATAATCCTAATTTGAAGTATCCTGACAGGGCTGCAAATTCTATGCTTGCCATGGGTGCCTGAATAGCTAAGTAGCTTCTGCTTGTACCATTGCAAAAAAATAAAGAAACCATTTCAACAGAAAAATACAGTTTTTTGGGGGTCCTGATACCAAAAAATAAGTTTTTTGTTTTTCTTCTTCTTTCAAAAATGTGTATCTGTGAACACCATTTTGTACCTCATGCATATATAGGATTCTGTTTGCATTATAAGAAAGTTTTACGGCAAACTTTCCGTTTTCTTCAAAAAGTCAACATTTCTAAACCATGAAGTTTAAGATTGAGATTATTGCCTCGATAGTGTTTTTCAGCGTCTTCCGTCAGTTTAAATTTTTCTAACCACATTACGTTTATGAATATTTTCTTTCATAATTCTTACGATTATCTACAGATGATTAAGATGTTTCGTTTTTTCAAGCTTTATATTTGATTTTGACCCTTACAGTCAACAAAAAAGAGGAGACAAAATATTAAAAAAATATTTTTCTCCTTTGTTTTTAAGTCAATCTCATGTTCTGACAAATAATAATTAGGGGTGCTACAGAATGGCACAGACTTTCTCATACTAGTTAGTTTTCAAATTTCTTTGGTCTGGCCTAGCTTTCTGTCTTGCCATATACTTTTGCCAGGTGCCATCTATTGCCGCCCAAAGTACATTTTTTTCAAAAGTTCTCAATTTTTCGGATTACTAATAGTACAACCTAATTATTATTTTAAGAATATTAAAGTAGAGTAAAACCTCATCCTAAATGGCAATCCTTGGAAAATTTGAAGGCGTTTTTTTAAGAAAATGGCAAGAGTAACTAAATGCGAAATTTTAAGCATTTTTTTTTTGCAGAAATATTTTGAGTTTTTGAAAAACCTGATTAGAAGTCGTTTGAATCACTTTCACAAATGCTATGGTGTTTACAAATCACTGAAAATGTGCGTGTTAACAGCAGGAGACATTAAAAAAATTACATTTGTGTAATTTTTTTAAAACAAAATTATACAGAAAAATGAAACTTATGTCATCTCAAAGAGTGCAATTACCAAAAGAGTTTGAAGAAACATTTTGGAGCAGTTTGTGAGAAAAAAGCGATTCAGCATTTCTGAAAATGCAGAATTTTGTAATTTTCAGAGAAAACTTTCCAGTTTTTGAGAAACTATGACATTATTTAAAGTACATGTACTCATAAATGCAATAATGTGAACAAATCGCCACTAATGTAAATATTAACGACGTGAGAGACAAGTAAAAACTAGTGGTGCTTCCAACGCACATACTTTCTCGCTCTGCGTCTATACGATCCTTATTGCTATTCCACTACTTCATAAACCAGCAAAAGTGTATAATACCAGGAAACGTTTCCCGTACCGAGACCCGACATCCGACACTCAAAGTCAACGAACCGGCACTTATACCACTACGCAACACCAACACCGCCTGTCTCGAACAGAGCCATTAAAGAATAGAATCTACCTATAAAATGGTCAATGCATGATTAAGAAACAATTGATACGATGGTACATACGCTTTACAAATACAAGAAGAGAAGTAAAAAATTGTTAAAAGTTAAAAATTGGAACAAATATATACAGACATTTCCAGTACATTTATCGCACTTGCATATATTTTAGTCAAAACGTAATTGTGTGGATTTTATCATTAGACGCCGGTAATTTTCAACACGCGAAAAACATGTCCAAAAAGGCAGCGGTGAACCGCTTTACGAAGTATTCGTAAGGCGAGAAAGTAATAACAATTTTTGGAACCGTTAGGGATATGTAAGTTCATCGCATGCCTTCTGGTTATATTGTATTACAATTTAACGTTAAAATGCTCATAATTTTACTTAAATTGGTTCATACAGATATATACTAGACAATGGTTGATTTGACATGTCATACGCTTCAGAAATCGAATAACAGTTGAAAAATTGTTTAAAAGACGCAGTTAGGGAAAACACAGACAAGTCCTGTCTATTTATCTGCATTGATTCTATTCGTGAGTAGAAGTACTTCAAATGATTTTCAATAAAGTATCTACACTCTTCAATGTTTTTTCCTGCAACATCACATTCATCAAATTAAAATCCCCCTCGGCGGATCGAACTCGGCACCTTCCTTATTGAAGATCTCAACTCGAAGGTGCCTTAACCAACCGCGCTACGGGACCCACATGCAGACTATCTGCTTAAATTTTAGTCAAAACGTAATTGTATCAGTTCTATCATTAGGAAGCCGGTAATTGTCAACATGCGAAAAACATGTCTTTCAAAAAACATGACCAAGAAAGGCAGCGGTGAACGGCTTACTCCACAATTTATCCGATCGGCATTTGGAAAATAACTACTGCGAGAAAGTATGTGCCATTATATAGCACCACTAGTTTATTTATACATTTACCGTCCTTTATTACACACGTGCAGAAAATTTGAAGAAAAAATTTGGAGCGGTTTTTGAGAATTTTTTTTGTAAATTTGAATCGCAATTTACGCAAAAAGTACTCATTTTTTCAAAAAACGGTATATGACCATATTTGAAGTGCTAATTTTGTACAACCGACTTCGTCTGAGGCGAATATCTCTATCTTCAGTTTTGCAGTTTTTAAACAGTTTTTTGCAATTTTCGAAAAATTGGGCCTATCAACGAAAATGATACGTACATCATTCCCTTCAACGTTCTTTGCACTATTCAACAACAAAATATATTCAAAAAATTTGGAGCCATTTTCTTTTAACTTAGAAAATCTCAAAATGGGCTTCAAGTAAAGTACCCTCAAATACTAAAATATCGGTTTCAAATTCAAGAGGCCTTGAGACGAGTAAAAACGATCGGGGAATATCAATTTTGAAGAAAATCGGCTGAACGGTTTAGGCGCTGGCGTTGACCACAGACGGACGTTTCGCCGTCAATCGATTTTGCAGTATGAAGAAGCAACAAATCATGGATTTTGACTACACCACGAGATAGAGGATTTTTTTTCTAAATTTAGCAACAGGTTTTATCCACTTCTTTGTCACCAGACCCCTGCTGTAAGAGTTTTTCTGGCGAAAATTCCCGGTTTTCCGCCGCACGATTACAACTTTCTCTTTTTACGAAGTATTCGTAAGACGAGAAAGTAAAAACATCACATTTTTGTAATTTTTGAAAAAACAAGATTAGAGCAATATGACGTTTATGTCGTCTCATAGGCATTAGGCAATATCCCTCCCAAATGTTAAAAGAAAAACTTTGGAGCCGTTTTTCTCAAAATATTTTGTTATTTTTTTATATTGCACATATTGCGTGAAAACTACTAAAAGTTTCAACAAGAAAAAGTGTGCATGACATTAATGAAAAAGAGTAATTATTGACAAGATGGAAGTTTTGAAAAGATCCACTTTTTCGGTATTTGGGGACCCCAAAACGTGTATTTCCAGTGAAATCTCGAAATCGATTTCCTGCAGTATTACATAACTTTCTCTGTACTAAGTGTATTATTCCGTATAAAAAAGTAAACTAGTGGTGCTACAAAATGGCATAGACTCTCGTAGTAATTTTCTGTATTTTTTTGTCTCGGCTAGCTATCCGGACTTGACACATACTTATGCCAGCTGCCATTATCGCCGCCCAAAGTACATTTTTTAAAAATTTTATTAATTTTTCGGTTCCTTAATAAAAGAATGGAAATATTATTTTAAGAATATTAAAGAACAGTAAAACCTTCTCCTAGATGGCAATTTTCTTTGAAAAATTGGAAGCCGGTTTTAAGAAAATGGCGTTTAAGCCCTACTGTAAATGCAAACCTTTCTCTTTTCACAGGAATCTTTTATGATTTCGAAAAACTTGATTGAAAGTCATTTGAAGCACTTGAACTCACCAATAAAATAGTGAGAGATCTTTCAAAAAAATTACATTTGTGTAATTTAAAAACCAACCAGAGAATACAGCAAAATTAATTCTACGTCATCTTAAACAGTGTAAAAAGCGCTACCCGTACGAAAAGATTGAAAAAAACATTTTGTGACAAAATGGTGGTTTCTGAAAATGCGAAAATTTGAACTAACTTTTACAGAAAACTTAAGTTTTCGAGAAACTTTATTTGACATTATTTAAAGCATATATACTCATAAATATAATAATGTGAACAAATCGCTGCTAATGTAAATTTTAACATGAGAAACAAGTCAAAAAATAATATTTGTAATTTTTGAAAAACAAAAGAATAGAGTAATATGGCGTCAATGTCATCTCATAGAGCACATTTAGCTATGTCTACCAAAAGTTTAAAGAAAAAAATTGAGCGGTTTTTGAGAAAACCTTATTTTTATAATTTTTTAAAATGCAAATATTGCGCGAAAAGTACTAAAATTTTCAAAAAAAATGTACATGATCTTAATGAAAGAAATCACTTTAAACAAATTTTACTTGCAAGAAAAATCTCTTATCTTAAATTTTGTAGTTTTAGAAAGATGCTGAAAAAATTTCAAATAAAATACAAACTTTTGCAATTTACGAAAATTCAGAGTTAACCGTGAAATTATGACATACGCCACCTTAATAAGTGTATTTTACTATATCCTTACAAGAAATTTAAAGAAACAATTTTTAGTGGTTTTTTGAGAAAATTTTGGAAATGTCCGGGGGGGGCTTCATATAAAGTACCCCTAAATTCTGAAGAATATTTTTCAAAATCGCGGCGCCTTGAGTGGAACGGAAGCAATCGAGAGACTCGCCGTTGTACCTTTCTTGTTCAATAAAGTATTATTATTATTCCCCTACATCACGACTAAAGATGTTATGAGTCGGCTCAAAATAAAATCGACTCCAGGTTGCAACCAGCTAACTAAGGAGCAGATGTAGGGACTGTCGGTGCCTCTATAATACTTTGTGCGAAATGTGGGCAGTTCCAAATAAAGCAATTTATTGCACTTCCCAGTCTTTTGAATTACGTGGGAGTTTAGACACGTTCTTACACAAATTTTGCGGAATAAATCCCAGAGCCCCGATGATTATCGGTACGATCTGTGCTTTTGCGCCCCTCATTCGTCTGATCTCGATTTCCACTCTTGTATTCCAGACGTTTCTCTGCCTCCTTGGTTTTGATCGTAAGGTACAGCAACATCGACAAGTAAACACGATTTTTTCTCCAAATCCCGGAAAACTATATCCGGTTTGTTTGCCGCTATCGTGCGATCAGTTTGAATTTGTGGGTCATATAATATTGTACACAATCCAACAGACGTCACCGGCTTTGGTGAGTGTTCGTACCACCTGGGACATGTGTTTGGAACTTCGAGGGTGGTACAGATCTGCCAGTGGATGTAGCTACACACTCTGTCGTCTTTTCAAGTATTCGGTCTTTGCTAGGAATGGACAAGCTGAGACAACGTGATCAATGATATCCCCGTGTTCCTGGCAAATGCGGCATTTATCATCTGGGGAAATTTTGAGATTCGCTTTATCATAATGTGTTCTCAAGGCCTGATCTTGGGCAGCTATTACAAGTGCTTCTGATTCTGACTTCATTATTCCCCTTTTAAGCCATAAAATGATTGATCTTTATTGATCTGCACCTTGTTTATTCGTTTCAAATATTGTCCGTGGAGTAGTTTGTCTCTCCACGACTTCTTTAACATTTTTTGTCTCACATTTCTTGTTAAATGGCATCAGAAGTTCAGTGTCTCTGTCATTCTGTGTGTCTTGCATAGTCTTGTTCGCAATGCTTCTTGTTACACTTACAGTGCATCTGTCTCCCATTCTTCGGTCAGATTTCATGACCTGCCTCAGTGGGTCATCTTGATGGCTGACTACATACTTTCCCTTCCCGACTATTGCATTGTGCCAGGAGGCTTCAATTTGTCTCGGGGCTCTTCCTCCTTCCTTACGTGACACAAAGTCTATGTACATCAGCTCGAGGTTGGGAAACATGATGCATTGTAAGCCGTTTTCTGGTTTATCGATCCATGAAGCGAATTTCCTGCTTAGTCCAGTCCACTCGTCCGAAGCTGTATTCGGCTACAGGCACCGCCAAACTACCTATTGCTGATATTTTATTTCTAAGTTTAGAGCGGACTGCAGGACAAATCTCATTCTTCTGTAGTACTCCCTGCGAGTTCTCTCTTTCATTGTGTCGTTCGAGATGGTCTCACATTCTTCAATGCCCAGATATTTGTAAGTTTTACCTGGCTCAAGATCTTGAATCAGTGTGCGTATCAATTTCTATGTTCTCTGACGTCAGTTTGCATCTTTTTAAATTGATTTTTGCACACTTGTTAAGTCCAAACTTCATGCACATATCATTGCTAAAGTCATTCACGACAGACAGCATTTGGGAGAGAATCGCTTCTTTGGGAGAGAATTCTTAGCAAACACTTGAAGGTCATCCATGTACAATAAATGTGATACAGGCCTTTCATCACCATGAAGCTTGTAACCAAAGTCAGTGTGCGACAACTGTCTCGATAGTGAGATCAAACTAATGCAAAACAACAGATGGGATAGCAAATCTCTTTTGAAAATTCCCCTGTTAATCTGAATACTTCTTGTTTCTACTACTCCCTTTCCGCTGTGTATTAGTAACCTGGTACTCCACAACTTCATACTAGCCTTGCAAAACTCAATAAGTCTAGGATGAAATCGATAGATCTCCAGGGTCTTCAAAATCCAGTCGTGTGGTACACTGTCAACGGCCTTCTGGTAGTCAATCCAAGCCATGCTTAAATTACGTTTTCGTTTCTTTACATCATTCAAAATTATTTTATTCAGAAGCAAGATTTCCTTACAGCCATAGGAACCTTTATGACATCCTTTCTGTTCAACTGGCAACAGATGGTTCTTCTGTAGGTGTGTAAACATTTTGTCTGCTATGACTGCAGTTATAAGTTTTTACATTACTGGCAGGCAAGTGATTGGCCTGTAGTTCTTCGCCAAAGAGGTGTCTCCCGCTTTGGATACCAAATACGTGATACCGCGAGTGAGCCATTCTGGGAGTTCTTATGATTTTCTAAAATTTTAACTGCCATTGCTAGATGAGAATGTAATGCTGTTAATTTCTTAATCCAATAAATCTGAATCTTATCAATCCCGGGAGATTTCCAGTTTTCCATGTTCTTAATTGCTTGGCAGAGGTCCTTTTCCGAGAATCCGTGAACATGTTCCGTTTCCACGAGTCCATGGGCAGCATCAACTTCACATTGAAGCCAAGATGTGTCTTTGTTGTTGCATCTGGTTTCCTCCCAGATTCCTGCCCAAAATGTTTCGATGTCATCTTTTGAAGGAGGGGCAGCGTTGCTATTCGGTTTTTCAGCCAGACTACGATAGAATCTCTTCGCGTCTGTTTCAAACAGCCGGTTCTGTACACGGAAATCTCTACGTTTGTACCGTCTAAGTCGTTGAGCCCATGCTTGGATTTTCTCTTTTAGCTTTTCAGGTACCATTAGCTTTGTGTCATTTTCAAGTAGGTATTTTTGTTCAACATGGAGTATTTTTGTTGAACTTTAGAAGTGTTATTTGATTTAGAAGATGCCTCGCCTAGGAGTGATATTTCACGCCGTGTGTCGGCTATCCGTTTCATAATTATTTTCGCCCATGGAGGTACGGAGCTGTTTACTATGGCTGTCGGCCATCGGTGTTCTTGGCTGGCCCCAAAATTATCTGAGATACCAGATATCCAGTTGCATATACAATGTGATTGATTTCAGTAATACCTAAATCTCTACTTGAGGTCTCTACCTCATTTAAGACAGAATTCGCTGTTTCTATCACTCTCTTAACTTTAGCATTTTCGTAAATTGTCCTCAACGATGCACGAGATTCGAATGGAAGTAGACGAACTCGTTCTATCTCGCGTCGGAGGAGGTCCCGCATCATGCCCTTATCGTGTGACTCATGGTCAGATAAATTTTCACCACTGGCGGATGTTTGATTAGGAAGAGATGAACCTTCAAGAGGACTATCGTTTTCAGGGATATTAGATGGTTCTAAATGTTCGTCATGTGGATAGATCGATCGAAGAACATACTCCGTTTTTCTCTGGATGTCTGCAAGTTGTTCTGTTGTGAATTTTCCACTGCTGAGTATGTATCGTCGTTGACTGGCATGCTTCTTTGAGTCTCGGGTAGGTCTCATGTTTGGGTTTCGCTCTCTCCTTATCTGAAAACTTCAATTTCCGAGCCCCCATTTTTCGCTTTTGCATAGTAAAAGCACCACATCACCTCCTTTAATTCATCCCAAGTCCATCGGTGACGATGGCTTCGAGCTACTGCTGGTTCTGGGTCCCTGGGACTAACATCCGTGGAATGGCCAGTTGTCGACAAGGTGACATTAGCTCAGTTTCTGAGCAGGTATGGGACATTGGTAGAACAAGGGTTAAGGTTCATTACATTGCTTGTTCTAACCATTTTGCTC
This sequence comes from Acheta domesticus, assembly GCA_031308135.1. Taxonomy (NCBI): domain Eukaryota; kingdom Metazoa; phylum Arthropoda; class Insecta; order Orthoptera; family Gryllidae; genus Acheta; species Acheta domesticus. The sequence continues at coordinate 128,675,897 of JAHLJT010000631.1, read as the reverse complement.
ATTGGTTTCAATTGAAGATTCGCAGGTAGCAAATTCGAGTTCACAGATCACACTTAACCTTTGGGTTGTTTCCTGCCATCTGTTACTGCGACCCATAGTGGGCTCGGGGCATCCCCCCGCAGGGCCCAGCAAGGGTCCCTCCGATCGCCAGTCGACATTACTAAACCCCACGGGATTTTCACTGACTGCTGAAGGCAGTCTCCTTCGCTGGCTAATGCAAGGTACGGGCCTCCACTCTAATCAGTGGCCTGATGTGCCAACCCAGTTTCTCTCCTGTACCCTCCATGGGTCGATAACAGGAAGTCCAAAGGTTCATGACCCTTTCCTTTCTACTTACTTCCCACTCTCCTCAAAATGGAGTACTTCTTCGTCGGACCCCTCACCTTCAACCTATTCAGCAAGGGAGACCCTACCAGTAGCTAGGCTACCACTGACATAGCTCTCAGGCTCATGGGGGTACTCAAGCTCCACCACCAACTGCAAGGTCGTGTACTCCCTAGGTGGAGTTGTTGTTATTATTATTATTATAAATCGTAATTATGGTTTCGGCGCAACGGTTGTTCACAGACAAACAGACGGATGGACGTTTTGAAAAGAACCACTTTTACGGTATCAGGGGACCCCAAAACGTGCATTTCCGTTGGAATCTCGAAATCGATTTTCGCAGCATTTCATAAGTTACGTACGTATGGGAGAAAGAAAAATCAACTCATTAGAAAAGGTCATGGTACATTTGTTTGAAAAACGAGTTGTGTTCGAGAAAATTCTGCTTGAAATTGGAGGCGTTATTTTAATAGTGGTCAACTTCATTGAGACTAATTTCGAGATATTGAACTTTAAAAAGTTAAATGATTATAAAAACTAGTGGTGCTGCAGAATGGCACAGACTTTCCCGTATTAGTTTTGTATTTCCTTTGGTGTCGGCTAGCTATTCGGACTTGCCATATACTCTTACCAGCTGCCATCTATCGCTGCCCAAATTACTTTTTTTCATATTTTCTTAATTTTTCGGTTTCTTAATAGTAGAACGGAAATATAATTTTAAGAATACTAAAGAATAGTGAAAACGTGCCCTAAATTGCATTTTTTAAAAAGAATTTGGAGCCGTTTTTTTGAGAATGCGGTTTAAGCGCTAATGTAATGCGAAATTTGAAGCTCTTTTTCAGAAAAATCTTTTGTATTTTCGAGGAACTTTGAAGTAATTTGGAGCAAATTGACTCATAAATCCAATAGTGTGTACAAATTGTGGGAAACCTGCATACTAACGGCGGGAGAGATCTTTCAAAAAATTACATTCGTGTAATTATTGAAAATACAAAAAAAAAATACCCCCAAATGGACTTTAAGTCGTATTAAAGAGTGAAATTGGCACTACCCGTTCGAAAAGTTTCAAGAAAAATGTGGAGCCATTTATGAGAAAATGTTCTTTGAGCGTTTCTGAAAATACGGAATTTTGAGCTACTTTTCACAGAAAACGGTTGAGTTTTCGACGAAATTTACTTGACATTATTTAAAGCACATGTACTCATAAATATAATAATGTAAACAAATCGCCGCGAAAGTAAATAATAACGACGTGATATACAAGACAAAAAAATGACATTTTTGTAATTTTTAAAAAATAGAATAGAGCAGTATGGCGTTTATGCCATATAATAGAGTACATTAGGCACTACCCTTACCAAAAGTAAAATAAAGAAAAAAATTAGGGCAGTTTTTGAGAAAATATTATTTTTATAATTTTTTAAAATTGCACATTTTGCACGCAATGATGAGCGAAAACTACCAAAATTTTCCAAAAAATCTGCATAACCTTAATGAAAGAACTCACTTTGTGGAACATATTTTATTTGAAGAAAAAAATCTCTCTTTAATTTTTTAGTTGGAAGATGCCAAAAAAATTGAAACTTTTGTAACTGTCGAAAATCGAGAGTTAACCGTTCAATTAGGACCTATGCCATCTTTATAAGTGTATTTTACTTTATTCTTGCAATAAATTTGAAGAAAAAATTTGGAGCCATTTTTGAGAAAATTTCTTGAATTTGAAAAAAAATTCCAGGTATGGTTTAGGCTTTAGTCGATTCACAGACGGACGTTTTGCTATCAATTGTTTTTTCGGTATCCAGGACCCACAAAAGAGGGATTGTGGGTACACCACGTGATAGGGAATTTTTTTTTCTTGAAACAACGGGATTTATCCCCTTTTTTGTTATCAGGGGCCTGCGATGAATTTTTTCTGCCGGAAATCCGCCGTTTTCTCGCGCATCACCACCTATACTGCGATTTTTCTAAGAGCGACCCTCAAGGCCACTCAAATCCCATCTTCGCGATGGAATATGTCACGGCATTTCGCGTCTTTCTCAGTCGTTCCGCTAATTTCGCATGATCGCGACCGTATGAAGCAGTGCTTGTTATCATGCGACTTCTACCGGCAAGACCGAGAAAAGACGCGAAATGCTGTGACATATTCCATCGCGAAGATGGGATTTGAGTGGCCTTGAGGGTCGCTCTTAGAAAAATCGTAGTATAACTTTCCCTTTACTGACTGACGTAGCCGCCCGGTCCGCGAGTATATTAATACCAGCGGAACTGTGGTGGGTGCCGGTTATTGATTGGCTCGGATCGGGCGATGTGGTGGAGACGCACGCTGCGTGTACGTGACTGTTATGTTCTCACGTGCCTACGCGGCTCCGTCAGCCATCGGCGAACCCTCAAAGTGGATTCTTCGTCCGAGACCACATCGCCACTCAGGATGTGCGTCGCAGTTGCGGACGAAACGTTTGGAAATATGTTTTCCAATAGACCACAGCCTCCTAGCCTGGAAGAAAACGTCGACTATATACTGCGATTTTCGTAATTTTGTCCCTGACAGGAATCAGCTGTTTCGCTGTCATCCAACCAGAAACTGAGCTCAGAACGAGCAATTTCTCTACAAAAATCATTATTATGACTTCTGCACGATGCTCAGTTTGTAACCAGGTGCAAAATGTTGAAGGCGTTATCCCTGAAGATTCAGAACTGCGTCTGGAATACCCTTCAAATAGCAATAAGCCTGTGACGCTCATGCGGCAGTACTTTGAGAGCCTTGAGCTTTTGTGCTACAGGGCATTTTCATCTTGTGGTCGGCGTCTGCAATGGAGTTTAGACATCAGCAGGACCTACACACGCGGGAGTGTTTGAAGTTGTGTGCTGCACGAGACAACGGCTATACAATCCTCAATTATACATGTGACACTTATACATATTTCGATTTTCATTCGCCATTATGAAGTTCCGAGTTGAATCAAACAATTTACTGAATACAATGCCATTTGTTAATTTGTGCCAAATGTTGGCGATAAATCTGAAAATTACGAAAAATCCCGTTTTCATATCAAATTCTCGGTTGATTCCCGGTTCTTCCAGGTTTTTTCAAAGACTCCAGGTTCGCTGGCCACCCTGATATGGAAATAGATGATAAACCATCTTTGCCTTTCAATGTACAATCACACAGCAAACCTGACAGATGTGAATGGTAGACTTAGTGCACCTCAGGGGCGTAGCGTCCATAGACGCGCTGGAAGCGCCGCTTCCCTTACGAATTTCTATCACAAATTTTTACATTTTAAATGTATTAGTATCCGCTTATCAAACTCGATGAAATGTTGGAATATCTATAGTTTCTACTTTGCCGGGCTTTCATGGTCTCTATTTTTTCACGCACTTCTTCGTATTTCCCTCGCCCTGAAGATTGTCAGAGGAGGCTATTATAGTTCGAATAGGGCGGGCGGCGCGTGAAATATTGTGTACCCTGTGCGAGGCTACAAGAAGCGCAGCCCTCAGGAGGCCTCCGTGGTTCAGATGGAATAGTGAGTTTGCTTGTTAAGGACTGTGATTGAAACGTGACAACTGAACTGTGAATAAAGCGTGAACCGGGCATCAAGGCACGTGTAAGTATCAGCGTTCATAGACAACTGCTTTTTTAAAAATTTTGGAGATTCCTTCGTAACTGTTCGAACGTGTTCCTTGCATAGGTTATTGTAGGCAGACGGACGCGCTACGGGCCGGCGCTTCCAGAGCATTATGGAAGGGGCTGCGGCTGCAACCCGCGCCGGGAGTTCGAACGGAGATTGAGCATCGCCGTCTTTACGTGGATGTGCAATTGAACATTTAAAACAAAATACATTTTCAAGCCTTTCTTTTGAGGAAAAATCAATAATTATTGTGACTGGAAAACCTGCACCAGAACTTCATATTGAGTGTCATTCGAAAGGGAAGAAGAATTTCATACGACATTTTCGTGCACAAATCTACGAGAATGTTCCGTGGATAAGTGGGTGCAGAAACACAAATAAATTATTCTGTTGGCCATGTTTATTGTTTTCTAAAGAGAAATCCGTGTGGACGCAAGGAGGATTTGATGATCTTCACAATATTCAGAAAGCACAGGCTCGCCATGAAACTTCAGTTTCTCACATCCTATCCCTAAAAAATTTCAAACTGTTTGGAAAACAAAGAATTGAATGCAGTCTCAGTGAGCAGTTTCGGTTGTCTGTACAACGTTACTACGTAGAAGTTTCAAAGAACAGAAATATGTTGACTCATATAATCAGAGTTGTTTGTCTTTTAGGAAAACTTGGATTGGCGTTTCGCGGACACAATGAAATTATCAAGTCTCATAATCGAGGTAACTACATTGAAATTCTTAAATTTTTGGGTTACTGAACTTTTAGCTGTTATTGAAAGCAACAATGTGTTTCGTGGAACATCTCCTGACGTCCAGAATGATATTATTGCGGCAGTTGCGGAAGTTATGCACAGAGAAATTGAAAAGGAGATTTCTGAGGCTCAATTTGTGGCATTAATATTTGATGAAACGACTGATGTGACCATGAAATCGCAACTCACAAGCGTGTTGTGGTATGTTTCAAAGAATGGCGTTCAAGAAAGATTCTTGCATTTCACTGACTGCAGCAAAGACAGATCCGCATCTGGATTATTGGAACATTCAAAAGGAGTTATTAGCATGTACAAGTGCGACACAAAAGTAATAGCGCAAACGTATGACGGCGCAGCAGTTATGGCAGGGGAACATGCTGGACTTCAGGCCAAATTAAAGATGATTTGTAAAGAAGCAATATTTGTGCATTCTTATGCTCACAAATTAAATTTAGTCTTAGGACAATCTGCTAGCTGTATTAAAGAAGTGCGAATATTTTTTGCCTCTTTATCAGGATTAGGGGCATTCTTTTCTAAATCTACTAGGCGGATTGAAGCTTTAGACACTGTAGTGAAAAAGCGATTGCCATCAGCTGCACCAACACGTTGGAATTTCACCAGCAGGCTTGCACTGACTGTGAAAAATCATACGAGTGATCTGCAGGAATTATTTGCTTCAGTAACAAAAAATTCAAGTGACTGGGACGCTGAAACTCTGTGCTCTGCTCGTGGCTATTTTAATGTTTTGAAATACTGACTTTAATTTTTTCTTAACTTTGTTTTCATGTATTTTTCCTCATTCGAGACTCATTATTTAAAATTTTACAAAATAAGTCCAATGATATTATGTAATACATGAAAAAAATTGAAGATTTTGGGATATATCTGAAGCAGTTTCGAGACACTTTTGAATGCTTTTGGGAAGGTTGCAACAGAGAAAGAAACGAATTTCAGTGCATCAAGCGAGCCAGAGTAGAAAATACAGAGAATGAAAAGAATGTGTACAAGAGATTGTTTATAGAAGTTATAGACAACTTAATATGTCATGTATCTGATAGATTTTCTGATACTTCTAAACTGAAATTCCTAAGCCTTCTTAACCCAGATCTCTATTTAAGTTATCAGTCGTCATTCCCCAGTGAAGCTTTCAATTATCTAATGGATGTTTATGGAAGGCATTTTGACTCTGCGCGATTGAAAAGTGAGCTCACGGCCATTTATTTTGATAATGAGTTCCACAAGAGTGTCAGTAAATTAAATGATTATATCAAGCACCATGAACTCGCAGATGTCTTTCCCCAAACATACATACATACATACATACTGACCGCTTTGATTCTCACTATACCTGCTACAAGTGCGTCGGCGGAGAGGTCATTTTCTGCTCTCCGGAGAGTAAAAAACTGTCTTCGAAATTCACAAAGCGATGAAAGACTTTCTCGTTTGTCCTTACTGAATATCGAGAGTCAGCTTTTAGATTCGATGATGACAAAGCCATCGTTTTTTAATGATGTCATTGATGTACGGGATTTAATGATGCCCGTAAATCAAGAAGAATTGCACTTAATTTTAAAATGTAATTGTTAAAAATAAAAGTTAATACATTATAATCCCACTTTGATTTTTCCTTATGAAACCTTCCAATATGACTCCTTTAAATTTAGAAACGTGAAAAAAGGAGCAAAACGCTCCTGCGTCATTATTTAGGGATATTTTGGTGAGTCGATTAAATTTGAGATTTATACAGTATGCTTGGACTTTCTCATCTAATATAAAGACGTTGTTGAGGGAAAGTGTATCAAGTAATAAGGAAGAGTAAAGCACGTACTCTTTAGTGAGAAAATTAGCATTGAGGTTTCCAGATTGTCCTGTTAGTAGGACTGACTGCAGTGTGATGGCTATGTACCGGTCGAATTTTACTAGCGCAACACATAAGGGAAGATCTATGTTTATTTAATAAACATTTTTTTACCAAAACAGATCATTCTAGATTCCGGATGAAACATCTCTTCAGAATGTAATTTCGTCCTACTCTTTTGATAGAGAAATATTTCTGTGTATTTCTTGTTTCGCTTATCGACGAGTAAAACTAACTAAAACATTTCCAAGTACTGAAAGAAAGATATTTACTTGTTGATAACAATACTGAGAATAAAAATACTTTTATCAAGAAATGTCCCATGAAAAGTTCCATTAACAAGGTACTTTTAATTAAACAGTTCCTCGAACCATCCGTAAACGACGTATACTGCGATTTTTGTAGGAAGAGCTCTCAAGATAACTCAAATCCCATCTTCGCGATGGAATATGTCACGGCATTTCGTATAATTCACAGTCGTTCCGCTAGATTTCGCACGATTGCGACCGTATGAAGCAGTGCTTGTGATCATGCGACTTCTACCGGCAAGACCGAGAAAAGACGCGAAATGCCGTGACATATTCCATCGTGAAGATGGAATTTGAGTTATCTTGAGAGCTCTTCCTACAAAAATCGCAGTATAGGTTGAATACAGAATATGCCGCTTCCCCTCTTAAAAAATCCACGCTACGCCCCTGGTGCACCTTATGACGTTAAACCAGATAACTTGAGAATCAAATATTGCGCCCTAGAGGTAGATGGTAAATCTGCCCAGTGCGATGTAAAACCAAATGGCTTGTTTCCAAAATGTGCTGCCCAAACAAGAAACATAGATAAATGCATCTTGTCGCGACTGTTCTAAACGTATATTTTGACGTTACAAATAATATTTAACATCATTGTAATATTGTTCTATTTAGATTATAATCTCATAATATAGTTAAAATCTTATTTTGTTCATTATTCAAATTACAATAGTTATGATATTTTTACAATTATGAATTTCATTATTTATCTTTTCTAAACTAGAATATTAAATAAGAGGGCAAAGTGTATCTCAGAAACTGTCATTGGTGAAGAATAAGAATGGCTTTGGAAAGGTGGAATTGACTATAGACGATACATTCATACTGCAACAAATAATAGATAAAAGAAAGAAATTCAATCAACAAACATATATAGCTTTCATAAATTTTGAAAAAGCTTTTGATAATATACAGTGAAACTCTGGTCTATAATGGAAAATAATGGCTTTCCACAAAAGTTAGTATAAGCAATAAAGAGTATATATGAAAACTACTATTGTAATAAAGTAGGAATAAATGAAACTGATAAAATATTGATTAACAGGAGTGTGATATGGTTGCTCAGTCTCACAGAGACTAATATTTATTTACATTGATGACATCGAAAATCAGAAGCAAATAATTTACAAAGATATTAAGATATCAAAAGAAAATATTTTAAACATTTAGCTCTATGCAGATGATCCTTTTACGTTCCAGGAAACAGAAGAGGATTTACAGTATGCATTGTTCGACTTAAATCATTTATGTAAAAAATTTGATGGTGAAATATTGAATGAAAACACATCTAATTTGATCAAAAATTATTTTAGAGCAAATTTCCAGTTTCAGCTATTTAGGTTGTCAAATTGATCAAGATACCAATAAAGACATCAACATTAAATTGGCAAGGTTCCAAAGAATTTGTGGTACTATACATAATACACTAAAAAATAAGACAAGATAAGAAATAATAATAAAGTTTTATAAGAACTATGGCTCTACCAATTCTTCAGCGTGGCAGCGAAAGTCAGGTACCAACAAAAAAGACCATAAGTAGAACACAGGCCACTGAAATGCAGTTTTTGAGGAGAACGCTAGGCTCCACAAAAGATCATATTCTGGAAAAACTACATTCCAAAGGAATGAGAAGCGAAATAACTAAATACCAAAACATCTGGTATCAACACGCATTAAGGGTGAATAACACAAGACCACCTAAATTGGCTTTAGTCTACCAACCGCATGAAAGAAGACCCAAATTAGTGGTGCTACAGAATGGCACAGACTTTCCTGTATTAGTTTTCATTTTGCTTAGGTCTCAGCTAGCTATTCGGACTTGCCACATACTCTTGCCATCTGTCATCCGTCGATGCCCATGCTACATTTTTTTTTCCTTCACATTTTGTTAATTTTTCGGTTTCTCAATAGTTAAACGGAAATATTATTTTAAGAATATCATCGAATAGTAAAACCTCTCCCTTAATGTCACTTATCTTTGAAAAATTTGGAGCCATTTATAAGAAAATGGCATTTAACTGCTACTGTAAATGCGAAAATTGAAGCTCTTCTCAGACAATTTTGGTGTTTTCAAACAATTCTATTAGAAGTAATTTAAAGCACATTAACTCACAAATACAATAGCATTTAAAAATTGCTAGAAATGTGTTTATTAATGGTGTGAGAGATCTGTCAAAAATATTACATTCGTGTAATTATTGAAAAAGCAAAAATACCCCAAAATCAATTTTACATCATATTAAAGAGTGCAACTGGCAGTATCCCTTTGAAAAGTTTGAAGAAACTAGTGGTGTGACAGAATAGCACAGACGTTCCTGTATTAGTTTTCTATTTCCTTGGGTCTGGGCTAGCTATTTGGAATTGCCACATACTCGTGCCACCTGCCATCTATCGCCACACAAAGTACATTTTTTTGACAAATTCTTAATATTTTGGTGTCCTAATTTTAGAAAGGAAACATTAATTTTAAAATTTTAAAGAACAGTGAAACCTCGTCCTAATTAAATGGCAATTTTCATTGAAAAATTTGGAGCCGTTTTTAAGGAAATGACATTCAAGCAGTACTAAAAATCCGAAATTTGAAGCTCTTTTTCACAGAAAATTTTCGAGTTTTCAAAAAACTTAATTTGAAGTCATTTCAAACACATTAACTCACAAGTACAATAGGGTTTACAAATTGCTGGTAATATGCATACTAAAGCTGTCTGTAAATCTTTCAAGAAAATTACATTTGTGTAATTTTTGAAAAAACAAAAAAGATATCTCAAAATAAACTCATGTCATATTAAAAAGTGCAATTAGCACTATCCGTTCCACAAGTTTGAAGAAAAAATTTTGAGCCATTTACGAGAAAATGGCATTCAAGCATTTCTGAAAATGCGAAATTTTGAGTTATTTTCACACAAAACAGTTGAGTTTTCGAGAAACATTACTTGACATTATTCAAAGCACACGTACTCGTTTATATATTTAATAATGTGAACAAATCGCAGCTAATGTAAATATTAATGATGTGAGAGATAAGTAAAAAAAATTACATTTTTTGTACTTTTTGAAAAAACAAAAGAATAGAGCAATATTGCGTTATGTGATCTCACAGAGTACATTCAGCACTATCCCTACCAAAAGTAAAAAAAAAAAAATTGGAGAAAAAATTCAAATGGATAGTGCAAATTGCACTCTTTAATATGACCTCAAGTTCAATTTGGGGTATTTTTTTTTGCTTTTTCAAAAATTACACAAATTTATTTTCTTTTTAAAAGTTTAAAATTTTCTTTCACACTTAATTTGCACATTTTTAAAAGCAATTTGTAAACACTATTGTATTTGTGAGTTGATGTACTTCAAATGACTTCTAATGATGTTTTTCGAAAACTCGAAAATTTTTCTGTGAAAAAGAGATTCAAATTTTGCAATTACAGTAGCACTTAACCACCATTTCCTTAAAAACGGCTCCCCACTTTTCAAAGAAAATTGCCATTTAGGATGAGATTTTACAGTTCTTCAATACCTAAAATTTATATTTCCGTTCTACCATTAGGAATCCGAAAAATTATAAAAAATGTCAAAATGATGTACTTTGGGCAGCAATAGATGGCAGCTGTCATCTATTGTGGAAAGTCTAAATAGCTAGCCGAGACTAAAAGAAATAGAAAATTAATACTGGAACGTCTGTACTGTTCATAGCATGACTAGTTATAATGGTGTCAGAACATGAGCTATTCCTAAAAAAATTAGGGAAAAAAGTTATTTTATTTTGCTTTTTTCCGTTCTCTTTTGTTGAAGGGTCAAAATCAGGTATTAACGCCTGAAAAAAAGTCTCAAAAAAGCCTTATCATTTATAGAAATTTGTAAGACCGATAAAAGTCAATATTTTCATGCACAATGTGAGGAGGAAAAAATTAAATTGCACAAATGAAAAAATGTGTTGAACTTTTTTTTTTAGCAAAGTACTCCACATAAATTGATTCAAATCTGGCAAAAAACATTTCCTTTACACGTCAAATACAATTTTGAAGAAATTCTTTTTATCCCCATGGGCACTTTTGCTTATTTTATTCTATTATCACCTTTAGGAAGCCTACCTATTTTTATAGTGTTGCTGTATGTTGCAAATCCCCCAACCCCAAATATCCTCTAATTACAAATTACGTAAAGTATTGTAGCATCAAATGTTCCAATTACACAAAATTCATCATAGATTTTGTAGCATCCAGTTTTTATTTTTTTATTGCAATATGTCCTTTCTGGAAAATCTCTTGGTGGTATATCCCTAAACCAGTAACAAGTTGCAAAAGCAACAATACGATCTTGGGAATGCAGGATATTAATTTGTAGATAGATTATTCATACTATAAATGTAGAATTTCGTATTACAGGACAATGACCATGTAAAACAATTATGTATTACAATAATCTATTACAAAGTGTCACATCGTAATTCCCTATTGTGTTTTTCACTAATGACCTTTGTGACTTAAAATTAGAGAAACATGATGGAGCAGTTTTTGATAGAATTTTTAATCTGTTTGTACAAAAGGAGAAATATGCACTGAAATACGACGACTGTAATATTAAAAAATTACATGTACCTACACCTTCGAACACACATTCAAACCTCTTCCACATCCTAAATAGTTACATTACACATGTGTTTCTGGATTTAAATTATTTGGTGATCCAAAAGCTTGAAATGACGATCGATTAAGTTTCTTGAAATCTATTAAAAGCCTTTGAATGTATCAAGCCAGTAATTGTGCATTTTCAAAAAATGCTTCCAACAAAATATTAAATTTTGTTGAAAGCTATTCAAATGTTACCCATCATATGTTTAATGCTATTCAGCACCATGTTCTATAAATGTTGGCTACATACTCGGCAAATAATACAGAATTTCTTTACAAACTGGGTTTTATGAGAGATTAGAAAATAATGGCAAGTTAAAAGCAGTTTTGAAACTATTAAAGGGATAAATGAAATATAAAAATTGCTGCGTAATTATTATAATTTTATAGTTATAACAAATACTAGCATAACTTAGAGTCTATGCAGCAATATTAGTTTTGTAAACAAGTTTGTTCAAGTGAAGATTAATAGCAGAAAATTTTACAAATTTCTCTTTAGGATATACTGACCAATCTTTTAATTATCTTTATTTGAATTTTAAGTAGTTGTTTAATAGCATTACAAGCTTAAAACTGGCAAGAAATTCACTCTCTGAACTGCAATAATAATGAAAAACAAACACAGATATTTAAACTTATTTATTCTGTATCACATGTTTTAATTAACAAAGAATATTGGGAAAAAAAATCACTAGTTAATCAATTATCAGTTTCAAAGCTGCAAAAGTTTTTATTTAGACATTAAATAATACTTGTCTGTAGAGTATTTTTCATAGACAGGCACAAAATTATTGGAAATATTTTAAAAACTAACATGGAACAAAAATCTTTTTCACCCTGTTAAAACGGCACATCATTGAATAAAATTAATTCATCAAGTCTGACCATTCTCAAGCATTGGCCTTGGTATTCTACTCCATCTAACTGTTTGGCAGCTTTAGTTGCATCTAATTTGGTGTTGAAAGTAACAAGACAAAACAATATTCTCATTCTAACATTTGTCACTTCTGGTTCCGATACACAAACTGGTATGTGAGGATACAAAACTTTTTCTATTTCTTCTGTAGTTGTATCCTCTGGCAGGTTGATGATCAAAACATAATTCCCGTACTTTTTAACATAATCTTCATACGTAAGACATGATCGAGAGCACTCCTGGATTTCTTTCCTAGGATGTGAATAGGCTGATACTAGAGGTGGTGGAACTTCACATGTATTTTGTACTGGCAGATTGGACGAGATATGACGAGAAGATAGAGAATCTACAAGTTCTGGGTTAAAATTACGATGCATATAAATCGGTGGAGTGGGCAGCAATGCTGGACGCTGGTGGGAGCCAGTAAGAGATGATCTTGCAGACAAAGGATTATTCATTTCAAGAGCAGATATTAATGGTGGTGGGCCACTATCAACAGACAGCAATGGAGGTGGGCCATTATCAACTGATTGTAAAGGTAGAAGTCCATTAACTGATAATAAAGGTGGTGGACCATCTGAACTTGAACTGCTATGCTTGGATTCATACGGCATAGATTTTCTCTCTCGAAGTCTTAATACTAAATGTGAATTTGTTGTTGAAGAGTGCATATCACCATTCAGTGAGTATCTGCAGTTGCTCTTTACAGATGCTTCATCCGATTCAGATTCAGATTTTCGAGAATTCATTTTATGTTCATTTTTGTCAACCTTCTTAGAATATGAAAAGGTCCCATTTCTTTTATAACCAGTTTCATTACTCATTTCTTTTGAATTCTGTGTTTCACCTGATCCAAATTTTCCACGCTTCAGTTTTCCAAACCTGGGGTCAGGATAATCAGCCAGGCAATTATCTGCCTCTTCTTTTGTCCTGAAGTTAACAAAAACTTTTTTCTGAATTTGTGTGACAAAGGCAATTTTCCCGTATTTTCCGAAATGCTCTTTAACTTCGTCAACATCAATTTGATCATCTGTATAAAAAAAGACACCAAACACAGTGTCTCTTCCTGTCATTACAATTCAGCCAAGTTTTCAGTTGAATTCAAATGGAACCTGCAAAACGGAAATTAAAAATATTTTAGTTATTAAAATAATGATCAAATATCACTTTTTTTTATTACTCACTTGGGATCCCAAGCAAACTCCAAATCTTTAAATTTACCCAAACAACAAGACAAGTTTATTTTGACATGCATTCAATATTAACTAAATATCATTGCTGGTTTTAACATTGAAAAATCTAATAGAGTAAAGCCAATATACCTATAGACTTGGATAACAACCCAGAACTCGTTGAGCATGGAAGTAGATTGTTAAAAGAAAAAAATTACACAAAATGCAGAAGACATGGCAGAGTGAAAAGCTTGCAGAACAGAGACCCGAAGGATTACATGCCCAAATTTTATAAAAGGAGATTGACACAACTTTTGTAATTACAGTACAGATAGATAACAATTAAAAGTAGCAAACAAAATTCTTGCCAGTTTTTTGAGATAACTGATGAACAAATTACTGAAAATCATGCAGTTAACAAAAAAACGTAATTACTATACGCAATTTAAGTGAAATTTTGGGAAATGCCATGAATATAATCTTAATTTATTCAATGTGTTCATTGGTTACACACAAAATAATCAGAACAATGAATAAATAACCAACAACAAAGACAGAGGGGAAGCATTCAAGAGAACCTTTGATTGTGGACATGACCTTAATAAACGATATGAAGCGTGAAAATGAAATTGTGATCTTCACTGACCTACAAGAAAAACCTGAAACCTGAACTACCACAAACATTTCTCAAATTAAGTAAATCTCAAATGTTTGTAAAACGTATATTCATTTAAACAGCTTTTACGAAAGTAAAAGACACGAACCGAAACCAACACAAAGTTAAAAGAATTTAAACAGATGTACAAGTTGGATGGCAAACAAGGGATGAACTGCTCCAACACGTGAAGACCGAGTAAATAAACTGGGAGAGAGCAGAGGCACAGTGTATCCGAATGTTTAACCACTGTACTTACCAGCACACTACTTTGATATAATTACGTCGGTTAAATGCCTTAAGAATAATTTATTTTTAAATGTATACACTTCATGACACTTGCTAAGCGACTGGTTTAAATAGATTCTTTGAACCGCACTGTAACACACTAACGCAGAGAGCTGTACAAAGCAGAGTACCGTAAAAAGAGTATCGTACCGGCGTGGAGTAAACACACGATGGCGTTTCCCACCTTTTCCGTAATTCGCTATAATTAACGAAATGAATGCGCACAAGCCAGGTAGCATAAACCTGTAAAATACATCATGCAAGGTCAAAATTATGAGAAACTATGCAACTAGATCGAACAAAATATATTTTCTTTTTTATTTTGAATTCTCAAGTGATGTCCAAATTCCTTTCCTTTAGTAGCAATAAGTGAACGGATGGAACGAATAAAGAAATGACCACGGTGGAAAAATAATACCGCGGAAAAGACTTATGCGATGCGAACAAAGAAAACTGAAATAAAAACAATTTGCTTTTTCGATGTTTGTAAGGCAAGGTAGACTTTTTTGACAAGGGCCAGGAGAGAAAGCAATTATATTTACTATTATCCATGTATGGGTCAGAGTGATGAGCAAGTACGAAATACAACGAAAATGATCATTATTTAGAACAAAATTATTTGTACATTTAAAGACTTCTTGTACATATAAAATTAAACAAATGCGGTGTTTCGAAGGGATACGTTTGTTCTATTATAGTATTTAACTAAAATGTTCAAATAAACTGCAAAATACAAAGAATGACATTTTAAATAAATGCACTATATATTATTTGAAACTATTATTGTTACAACATAACTTGTATTTTATTATCATATTTGTAAAGTCTAGACATCGGATGTTTAGGGAAATGCCTATTTTTTCTAGCGAACTTATTTAAAGACTGATAATATATGTGCACGAATCATAACAAATGATGACATTACGAAGTTTTATAATGCTTATTTTTGCTTATTTTAGCGTAAATACCTTTTTTTACATAGATGCCTTTTCTTTAGAATTATTGCACGTTTTTGCCTTTTATATATTATTTTATATACAATGCTAAGATAACAGAAAATCGACCATGGTCCAATCTGACAATTCATTACGAAACCTTCAATTCGCGTATTTGTATTTTGAAATACAAGAGAATTTCTGAAAGTACACCAACATATTTTTCTCCATTTCCCTATTTCATAAATACTAGCCATGTTCTGAGAAAATGGTCGATTGACCGAGGGCACCTTTTGAGTGGAAATAAATGTAAATTCCCAGAAGGTTTCAGTATTGCTAATTTTGGACTTCGAAAATATATGCCAGACACATCAGTAGACTTTCAGAAATCCTTCTTTATATTCAACCTGATTTTGTCTCCCAATCGTCGCAGATTTGAAATTGCGATTCTTGAAAAGGTACTGGTAATATATTACAATGGAAATTATTAAGAATAAAATAAAGAATAATTGCCAATATGTATGGAGTTTTACTAATAATTTTATTGTGAATGTAATTTATGACAGTGCCTTTTTTCCTCCTTGTTCTTGACATTTTCAGTGCCTTTTTAGGCGCCTAAAAGGCGATTTTTTAGTGCCTAAACATCCGATGTCTAGTAATGTCAAATTATAATGATCTCATTGAAACCTGTATTCTACCCCTCGTTTCAAATCTTCAGTAAAACCGTGCAAAATCTCTTTTCATCGAACTGCTTGGAACAGCACTCAATATAAACTCCTTTTCTATTTATATCACTCTGTTCAAATGGAAAATAAAATATTTCTCTGTGTATCTGATCAATGATAATTAAAAACAATACATGGTTAATAATAAACATTATCATAAGATCTGTCTAACGTAAACAAAAATTCCTTGGGTTTTATTGTTAAAAATTCTTCATTCATTGGCATGGCAACAGTGTCTGAAACCTTTTCTAGCTTTAAATAAAACTACACTAATTAGGATAATCCAATTACACAATACTACAGCCTAGAGAACTGATTTGAGCTATTTCCACAGAAACATTTTACCAAAGATACATAAATTTAAGCAAAATGTTTCAGAGTATACTATTTAGGAAGTATTTAAATAAAATACAAGTTTGTATTGTGATATACTGTAAATGGAACCTCATAACTCGTTATTTGCTCGCAAAGTACATACTCGAGAAAACTATGTATTGCAGCAAAAAACGACGATTTTTCGGCAGTCCTTAATGCCGAAAAACTGGTTTGTGTCAAAACATCTGTCTGTCGCTCCGGCCGTACGTCCGTTTGTCCCGCCATCTTTTCGAGAACAACGCTAGCGGCTCAACCATATGTAGGAATTTTACCAAAATTGATATTTCCGATAGATCAGAGTGATAGCGGACCCTTGAATCCGAAAGGATGGCCAAAATGAAGCCAAAAGGATATTTTCATTTTTTTCTACAAACCACCTCTACATTTTTTTATCTCCTTGCTAAGGAGAGGAAAGTACCTTTATAACTATACTTCAGTTTTTCTTTCTTGGCGCACGGGGGTATGTCAATAAAATGAAATATCTCACGGTATTTCGCGTCGTTCTCGGTTGTTCCGCTAGGAGTCGCATGATCGCGACTGAATCGAGCAGCGCCGGCGATCATGCGATTCCGGGCGGTACAACGAAGAACGACGCGAAATACCGTGAGATATTCCATTTTACTGACACTTCCCCTTGCGCCAAGAAAGAAAAATCCAAGTATAGTGCTACGAATGGCACAGACTTTCCCGTATTAGTTTTCTATTTCCTTTGGTCTCGGCGAGCAATTCGAACTTGCCGCATACTTTTACCAGCTGCCATCTATCGCCGCCAAAATACATTTTTTGACATTTTATTAATATTTCGGTTTCCTAGAAGTAGAACGGAAATGTAATTTTAAGTATATTAAAAAATAGTAAACCTCCTCCTATACTGCGATTTTCGTAACTTTGCTCCTGGCAGGAATCAGCTGTTTCGCAGCCATCCAATCAGGAGCTTATATTTCGTGACAGTTATGTCACTATGGTGACGTTCAAGCTCCCGATTGGATGAAACCGTGAACAGCTGATTTCTGTCAGGGACAAAGTTACGAAAATCGCAGTATAATTATAAATTTTCTTTGAAATATTTGCAGCCGTTTAAAAGAAAATTGCGTTTAAGCGCTACTATAAATACGACATTGGAAGCTTTTTTCTTCCACAGAAGGTTTTTGAGTTTTCGAGAAACTTCATTAGAAATTATTTGAAGCACTTAAACTTACAAATACAACAGTGTTTACAAATTACTGGAAATGTGCAAATTAACGGCGTGAGATATCTTTCAAAAAATTACAGTTGTGTAATTTTTGACAAAAAAATCTCCAAAATAAACACTACGTCATATTAAAGAGTGCAATTAGCAATATTTTTTCGAAAAGTTTGAAGAAAACATTTGAAGCCATTTATGAGAAAATGGCGTTTGAGCTTTTCTGAAAATGCGGAATTTTGAGCTCCCATAAAACGATTGAGTTTTCGAGAAACTTCAACTGACATTATTTAAAACATATTTACTCTTAAATATAATAATGTGAACAAATCATCGCTAATGTATTAATGTCAAAGAGGCAAGTCAAAAAATTTACAATTTTGTAATTTTTGAAAATACGAAAGAATAGAGCAAACTGATGTTGATGTCATCTCATAGAGTACATTAGGCAGAATCTCTACTATACTTTGAAAGAAACAATTAGGTCCAGTTTTTGAAAAAATCTTGTTTTTATTGGTTTTTAAAATTGCAGGTATTGCACAAAATATAGAGGAAACACTACTAAAATTTTCAAAAAAAAGTACATGACCTTAAAGAAAGAACTCACTATGAAGAACAAATTTTATTTGAAGGAAAAATCTCTATATGTAATTTTGTACTTGGAGGAAGACGCCCAATAAAATTCAAATTTTCGCAATTTTTGAAAATTCAGCTAACCGTGAAAATCTGACCCATGCCACCATCATGAGTGAACTTTATTCTCACAAGAAATTTAAAGAAAACTAGTGGTGCTACCAAAGCACATACTTTCTCGTACTGTTTCGACATGATCCTATATGATATTACACTACTACACAAACCAGCAAATTCTTTTCCCGTTCCGAGACCCAAAATCAGATCCTCGAAGTTAACGTGCCGGCACGTATACCACTACGCTACACAAGTACCGTATGGGCCGAACAGAGCCATAAAATGATAAATGCATGATAGGAAAACAATTGATATGATGGTACATACGCTTTACAAATCCAAGAAAAGAAAAATTGTTAAAAAGTTGAAAATTCGAGAATTACATACAGACACTTCCAGTTTATTCATCGTAATTATCAATATTTTTGATTCGAAAGGCTTTAAATAGTTTTCACTAGAATTTCTAGAATTCTCAATTATTTCCTGAGACAACAGAGAATTTTGACAAATAATGTCCTTGACCAGGACTCGAACCAGCAAAGCTTTTCTCGGAAGAGCCGAGTCCGTGTTCGTCATTTAGCGCCGCGACCTCACTGACAATGCATGACACTTATATAATAATAATAATAAATGTATGGTGGTTTCATTTCTAGCATTAGGAAGCTGAAAAATCCAGAGAATGTGAAAAAGTGTCCTTTGGGCGCCCAAAGAAGGTATCTGGGAAGATAATCATTCATAACAGAAAAACTAGTTCAGACTAAAGAGATTAGAAAACTAAGTTCTACGAGAAAGTCTGTACCATTTTATATCACCACTAGTATATTTATTTATTTATTTACTGTCCCCTATTACACATGTGGAGAAAAGTTAAAGAAACAATTTGGAGTGTTTTTTGACAATTTGTTTTCGTAAATTTCAAGCGCAAATTACTCAAAAACTGCTTGTTTTTCAGAAAATTGCACATGACATTTTTTAAAAAACTAATTTTGCAAAACAGCCTTTGGCTGATGCAAAAAGCTATAACTACGATTTTGTAGTGGGTCATTCCATATTAAATCAACACAGTTTTAATTAAAATTTTACCTCACCATTTTAGATTTAGATGAAATTTGACACATAGGTAGTATGAATGGAGAATAAGAAAACTACAAATTTTGAGTAAAATATTTCCACCTGTTTCTGAAATACAGCCATGTAAAATTTTGCAAAATTGGGTTCCCGAAAATTTTTAAATTGATGTAGAACCTCACCAAATTAAGATAGAGAGCTGGAACAGGTGTCATTTTGCAGCTTTCTGTATGGCCTTTTATATGATATACAACTCAATAGGGGTTGCGTTCAAAAAGTTTTTCAAATTTGAATTTAAAATTTTGATTTTGAGTTTTTTCAAAATGCTCATCTTCAAAAAAATTGAAAAAATTCTAAAATAATCCTTGTATATATCCAAACAGATGGTGCAAGTTTAAAAATGGGACTGCAATGGGTTCATGTGGTAATCTTTATTTAAAATGCACAATATTTACTTACTCTAGATTTTACTGATTTAAAATACATTTTATTTCAAATTATAAGCCCTAATATATACAAATTATTAATTTAGTGTTTTTTATTGGCGAGTGTGTTATGATTTATTGTTATGATTATTATCATTATTATTATTATTATTATTATTATTATTATTATTATTCCACTACCTCACGACTAAAGATGTTATGACTCGGCTGAATATAAAATCTACTCCAGGTTGCAACCAGCTACCTAAGGTTCTGTTCCAAATAAAGCGATTTCTTGCACTTCCCAGTCTTTTAAATTACCTGGGTGTTTAGAAAAGTTCTTACTCAAATTTTGAGGAACAAATCCCAGAGCTCCGATAACTCCGATAACTGTGCTTTTACGCCCCACATTCGGCTGATCTTGATTTCCAAACTCTTGTATTTAAGAGGTTTCTCTGCCTCCTTGGTAACGACGTTTCGATCGCAAGGTACAGCACCACCGACAAGTAAACGCGATTTTTTCTCCAAATCCCGGATTTGGTTTGTTTGCCGTTATCGTGCGATCAGTTTGAATTTGTTGGTCGTACAATATCGTACACAATCCAACAGACCTCACCGGTTACAGGGAGTGTTCGTACCACTTGGGGCATGTGTTTGGAATTTCAAGGGCGGTACAGATCTGCCAGTGGAGGTAGCTACACACTCTGTTATGTCTTTTCAAGTATTCGGTCTTTGCTGGGATTGGACAAGCTGAGACAATATGATCAATGGTTTCTACTTGCTCCTGGCAAATGCGGCATTTATCATCTTGGGAAATTTTGAGAACCGCTCTATCATAATGTCGTGTTCTCAACGCCTGATCTTGAGCAGCTACTGGAACTGCTTCCGATTCTCGCTTCATTCTTCCCCTTTTAAGACACATAACTGATTGATCTTTATTGATCTTCACCTTGTCCATTCTTTTTATATATTGTTCGTGGAGTGGTTAGTCTCTCCAAGAGTTCTTTAACATTTTTGTGTCTCATAGCATCAGGAATTCAGTGTCTGTGTTATTCGACGTGTCTGGCCTAGTGTTCTTCGCTACACTAACAATGATTTTCGCTACAGTAACAATGCCTCCGTTTCCCATTCTTCGGTCACTATTATAATAACTTCGGTTATTATTATTATTATTATGATTAGACCGCGGAACTTCATGAAATTGCATATTTTTACTGACTGTGCATATCGCAAGGAAATGTATATAACTACCCTATTTTTTTTGCATGTGTGCAATTTTTTAGTTTAAATGCGTATTTTAATGTATGCGGTATATTTTAGTGCATATATTCCAGGTTTTTGTGGAGAAGTGGATCGAAGTCAGATCTTTTCGGGTATTTCTCTTTTAACTTAGAAGTGGCTTTCTTCTGACAACGCGGGTATGGAAATTGAACCTCCTTAGTACCTTTCGCACTGTTTTAGGATTTACTTTCTTGCCAATGCCAATTTATAACTGTGGAGTAACTTTTGGTGCATTAATACGAGGGTCCTTCTTTATTATTTTCATTACTAGATTCTCTTCTCGATCAGAAAGTCTTCGGACGTTCTCCTCCGGGTTGCAGTTCAATCGCCTATTCATTGATGTACCATAAGATTATGTCACTCACTGTGTTTTTTTCATTAATGGTATTTTGCAAAATTTTGGACATCATTAACCCTTTGCATGATGGTAAATAACCGGCTGACGCTGCTCAAAGTTGTTCATTCCTCAATGATTCATTTCGCTTAAATGTTTAGGTTCCCACGTATCTGGTTTATCAACAGAAAGGTGACCTTGATTTACTTTATTTTTAGTGATAGGTAAAGTTATATACATTTCGATATGGACAGTCATTAAAAATATGCAATTGCATAAACTTGCGCAGTCTAATAATAATAATAATAATAATAATAATAATAATAATGATAATAATCATAACAATAAATCATAACACACTCGCCAATAAAAACACTAAATTAATAATTTGTATATATTAGGGCTTATAATTTGAAATAAAATGTATTTTAAATCAGTAAAATCTAGAGTAAGTAAATATTGTGCATTTTAAATAAAGATTACCACATGAACCCATTGCAGTCCCATTTTTAAACTTGCACCATCTGTTTGGATATATACAAGGATTATTTTAGAATTTTTTCAATTTTTTTGAAGATGAGCATTTTGAAAAAACTCAAAATCAAAATTTTAAATTCAAATTTGAAAAACTTTTTGAACGCAACCCCTATTGAGTTGTATATCATATAAAAGGCCATACAGAAAGCTGCAAAATGACACCTGTTCCAGCTCTCTATCTTAATTTGGTGAGGTTCTACATCAATTTAAAAATTTTCGGGAATCCAATTTTGCAAAATTTTACATGGCTGTATTTCAGAAACAGGTGGAAATATTTTACTCAAAATTTGTAGTTTTCTTATTCTCCATTCATACTACATATGTGTCAAATTTCATCTGAATCTGAGATGGTGATGTAAAATGACTGTGTTGATTTAATATGGAATGACCCTAGTTTTAAAAATATATTTTTGCAATTTTTGAAAAAAAACGAGCAATACCCGAAAAAAGGACTTATATACCATATTTTTTACCATCTCTTATTACGAAAGTGAAGAAAATTTAAAGAAAAAATTTGAAGTGGTTTTTGAGAAACAAAAATTTGGTAAATTTAAAACGCAATTTACCCAAAAATTACTCGTCTTTTCAAAAAATTGTATATGACGTTATTAAAAGTGCT
This sequence comes from Acheta domesticus, assembly GCA_031308135.1. Classification (NCBI taxonomy): domain Eukaryota; kingdom Metazoa; phylum Arthropoda; class Insecta; order Orthoptera; family Gryllidae; genus Acheta; species Acheta domesticus. The sequence continues at coordinate 128,653,208 of JAHLJT010000631.1, read as the reverse complement.
AATTTTGCACAACCGATTTTGTCACAGGCAAAATCTTTATCTTCAATTTTGCAGTTTTGAAAATTTTTTGAAATTTTCGAAAAATTTGGGATATCAACGGAAATGATACCTGCACCTTTCTCTTAAATGTCCTTCGTACTATTCAACAACAAAATTTCATTAATAATTTGGAGCCAATTTTTTATTTTCTCGCATTACGAATACTTCGTAAGAAGAGAAAGTTATATAATCGTGCGCCGAAAAAAGGCTCATTTTTGCCAGAAAAACTCTTATAGCTGGGGTCTGGTTACGAAAAAGTGGATAAAACGTGTTGCTAAATTTAGAAACAAAATCCTCTATCTCGTGGTGTAGTCAAAATCCATGTTTTGTTGCTTCTAGATACTGCAAAATCGATTGACGGAAAAACTTCCGTTTGTCTGTCTATCCAACGTCTGTGGTCAACGCTAGCGCCTAAACCGTTCAACCAATTTTCTTCAAAATTGATATTCCGCAATCGTTATTACTGATGTCAAGAATCCTGGAATTTGAAACCGATATTTTAAGTTTTCGGGATGCTTTACATGGAGCCCGTCGAAGATTTTCAAAGTTAAAAGGAAATGGCTCTAAATTGTTTGATTAAATTTTGTTGTTGAATAGTGCAAAGGACGTTTAAGGGAATGATGTGGATGTAATTTTCGTTGATATCCCCGATTTTTCGAAAATTGTAAAAAAGTATTTCAAAACTGCAAAATTGAAGATAGAGATTGAAGATAGAGCCGCCCTCAGACGAAGTCGGTTGTACAAAATTAGCACTTTAAATAAGGTCATGAACTATTTTTTGAAAAAACGAAATTTTTGTGTTGTTTTGAAAAAACGAAATTGCACTTCAAATTTTCTCTTTAAACTTTTGGTACGTTATGGGATGACATAAATGCAATATTGCTCTATTGCATAAACGCAATATTGCTGCGTTTGTGTTTTCGAAAATTAAAAAAAGATTGCAAAAATTGCAATATTGCGCGAAAACTACTACAATTTTCAAAAAATGTACATGACCTTAAAAAAAGAACTCACAATGAAGAGCAAAGTTTAAATAAAGAAAAATCTCTATCTTATATTTTGTAGTTGGAGGAAGACCGCGAATACATTTCAAACTTTTGCAATTTTCGAAAATTCAGAGTTAACCGTGAAAATCGAACGTATGCCACCTAAATAAGTGTTTTTTACTCTATTCTTTCAAGCATTTTAAATAAAAAATTTTGAGCAGTTTTTGAGAAAATTTCAAAAATGTCCGGGGACTTCATGTAAAGCACCCCCAAAAATGAATGAATGTTTTTAAAAAACTCTGAGCTTCGACTCAGACCAGATGGACAGAGGTTTTTCAATTTGAAAAAAATGTACGCATGGTTAAGACGCTAGTATTGTTCACATACACAGACGGACGGACGTTTTGCTTTCAATTGTTTTTTCGGTATCAAGGACCCACAAAACGGGGATTCTGGATACACCACGTATTAGGGGATTTTTACTTTCCCGTATACGTACGTATGTACGGAGTAATGTACGTGTTATAGGGAAAGTTATGTAATGCTACGCGAAAAAACTGCGAATTTTCGGCCGAAGAAAATTCATTGCCGGGCCGTGATAACGTACTAGTGGTGCCATAGAATGGCACAGACTTCCCCGTATTAGTTTTTTATTTCCTTAGGTTTCGGCTAGCTATTCGGAATTGCCACACACTTGTGCTAGCTGCCAATCTATCGCCGCCCAAAGTACATTTTTTCGGCATTTTCTTTACGTTTCCGTTTGCTAATTATAGAACTGAAATATTAATTTTAGAATATTAAAGAACACAAAACCTCGTCCTAAATGGCAATTTTCTTCGAAAAATTTGGGGTCGTTTTGTAAGAAAATGGCGTTTAAGCACTACTGAAAAGGCGAAATTTGCAACATTTTTGAGTTTTCGAAACACTTCAATTGAAGTCATTTAAATCACTTTAATTTATAGATACGATAGTGTTTACAAATTGCTGGTAATGAGGGTATTAAAGGTGTGAGAGATCTTTAAAAATAATAATAATAGATTGGTGTAATTTTTGAAAAAAGCTCAAAATAATCTTTACGACATATTAAAGTGTGCAATTAGGACTAACTGTTTCAAAAGTTTAAAGAAAAAAAATGGAGCCATTTATGAGAAAATGGCGTTTGAGCGTTTCTGAAACGCGGAATTTTAAGCTAGTTTTCATGGCAAACATTATTTGAGTTCTCGAGAAACATTACTTCACATTATTTAAAGCATATGCACTTGTAAATATAATAATGTGCACAAATCACCACTGGTGTAAATATTACCGACGTGAGAGAAAATTTTTTAAAAAATTGTATTTTTTGAAAACATCAACTACAAATGAATAGAGCAATATGGCGTTTATGTCATCTCACAGAGTACATTTAACACTATACATACTAAAAGTTTAAAGAAAGAATTTGGAGCCTTTTTTTGAGAAAATCTTGTTTTTGTATTTTTTTAATGTCACATATTGTACACAAATGTCAATACAAAATTTACAAAAAATACAAAAATTTCCGTTCCGATACGCGATCTGAAATTCTCAGAGGTAACTTTTCGGCATTCATATCACTGTGCCACATAAGCACGCATTTAACGAACTTAGGCTGAGAAGCAAAAATGAAAATGCCCGATTCATGTAAAACACAAATAATTCGGGACAAGGTATAAAAAATTGCGCCATAGATATAGTTTTTTCCTTTCTCATTCAAATTCAAAATGTCCAATTTAACACGGAGTGCTTTGAAAGCACATAAGTTTTGGCATTGTTTATAAATGCTCAGCAATAATATATACCTACATAAACCAACAAAAGTGTTTTCAAGCAGCTAAAAACTAGCTGCGTCATTCCGACACCCGAACCCAGTTCCTTGGAGTTAACGTGCAAGCGCTGATATCACTAAGCCACTCAAGCACACCCACGATTACATAACTTTCTTCTTACGAAGTATTCGTAAGGCCAGAAAGTAATGATTTCGGAACCGTTAAGGATATGTAGGTTGACCTCTTAGTTTCTAGTTAAGTTGTATTTCAATTTAGTTTTGAAATATTCATAATTTTACTTAAATTGATTCATACAGATGCACGCAAGATTTTACGTGACACACGTTTCAGAAATCGAAAAACAGAATTGCTAAAAATGTTGAAAAATTGAAAATTGAAAAAGCACATTCAGACACATCCTGTATATTTATCTGTGTTTGTGTGTAGAAGTTTTTCAAATGACTTTCAATAAAGTTTCTACAATCGTCAATAGGTTTTTCTTCAAAAAACACATTTATGAAATTGTAATCCCTGTCTGGGATTCGAAACCAGCTCCCTTGATCTGTAGCGCTCTGTCTGCACTCGATTTAACCAGCTCAGCCATTCGGATTAGTTACGGACTGGCTTCTTTATATAATAGTCAAGACGTAATTGTATCAGATCTATAATTAGGAAGCCGGTAATTGAGAAAATGTGAAGAAAGAAAAAATGCCATTTGGGTGACAAAGAAAGGCAGCCGTGAGCATAAGGCGTATTCGAAATGTTAGACCAGACTAAAGAGATCAGAAAACTAACTACTGCGAGAATGTATGTGTCATTCTATAGCACCACTAGTTTATTTATTTATTTGCCTCCCTTCGTACATATGTGTAGAAAATTTTAAGAAAACATTTGGAGAGGTTTCTTTGAAAAAAAAATTCGTAAATCTCAAGCAAAAATTACGCAAAAACTATTCGTTTTTCCAGAAAATTGTACATGATCTTTTCTATATAAAGAGCTAATTTTGTACAACAGACTTGGTCTGAGGCAAACTTCTCTATTTACATTTTTGTATTTTTAAAAATATTTTTTTGAAATTTTCGAAAAATTGAGCGATACCCGAAAAGGGTATCCCTCAATTTTTTTGCCGTCCCTTATTAAAAAAATTAAGAAAATTTAAAGAAAAAATTTGAAGCGATTTTTGATGAACAACATTTTGGTAACGGAAGACGGACAGACGGACGTTTTTCCGTCAATCAAATTTTTGGTATCAAGAACCGTCAAAACATGGATTCTGGCCACACTACCAGTTACAGGATTTTTTTCTAAATTTAGCAACAGGATTTATTCACTTTTTCGTTTCCAGAGCACGACAATGAGGATTTTATAGTGAAAATTCACAGTTTTCTGGCGCACGATAACATAACTTTCTTTTCTTAAGAAGTATTCGTAAGGCGAGAAAGTGAAAATTAGTTAATTTGCAATGATATTTATTATGCGTATTAAAATTCATTTCAATGACGTGCAGTGTTTTGAAAATACGAAAAAAAATATTTCTCTCTTCATAGTAAATTTAAGAAATCGACACGAAAAATACTTCCTGAACAATAAACAATTAGTTGAAAACAAGTGTCACATTCACGGCCATCCCCAGCGAGCACCAGTCCCTAAAATACTCTCATAGTTTGAGGTATCAATTTGTAATAGTACTTGAGATTTCACCTCTAGGAGACCTCACCGTTGTGATGAATAACGAAAAGCGTGAGCCGGGTGCTTGCAAACTAGTCGAGCCATAAACGTGCATATGAAACTATCCAGGGAAACCCCGCGGATCACTGTTATTTTGGCCCCGCGCGCTATCGATCGAGAGTCGTCAGCGTCGCGCGCGGGGCACATGGCGCTGGGCCGCAGCGCGCGGGGTGGGGGTGGGGGTGGGGATCGAGGACGGAGGCACCGCCGCCCCCCTCTCCGCCGGCTTCTCGCGCCACCCCCGTCACCACGCGTCGCCTCTCCCGACGCACACTGGGTCGAAAACAAATAGTGGTGCTAGGATCGCACGTACTTTATCGTAGGATTTTTAACTTTTGCAAATTTGCGAAAATTCTGAGTTCGACGAAAATGAGACGCGAGGCCTTCTTTTAAGCATCCTTTAGGCTGATTCAGGAAAAAGTATAATACAAGAATTGGAGCCACGTTTGAGATAATGTTGAAAATGCAATTGAGGCTTCTGGAGGAAGAAACTGGAAGGTACAGTATAAAGTACCTTCCCTCAAATCAAAATAATTATAGCAAATTCGCAGGGCCTCGAGTTTGTTTAAATCGATCAGAGATGATCAATTTTGAAGATAATTGTCTCAACAATTTAGGCTCTATCACTGACTTCCGACAGACGGTCAGACAGACGTTCTGCCGTCAATCAAATTTTTCGCTATCTAGCAACCAACCACAAAACATGAATTGATACAATACAATGTGTCAGAGGTAGTAATTTACTACATATGGGAAGAAGATTTATCCAGTTTTACGTTGACAGGGTCTGGTAATAAGTTTTTCGGTTCAAAAATAGCCATTTACCGGCGCACATTTCCTATTTTTCTCACGAAGGTGAGAACGTAAAAAAAAAAAAAAAAAAAAAAAAACAACCAAAAATGCAAAATGACCAACTTCTTCAAAATAATCTTATAAATACGGTATATTAGATGAAAATGTCCGACAATTGATTATCTATATTGAATTCGAAAATGTAAAACAAGCTTCCCGCCCAGAACGCTCTAAATCTATCGACTCAATTGAGTATTTCTTATCTTCTGATAAGAAATAGCCATGTATTTAACCTAATAACAAGCTTCCAGTTGAATCTATAGATGTTTAAAACATCGATGTTTATATAAAACACATGTTATTTTCCCCATTTTATTTCCAATTTTAATTATTGTAATATTCTGCATTGAGTCAGTTCGCAGTCTAAATATTTTTTATGTCACTAAACGCTAGGAAATGGTGTGGTGTTTACATTGGCAACATTGTACGAGTAGAAATAGTTATGAGGCGTTGTTTTGTCACGTTTATCTGTATATATAGGGTGTACGGGGCGGAAACGTCGAAACTTCGAAAATAAGCTCTTAAGACAATTCTACGTATATTTTGTCTCATAAACTACGTGGATATTCCGAATGGTTGAGCAGCAATAAGCACTCAAAAGTTGCTTTGAAAAATTGATTCCTTGGCAAACGTTTGCATTAAAGAAGCCTAGAAGCACTCCAGAAACATGTACTACATTGTTTATTATTTACAAAAGAAATGAATATATTTGTTCAGAAAGAAAAATTAAGCGAGAAATAAAAAAGAACCCAATTTACACAATTCGACTCCTTTTTTATTTCTCGTTTAATTTTTCTGTCTGAGCAAATATATTCATTTCTTTTGTAAATAATAAACAATTTACATGTTTCTGGAGTGATTCTATGCTTCCATAATGCAAATTTTTGCCTAGGAATCAATTTTTCAAAGCAACTTTTGTACTTCACGTAAATTTTACAGAATCTTTTTCAAAATCTCAAAGCTTGGACTCAATTCATATCGACAGGGGTTTCTTCAATTTGAAAAAAATCGCCTGTATGGTTTAGGCACTAGTAGCGTTCACAGAAAAACGGACAGACGTACGTTTTCAATGGTTTTTTTCGGTATCAAGGACTTACAAAACAGGGATTCTGGTTACATCACTTGTTAGGGGATTTTTTTTCTTAATTTAGCAACTGGATTTATCCACTTTTTCGTTATCAGTACCCGGCAACGAATTTTTTCTGCCGAAAATTCGCCATTTTTTTGTGCAGCATTACATATCTTTCCGTATACTACGTATGTTACTCCGTAACTTAGTAGATATACGGGAAAGTAAAAAGTTCACTCAGTTGGTGAACATCTGAGTGATATTTTTATCAAGATATTTACCCCATTATAATTGTGTACGTGCTGCAGGAAATATACGCGTAGTTTTGGCTTTGCAACTGCAAGAAATTCTTTTCGATGAGTCATATGCGTTTCGTTGCTAGCAAAATTTTATTTTAAACTAGTGGACTCGGAAATGCTTCGCTGTTGCAATGTATTGTACTTCACACGCTACTGGTCACGTGATTGTTAATCACATTTTATGTTACGCTCTCCAAAAATTTTAATAGATGAAAGGCTTCCTTGCGAGCAGTGGATTATTCTATGCTCTGGTTTGAACATGGTTGGCAAGAATCCTATAGTTAAAACTTTCTTCGTGAAGTTTGCGTATGCATTCCGCACAAAACTGTGTTGGAAAAAGTTTATTTACTTGTCCGAGATAACGTTCACGTAATAATTCCGGCCGATATTTCACAATAGCAGAGACAGAATATTCACATAAACGATTATAACTTGAGTGTGCGGCGGGTTGCGTAGAACTAAGGGGCGTTTGAGGCATAAAATAATAAAATCATCTACAACGCAACCATTTTGCGTCTATGTGAGACACATACGCATACTTCCATTGTTAATTCATAGCGCAAGTGTAAGCAATAAGTTGCTGTTTTATCGCAACCGAATGAATGTACGCTTTAAATAGGAACAAGCAAACAAACACAACTTTTTATATATTAGATCATTAGTTTCGTCTTTATCTCTGCCCGTTTTTAAGGTGTTTACAGCAGATATTGAACCGGCTTATTTAGTTTCGTCGATTGTTTACATTTCGCAAGAAACTAATAAATATTTTTTTAAATTATAATAATGTGAGACATCCTTAATAAAATCCCAAAATTTGCCCTAAAGAAACACCCCCTCCCATATTTACTACCAAAAGTGAATAAACGTCCAAATTAAATTCCTCAACCTGGCAACTCGGGATGTTTATTTATTTATTTATTTGATCAAAAAACAGTAAAAACTGTATATGACGTGTGGGGAAAGAGATTACCTGCGCATATTTTCTTGAGGCCCAGAATTAAAAAAAGCAACATTTGAAAAACTAGAAATAAGAATTTAAAAAATAATTATTATTTTAGAAAAATAAAAATTTGAAAAATGTTTGTTCCCGAGTTATAGAAAATCATTTTCAACGGTGAATGAACTGATTTGATTTTTCTGCATTGCTAAAAAAATAGTAATGAACACCAGTTCTACTCCTACCATTACAAGCAATAGGAGTGCTCAACGAAACGTGCGCACAGTGAAGCTACATTTACGTCCAGGAGCAAAACAAGGGGCCATCTCAGCATTTGCTTAATGGATCAGGGAAACTGGACAAAAACCTGATCAAGATGGGGGTCATTGACCCGAAAGCTGAAGTACATTACTTGTTACAGGCGTATTAAATATTCTTTTAATGTATACAATACAAACGTAAACTAATTCATTATATATCATTGTTTTGTTAAAATAAACATTATTTTTCTTTTTCACGATCAGTATAGTCTCTAATTGTATAGAAACAGTTTTGCAGCAGAAAAGATTTTACTTTTAACTTAAATTTGTGTACCGACTTTAATTGTTTTATGTCATCTGGCAATGCGTTCGTTGCTTATGCGAACACATAAGCAACGAACATAACTGAAATTTTGAACCTTACTTCAAATAACACAATTGTAAGCTCTCTTTGGCATAAATTATGAGCTAAGAGTTTGCATTTTAAACCTGGTGCGTCCAGGGGAGTTAATTTTTCTTTCAAAACACCGGGAACTTCGTTACAGAGAGAAAAAACAATGTTTCTAAGAGTAACCCATTCAAACTGCTTCCCAACGTGGCTTGTGCGCAACACCGCCGATTCCCCAAGCTAGATCATTACGAAATGTGAGGCAATTTCCAAAAAGACGTGCCGTTAGCACACATTGTTTAAATCAACAATCGCATAGCACGCATTGTTTAAATCAACAAACCAGTTGTGGCGGATCGCGTCGCACATGAAGTGGGAGGCATTTTCACATGCCTCGACGCCATTTTTTATGGCCGCTCGGCGCTTTTCCGAAAGTCTTTGGCGGCGGCACAAGCATTTTCTCCGTGGGCAAGCCCTTGCGGGAAAATAGACATTTCCATGCACGCGAACAAAGTGTGAAGAAATGTGACTGAGAACTCCCAGAACAGGTGACATATATTATTCTTGAAGTACTTAGTATTATAAAATCAGATTCTAACGCCGACATGTGATGACAGTCGGCGTTAATTCGCTTTTGTTTAATTGTTTCCATTTTCACAATACTCTTTTGCTACCTATTATAAATCACTATTATAAATCTTTAATTTTTCTGATTCCATCTTTTAATGCTGTTTGACCATTTTTGATCTACCAGAACTGATACACCTGCCTTTGCTCGTTCTTCCTTATCAACCTCTCTGAATATATGTATATAATTTTCCTATTTTTCACATCCCTTTCCATTCTTTTTTGTCTCTGTTAAAACTATAATAACTAATTTAAATCTCTGTATCTCTTCAAGTACTTCTTTTTGTTTCGTGGCTAGACCTTGAATATTCCAGTTTCCAAAAATCATTTTCCATTTTCTTTGCTTAAGTTGTCGTCTGTTAGGTTCATTCCGAGGCAAATTACTAGGAATTTTTGCGACTGTGATAACATAGGGTTTTACGAAGAATGGGGGTCAGGCCCAATGCTTCAACCCCCAACCTGGAAGGCCAGGGAATTTTTCTTAGGTTTTCCATGCCCTAGGAAGGTTGCCTTCTCTATGGCTAAAGAGACCCTTCTCCCCTAAGTGCGAAGGAGAAATAAAGATGGATAGCAGAGTAGAGTAGAGAAGTAAGGGGATAAAGTAAGAGGAAAGAGAAGAATAGAAAATTAGTGACTCCCTTGCCTTCGAAACCTAAGTATATTAACGGGCAAAAAGTTGTCCATTTTCAGAACGACGTGTTCTTCAAAACAGCTCAAATTTATTTTAAGAAAATATCTGTACAAAGTGAGAATTTGATTTTCTAGGATTATCTGGAAGTCTCATTTCATTGAACTATATGTGGAGAGAATTATTGAGAAAGCGTGTAGAAAAGTAAAAAATAAGTTCCTACATGATTGATTAAAAAATTCTACATTCCTCCTTAATAAAAAAATTCCTACATGAAAATATCAAATCAGTGTCGGAAGTGAGACGATTTGTAAATATTTTACTCTACAATATTTTCTGTAAAATTATTTAATTTTGTGAAAATTGTTTACTAATAATTGGGTTGTTGAAATATTTTAAAAAAACGTTGACAATGTTGCTATCGCATATGTCATCAAATGGGGTTAACATATATATATAATGCATGCTTGCAAAGCACATTAGAGGCCATGGTTGCATCGAGATGGTCAAATTTACTTGTAAGTATTATTACAATTGTTATTAATTTTTTGTCATATTATTTTACGTAACTGTTACTAATAGAACGATATTGGGGTAATATATCATTGATATAATAAATTCAATATTGGAAAACCATTACCATGGATGCATCAATAAGGAACATTTACTTACTCGTTCATCATTTTCAACATTTATTTAATCATACTTATTTTATATTATTATTGTCAGTTAGCAGACAAAATCTATGCGTTTGAATTTTGCCTAATGGATGAATGTTTTCAGTTGTGTTCGCGCATTTCCAATTTCTCATGTATCACCTTTACACTCTAATACTTCTAATATACCTCGCCTTCACCGGTAACTGTATGTGAGCTGTGTGGGCAATCTGTCAGCAAGGTCACTGAGGAACTGGTTACTCACATCCAGAATAATAGTACAAGCATCGAGATGGGGCGACGGGCGACTAGGGGCATGTATGTTATAGTACGGGAAGGAGGTTGATTATCTGATTTATTTAGTTAAAGAACAGCAAAAACTGTATGTGGCGTATGGGAGAGAAGATCATCTGCGCACGTTTTCTTGGAATCCAGACTCCCTTCCCAACATTTTAACTATAAATAGTTGGAAGATGAATGAGTTAAAAAATAACATAATGACAATAATAATAATAATAATAATAAACCGGTGACGTCTGTTGGATTGTGTACGATATTGTACGACCAACAAATTCAAACTGATCGCACGATAGGGGCAAACAAACCGGATATAGTCATCCGGGATTTGGAGATCAAATCGTGTTTACTTGTCGATGTTGCTGTACCTTGCGATCAAAACGTCGTTACCAAGGAGGCAGAGAAACGTCTTAAATACAAAATTTTGGAAATCGAGATCAGCCGAATGTGGGGCGTAAAAGCACAGGTCGTCCAGATAGTTATCGGAGCTCTGGGATTTGTTCCGCAAAATTTGTGTAAGGACTTGTCTAAACTCCCAGGTAATTCAAAAGACTGCAAGAAATTGCTTTATTTGGAACAGCCCACATTTTGCGCAAAGTATTGTAGAAGCACTGACAGTCACCGGATCTGCTCCTTAGGTAGCTGGTTGCAACCTGGAGTAGATTTTATATTCAACCGACACATAAGATCTTTAGTCGTGATGTAATGGAATAATAATAATAATAATAATAATAATAATAATAATAATAATAATAATAATAATAAAAATTAAAAGCTTGAGATTAGCAACATTTGAAAAACTAGAAAATTTCGTTCCATAGTAATAGAAAACTTACTTGCATCAGAAAATGAACTGCAGATTTCATTTTTCTGCATTGCTAACAAAATACTAACTCACCGCCAGCTCTACTCCCTCCACTACAAGCAAAAGAAGCGCTCCACAAAAGTGCGCAGAGTCAAGCTGCATTTATGTTCGTTACGTTCTACAATTACTTTTGTGGAGCACGAGGGAGCTCTTCATTGTCCCCAGGGGCGATAGTTACCGCAGGAGGCCTTGGAATGATAGGCAGATTGCAGGCGGGAAGGGCGAATGGGGCAGGCAAGTTGAATTTTTTCCGACGACACTGCGCTCTAGCGGCAGCAATCCGCAATAATTCGGTGATCAAAGTAGAAGTGAGTATTGCCGCGTGTACAGTGAAAATAGGTATATCGCACAGAATTCTCGAATCATACATATTATTAATATATATTATATTAGACATAATGCTAATAACTATTACTTGCAGTTTTCAACCTGTTGATGTCGGAATATTCCAACAGAAAAGTTCAAATAAATGGCAGAAACTAGTATAAAGTGTTCATGTATATAGTGTAAAGGAAGTCCATGATGGGAATAAGACGGGTCTTATAATTTCTTTTAAGCAGCCATAGTTAGCCTGCAGTCCTGATGGGATAATTAAGAATGGTCAAGGATTTGAATTGTTAGAAACCAAGTGCCCTTACCAGTGGTGTATCTAGGGGAGGGCAAGGGGGGCGGTGCGCCCCGGGTGACACCATTTTAGGGATGACACTAATAAAAATATTTTATAGTTGGAATTATACTTGGAATTTAAATCATTTACTTAAAAATTTTATATATTAATCAAGACTATCTGATTTGGCTCTATTGTCAATAGAAAATGACATCGCAATAAGATAGTTTTTAATGAAATTATAAATATGTTTGCTGCCCTAAAATCTCGTAAACTGGTTTTATAAATAACATTTGTTGATAAGTTATGTTTAATTGTAAACTATTTATTTAAAAATTATATTGCAATTATTCTTAATTTCATAGAATTTTCAATATACTATAAATAACTATTATGTGCAAATATGTTTGTATTTTTAATAAAATAATGTACAATCTATGCAGCAATAGATATTTTTATACTTAATTTATGGGGGGGGTGACACCATTAGCTTTGCCCCAGATGACACCAGCTGAAGCTACGCCGCTGGCCCTTACTCATGTAAACATGGTGCAGTAGTGGACACGGAAGAAATAAATTGTATCTTTTCCATATTTGGAATTTAATGAAAACGGTGATTTAAAGATAAAAGTTTCTCATGGTCATTATACTCGGCTTCAAGTATCTATGCACATACTTGCAATACACATTTGTCTTTTTTTTTGTCTATTCATCAGTCGATCAAGTTCATATTCTTTTTCACCGGGATGAAGAATTTTAATCTATTATTCCCAAAATTGAAAATTTCTATTTTACTTGTTTTATTCCAGCTCCTGAAGCTAAATTATGAATCTCAAAAATCGTTGTACCTGCCTAATTTAAGGACCATTTTGTTTTAACGAAGTTTACATGATACTCTATATAAGAGTGTTTTCTTTAGATTACACATTTCTTTACAATGTTATCACCTAAACCTAATAAAATTTAATTAAATTACTTATGACGTAGAAGCGGTTCTTTATTTGCTAGAACACAGGCCATGTACATTATTTTGTCCACATGTGTCATTAATGCTCTCTTTCCCACTCGCGATTTCGAAAACAATAAAATTCCAAATTGAGATTTTTTAATTTTGCTCAATGATGGACACAACAATTTCTTCCGCCTTTCCTCTTCTTTTTATTCGCGGATTTACTCATTCAAGTTTTTCTTTCTATGCATCAATTTACTCGAATACTTGCACTCCAACATATATGACTTACGGTGGAATACAGCTGCGGTCACCGGACAACTTATAACTTTCGCCACCAGATGTCACTTCGGGCGTTGCTTGTCTGCCCTATACCGGCTGATCCCGCGCTCAACTTTTCCCAGGCCATTTATACTCGTGCAATTTGTCTTTACCGATGAATTAAAGAAATGCTGGTAGAGTTGGGGTATTAGTTACGAAATCGACCACTAGGTCGATCCAATGCTAATCTCCGAAGAATCAATCATGCCTTCACTTCTTTCTCAATAATTTGCATTCTAATTTTCTCAAGAGTTTGAGCTATTTCCTGTGATGGATCTTCACCTACTTCGGTCATTTCTTCAGAGTTTTTGGAGAAAATAACGGACAGTAGTTCTCTTTCAACAGAAAATATTTTCTATTTCGCACTAGTGAAGATGTGTTTGGAATGTTGTCATCAATGCTCACTGCGAGCTTTTGTCTTCAACTGTTTTTTAAGCCAGAGAAGAGGAAAAAAGGTCATCAGTCAAGAAAAGTTAAGCGATTTATACCTACCTCTCCAAACATAACCTCTGCAACCCTTTCCATTAATTTTATTGTAAGTATTGATTTATACGTTTACCGTGGCCTATCTACTATTATATTGAACGATTATAATTGATTCACTTCTGTCTGTTTTCAAGAAAAATTTGCACGTCCTGACAGCGTTGAAAACCACATTGAAAAGTTTGTGGAAACAAAAATTGAAATCTCCTATTATGAGCTTCATCTTTTTTCTCTGCTGAATTAAAATCACAAATCCAAAGATTCTAACACCTTCGCCTGTGAAAAGTAGCTAAAACATTCAAACGCCATTTTCACATAAATGGCTAAAAAAATTCTTCAAACTTTTCGATCGAATAGTGCTAATTGCATTCTTTAATATGACGTGAAGTTTATTTTGAGTTTCTTTTTGTTTTTTCAAAAATTACACATATGTAATTTTTTGAAAGGATCTCTCACATCTTTAATATTCACATTACCAGCAATTTGTAAACATTATTATATTTGTGAGTGTAAGTGCTTCAAATAACTTTAAATAAAGTATTTTGAAAACTCAAACATTTTCTGTGAAAATGAGCTTCAAATTTCGCATTTTTAGTAGCGGTAAAACGCAATTTTCTTTGAAACGGCACATATTTTTTATAAGAAAATTGCCATTAGGGGCTAGGTTTTTGTGTTGTTTAATATTCTAAAATTAAAATTTTTTCTTCTACCAATAGGAAACCGAAAAAAATTAAGAAAATGACAAAAAAATGTACTTTTGACGATGATAGATGGTAGCTGGCAAGAAAGAGGATGTGGCAATTCGGAATAGCTAGCGAAAACCCAAGGAAATAGAAAACTAATACGGGAAAGTCTGTGCCATTCTGTAGCACCACTAGTTTATCATTGAAGGACGCCTTACAGCAAATGCCAATGTGCAGAATTGATATGCGAAAACAATTATGTTCTGGTGTTAAGAAATTAAAAACCAGATCGGAATTCTGTCAGCCTTGTGGACTCCACATTGTGGAGTGGAACAGCGATGAATTGTTGATTGCCGCCAGAAAAAGCAAGTAGGGGGGTTGGTTAAAAGAATAAAGGTGAAGAAAACTTTACGGAATATGAAAACGAAAATTAAGCGACTGGGAAAGAATGTAAGAGATAAAACATGTAACTAAAATATTAAACTTATAAGACATTCATTTATACACGGATAAACCTTGTGAAAAAGGTTAGGTTTTTCCCAAAGTTCATTGAAATTAAATAAATCTTAAAGAGTTATTAAACCCTTCATAAATATTTTCTTAGCAACCGGCAGCAACTGACTTGTATATTTTCTTGGTAACCGTCGTCAACCTACCCACTTGGGCCCAACGAATTATGTGGATTATCAGCCGAGATAAGTTCCTTCTCTCGCCGCGTGATGTCGCTGAAGTCTGAGGAGTCTAATTTTTTTTGTCTTATTTTTCAAGTAGCTGCCGACGTTTTTCGACATTCGTACATACACCCAGCACGCCTCCAACACTGGAGTTGAATCTCCTCCTTGCAGACTTCGAGGTGCATTTATTCTAGATTCAAACCAGATTGCTATATTGTTTTGTTTTTTCAAAAATTGCAATAATGTAATTTTTTTGAGTTGTCTTTCAGGTCGATAATATTTATACATTATTTTGTTTACATTATTGTATTTATGAGTACATTTGCTTTAAATAATGTTATAACTCGATCAAGTTGAGAATGATGTTTACAGGAGCGCGCCACCGTCTGTGTTTACAGCCGAAACGACAGAGACGGAGATATAAGGATACTTAATTCAAAATTAAAATGGGACCGTGTCAAACTATTACGAAAAAAGCGCAATTTATTTCGTTGCAAATCTAGTATTTTCCCAATTAATATTTTAACTATATTTGGACATGTCTGCACCTCATATTGAAGGAAATAAAAGTATCCTATCCAATGGGAAACCGAAAAATTAAGAAAATGACAAAAAATGTACTTTTGGCGGTGATAGATGACGGTTGGCAAGAAAGAGTATGTGGCAATTCCGAATAGCTAGTGTAGACCCAAGGAAATAGAAAACTAATACGGGAAAGTCTGCGCCATTGTGTAGCATCTCTAGTGAATGATAATTTTTGTTCCTTGAAAGTTATCATCAAGAAAATGTAATAGCTTCTATAACATCCTAAACTAAATATTATTGCGGATTTTCATCACTAAAAAAAGGATGACTTTGGAGTAATTGCATTTTACAAAAGTTTTGGGGTAGGTTGGTGCTCAAAGTCCTGCACCACTAAATGCCAGGAAATGACCCCTGTAATGGGGTACCCCGATAGAAGAGTGGTCGAGAAGAGCGATCAAAAACGGGGTATAGTCAACAAGGCCTGTCTCTCTCCTCCTCGTGGTGGCCCCTGGGTGCTTTCTGAGGTGAAAACGCAGAGAGCAGCGAATGAGAGAAAGGCGAGTGCGAATCTCCGGCGCCTTAAAACGGGAAATTTGAGCTAAGGGAAGGAAAATGCCGAAAGAAAAACCAAGGTGGAGGGGAGCTTCCGGAGGTCTGATGCAACCAGCCTTTCTAGGGGCAGGGAGATCCCGAAAACAAATCCAGCTGTTGCCTTGCAGTGAGGTGTTTGATCACCAAAGGCTAGAGGAAGAAAACCTTGAACGAAAATTACCAGGTCCTCCAAGATCGGGGATTGAGGCGTTGGGCCTACTTCCCATCACTCATAAAAAAGACATAACTGCAAAAACCCCAAGCAAGAAGCCTCGGAAAATGACTAAAAACGACGACAACGTGGCTTATGAAACAGGTATAACATATTTTTCGGAACCTGGAATGTACAAGACAGTGCCACAAAGCAAGCGGAGGTTTTCAAAGAAATAGAGCGATTCAATTTAGATGTAGTGGCCCTATCGGAGACCAAAAAGAAGGGGAAAAGAATAGAAGAGTTTAAAAACTATATCCATATTTGTAGTGGAGTAAATAAGGAATGTCAAGCAAACAAGGGAATATCCATTGCTATTCGAAAAAAAATAAGACGATACATTAAAAAATGGACCTGTGTAAATGGATATTTAATGCAAGTTGATCTGCATATCAAAGGATAGGATATATGTGTTATAGCAGCATATGCCCCCACAGACCGTTCATCAGATGATGAAAAACAGATTTTTACAATAATTTGTCAAATCTTCTAGACCAAGTTGGTAATAGGAAGGAACTCTATGTACTAGGAGATTTTAATGGAAGAGTGGGCAGGCAATGTGCAGTTAGGGTGGTAGGTAAATTTGGCGAGGACATAAAAAATGAGAGTGCCGATCGATTAGTAGACGTGTGTGAGCAATATGACCTTAAAATATGTAATGGATTTTTCTAACATAAAAATACCGACAAATATACATGGATACAACCAACAAAAAAGTTAAACTTTATCATAGACTATGTAATTGGAAAACAAAACAATATTAAAGTTGAGGAATGTGGAGTTTATCGCGGTGCAGAATGTGGTTCAGATCACTTCTTGTTAAGATCAAAATTATTGCTCCCTTTTCGGAAAACATCCATGTCTAATTATGAGGTTAGGAAATGTGACGAAAAACAGATCTACCGTAAATATAAAATGTATCTGTTACAAGATCCCTCGGTACTATTTTTGTACAAGCTCAGGTCAAGTGGAAAACTTGAACATATTAATGATATCACGCCAGAGTAAACAGGAATATAGTAAAAGCAGTCCATGAAGCGACATATGAAATCCTAGGAGATATGGAAGACAAACAGATTAAGAGTGATAACCATTTGTGGGATGGTGAAGTAGCTGTTAAGGTGAAGGACAAAAGGAACGCTTACCAAAAGTGGCTAGCGTCACACGACCCTGAAGATAGGAAATCGTATGTGAGAGTAAGAAATAAGGTTAGAAACAAGTTAGCAAGTAATAAGAGTTAAAGATGAATCATGGGAACTTATGTGTGAAAAAATTAATTACTATATGGGAAGCACTAAGTCGAAAGAGGCCTGGAAAGTAATAAGAAACATGAAAACCAACGAGAAAACACACGAACTTACAGCTAATAAATATAGACAGATGGAAGGCTTATTATGAAGAACTTTTAAGTGAAGATCGGATAGAGTTCCTGGAACCTTACATCCCTTGGAGGGTATCAAATCAACAGACTGAAGAAATAACACCAGAGGAGGTCTGAAGGCAGTAAATAGTTTTAAAAATGAAAAATCCCCTGGACCAGGCGGTGTTTATATAGAACTCATAAAAGCCGCCCCAAGCATATTGTTGGAACATCTCACTAAACTTTCTAACCTTTGCCTTAATGGATATGAAATTACAGCATATTTCAAAGATGGAATTATTACAAATATCTTTAAGAAAGGCAGCAAGGATGAATGCACCAATTATCGAGGCATCATGGTCCTTAGTTCCATTGGCAGAATGTATGGTAAAAGTATTAAAACCAGAGTGGAAAGGGAACTCTCTGAGATGGAGGAACAGAGCGGATTTCGTGCTTACAGATCGTGTATTGACAATATTTTCAGCATCAAACAGGTTATCGAAAAGAGACTAGCCCATAATATGGAGACCTATTTAATATACATCGACCTACAAAAGGCATATGACTGTGTCCCTCTCTCAAAAATGTGGCAAGCAATGGAATACCAGAATATAAACCCCAAATACATTAAGGCAACACAATATTTATATTCAGGAAACGTCAGTTTTGTTAAAATTGGATATCAATTATCATCTAAATTCAAAATCAGTAAAGGACTGAGGCAGGGTTGCTGTTTAGCACCTACACTTTTTAAAGTCTATTTAAATGAAACGTTGAAAAACTGGAAAAATAAATGTAGAAGTATGAGAATAAGTATTGATAACGATAAGCTATATTCATTAAACTTTGCGGATGATAAAGTTCTATTTGCAAAAGATGAAGACGATGTGTACTATATTATAAGGAAGGTGAATGAAGAATATAGGAAATGAGGGTTGCAAATGAACTTTAAGAAGACTGAATGTATATCGTGGTAGGGGGAGTAAGGCGAGATCTGATGATGAAAGATGTGTCTATTGTGAAGTGCTGCTATTCTTACAAATATTTAGGAACAACACTATCTAACCGTGGGGGTAGCGATGATGAAATAAAACAACGGATAACTAAGGGAAGTGTTGCAATATGACAGCTACACACAATCATTTGGAACAAAAATATTAGAAACAATGGAAAAAAAAGAATATATAAAACTATTGTTGAAGGTATTACTCTGTATGACTCAGAAGTGTGGGAAATTTCTAAAATAAATGATTGAAAATTAAAAGCAATGGAGATGGACTTCTGGAGGCGTAGCTGTAATATAAAGCGAACAGATAGGGTCAGAAATGAGGAAATTAGGCAACGCATGGGAATCGCTATTAACATAATTGTCACGATAGAAGGCAGACGTCTAAAGTGGTATGGCCAAAGAAAATTTGGTACTGGAAGCCTCCGCTGCACAGAAAAAGGGGAAGACCAAGACTCTCTTGGAATGATGGAGTAAGGTAGGTAATGCAAGACAGCTGCATGAAGGACGACGATTGGCAAGATAAAAGAAGGTGGAAGCTTGGATGCGAGAGGCGCTGCGTGGTGTAGTTCCACTCGCAAATATGTTGATCAAAGTTTTTTATCGTTTATCAAATTTATAGCACGATATAAATTTGATCTTTAATGAATAATTTAACTACGTATCTTATATATACTTACAAATATTTATATTTTTTAGAAACGTTTATATGAGGGCAAAAACAAATTGAAGAATATAAGGGTGTTCACAAGAAGTCTTAGGTTTTAAGAGTGCATTGTTGCCGAACAATCAGTTTGAATATTTTAATATTGTACCTCGACGATGTAGGCATCATGGACAACAATATACCAAAATATTTTCAAGTTTGAAGAAGTCATGTCATAAAATCTATTTTTTTTTTTTTGCATGGAATGACCCCAATAATTTTCTAAGCAGGAAGTTCACTAAAATATAAAAGGAAAAATACAAGTAAAATTAAGACATACTCAACTTCGAAAATTATCTGTTTGAATAAAGAGCTGTATTAGAACTTTGTGACGAGGAGCTCAGGTTGTTGCTTTATACATATTTCTATGTTTTATCGCCGGTTTTATCACGTACTAGTGTTTATATAAAAAAGTCTGTTTTCTTGTAATTTCGTTTCATTGTGTCCGACTCTTCTTGACTGCCTCAGCTCATCGCCCTGAACGTCTTCCGAGCATACTCCAACTTCGATCTTTTCTAACTTCTTCCGCTATTTGTACACTAAGCAATATGGTAGTCATACCGCGGCATCTTCCACGGACTCACCATTCGATTGCTTGTAGTTACTCTCCGCCTGGAATCCCCTCTGACCTTCGCCTCTCGCTGCTTCCGCTACTTCTATTGTAGGTGTTCATTTCTTCTTCATTTAACGATACCCTCTTCAATAATCATTTGCTTGACAGCTGCCACTTTCTCTGCCTTAGTCTATTAGCCACACGCAGTCAGTTTTCTCGTTTAATTCACTTAAGTTTACTTCCCCCAAACATACATAAATTTGCTTTGGCTACGAATCCGAAGTGGAAGGCCCCACTTTTCGTCACCCTGTCGTCGTGCATCACTCGACCTGCACCACCTTTCAACGCACCGCGCGGCCATTTTCAGAGTTCCATTCCCTGCTGCGCTTCATTTACATCGCCACTTAGCATGTTGAAGCCGTGCACTTGTCAGTCTAATAGGTAGCACCCTGTCTCCTCACGGTTCTTCTGCTTTGCCCTCCCCCATCGCGTGCGCTTTGGTCATTGACGCTCTTGCCCCAGACAGTGTCGTTCGACTCCCACCGCCGCCGCCGCGTCGCTTCGTCGCGCCCGTCGCTGCCCCCCCACCACGGCCGCCGCCGCCCCGGGTCTCGCCCGCCCGCCCGCCCGCGCGCGCAGTCGAGATGTGACGGCGCGTCCGCGAGGTCGACTCGTACGCGATCGAAGCGGCACAGCGCTGCCACCTGGTCGGCGTGGGCTGCGGCCGCGGCCCGCGCGGGAGTCGCTCGCCGCCGGTGCTGCCCCTGGCCTCGCCGCCGCCGCCGCCGCCGCCGCCGCCGGGCGCCCACCGCCCTCAGCCGCCGCCGGGAGGTCGGCGGGGGATGCTGCCCGGGCCGAGCTGCCGCGCTCGCGTCTCCGTTCGCCATGGGGAATGGGATGAACAAGGTGAGGAAGCGGAGGCGCCCACCGCCGCGCCGCGCCCCGCCCCGCCCCGCCCTTCCGCGCCCCGCCGCGCCAGCCGCAATGCGGAGACGGAGGGGGCGTGCCGGCCGGGCCCCGCCGCGCCGCGGCGGTGCTTCTCTGTCAGGGAGCCAAGCGCCGAGCGGCCGTCACGCGCGCGTCCGCCCCCAGCGGGCCCGCGCGCTCACGCCTGCGGCCGCCGGCCCGCACGCCCGCTCGCCCGCTCGCTCGCTCGCGCCGGCCGGTGCTTTTGGCGAACGCCTCCCCCGGGGACGGGGGCGAGGGGCTGGGATGGACCCCCCCAGGGAGCGCAGCAACAGCTGTCCGTTCGGAGCTGAGAGCCAGGTGTTCGCCACTTAGACAGCTCGGCACTTCAGTGCATCCAACAGACCTATTCTTAATAAATACTTCGATTTTGCGGCCATTTTCAGATAATTATTGTAGGTTAACATGTTATTTTGGCTTTCTTTAGTAATGAAAATATACGCGTACTTCCATGCTCATTTTAAATAGCATAGTTTTCCACTTCTCTGTTATTTCAAGTTCTTGTTTTCGTTAAAATGTGTTTCGCTATTTCGCACTTCACAAATAGTACGTATACACCAATTGGTAAAAATTTTCAACTCTATACATTTTCTTGTATTACTAGTCTGGAATAAACTTCAATGCGAAGTACAAGAAACATTCATACAAACAGTTTAAAAATCATCACATCAGTTTAATTACACGAAATCACATCGATTATAACATCATATGTGGTAGACATTCTTAACACTAACATCTATCTAAGATGACTTTAGAATTCTATTTGAAATTACTCTTGTAATTAACCCATAATCAATATTGCGAGTGACTGAATAAATAAATGTGTCAATGAACATCTCTAAACACGAGTGTGTCACGTGACTAATCATTTCCATGTTTGAACACTTGTTTGATTGTTTGGGCTTCAACCTGGGGACTGTGCTGCCTTGAAAACTAATATTAACTGTATGCGCCACGCTTTTATTCGGTTTGCAAATCTATATCCTATCTATATCTTCAACCCCCATTAAAACCATATTTTCATCTACAGAATGCATTGCTTCAGTTCTTTTTTGATTTGAAGAAATTGTATTGAAAATACATTAAATGAAAATATTAAATATAAGAAAGGCATAGTCAATGAAACACATTAATCTCAACAGCATGTACACAATCTAAACTTAATATAAAGTAGGAATATTTCGATCATCATGATATTTCACTTATTAATTTATTAATTCATGTGACTAATTTTAATGTCATTGCTTAACGGCGTCAGAAAAATCTTAATTAGATTAAATCTTAAATAATGTTTTGAATGAGAAAGGTGATTATTGGAACCTTTCCAATAGAACACCTAATGATCAATCAATCATGCATGTAATTAAAACTACTTTGTAAGTATGCGTTTTTTGTCATTTGCCCATTGCGTCGCCCTGACGGGCCGATGGCGTGCGCGTTTGATGGCTCACGAGGCTCACTCGTTAGGCTCTGGCGCGCGCGTCCTTGTTCTCCCGCCCCCGTTCTTTGCTGCACTTGGGCGCTCGCTCACGCCACCGCTTGTGAACAAGTCGATGTTGGCCAATCGTGCGTACATGCTCATCCGTTCGTGAGCAAGCCTGCGCTGGCCTTGCGACACGCAGTGCCCCCAGCCCAACAGAGCGTTCTTAGGCTCTAGGGTTGAGACTCTGTAGATTCTGCATTGACTGTATTTAAATACATAATTCGGCCCTCGTTAACTTATGCGTGCCCCATTGAGGTGGTGCAGTGAAATCACATATTGAAAAATTAGAGGTTATACAAAATAAATATTTAAGGAAAACATTGAAAGCATCCTGGTTCATAAGAAACGATCAAATATTACACAAACTCGGTTTTCTTCCTCTAAAATCCTAAACCCTTCGTTCCTCGGATAAATTTTATGCTTCCCTACCGTTCTTCAAAATCACACAAAAAATACTTTCACATGTCAGTAGCATGTTTAGAGGTTACTCTCCTCTTATTATTGACGTAATTGTTAATGTTCTTGAAACGCAAATTTTTGTCGAACAAGGATAATTTTTTTGAAGAGTTGTAGCCAATTTGCGGTTATAACAAAATATTCCTCACAATAATAAGTCCCTTAAGGGACTGCAGTCGGTTGGCGTGCTAGCTGCACTGTTTGTTTAGCAATGTAAGAGTGTATTTGGGTGCAGTGAGTATTTGGTGTTCATCAAAGGATTTTTAGGTTAAAGGCAGTGGCAAATACAACGTATTGCATATCATGCATATCCAATCCATTACATAGATTGATGATCGTTCATAATATGCATTTCATTACAATCACATTGAAAAGTCACGTTGCCTATTCACTTATACCTTTTTACTTTCCCGTATACGTATACGGAGTATATATGTAGTATAGGGAAAATTATGTAATGCTGCGCGAAAAAACAGTGGATTCTCGACAGAAAAACTTATTACAGGGCCCTGGTAACGAGAAAGTGGATAAATCCAGTTGCTAAATTAAGAAAAAAGTCTCCTAACACGTGGTGTATCCAAAATACCATTTTTGTAGATCCTTGATACCGAAAAACCAATTGAAAGCAAAACATCTGTCCGTCCGTCTGTCCGCCTGTGCGACGGACGCTAGAGACTAAACCGTTCAGCCGATTTTCTCCAAAATTGATACTCCCTAATCGATCTGACTCATCTCGTGGCCCCTTGAATTTGAAACAGATATTTTAATTTTTGGGGGTACTTTACCACTCTGGGACATTTTCGAAATTTCAAAAAAGTGGCGCCAACAAGTTTGACTAATTTTGCTGTTGGATAGTCTGAAGATCATTTAAGAGAATGGCGTCCATGGTGGTTAAAAAACTCTGATTTTTCGAAAATTGCAAAAAGTTCAAAAAATTTTCGGCATCTTTCTGCTACTACAGTTATGAAGATACAATTTTTTTCCTTATGAAAGGTGTTCATAAAAAACAGGTCTTGAAATAAGGCATGTTCAATTTTTAAAAAAAACATAAGTTTTGGCGAAAATTTGTTTCAAACATTGACAATTTTTTATTTTCTTTGAATCATTTTTTCTTAAGCAAATGCACAATGTTTTTCGATTAAATTGGGACCTGTGATAGCATAAAAGAAGCTTAAGAGGATGGTGCAAGTTTCATGTTCGTTGATATGCCTGATTTTGCAAACAAATTAAAAAAAATAAAAAAAATTTCTGCGTTTTTCTACAACTACTATTGTGAAGATACAATTGTTTTTCTGAATGAAATGTGCTCATCAAAAACAGATCTTCAAATAAGGTCATGTTGAGTTTTTTTTTGAAAATGTGAGTAGTTTTTCTCTAATGTCCTGACAAATATAGTAGCCCGCTCGGAATTGACTGTGCTTCGTCTTCTGGCGTTTTCGGTGTCTTCGTTACAACTACAATTGTGAAAATACAATTTTTTCTCAAGGAAATGTATTTATCAAAAATACATTTTCAAATAAGGTTATGCTTAATTTTTTGAAAATGCGAGTAGTTTTTCTATAATTTAGTGACAAACATAATAGCCCGCTGCAAATTTACTGCGCTTCAGACTGGTAGATGCGTCGTAAATTAGAATTTGCAATTTTGTATATTATTTCTTTGTTTAATTTGACCTTTGGTTATACAATCACACATTAATATTTTAGAAATTATTTATTTTCAAATATTTGAAATAAAAATTACTAGCTCTCAGCATCGACAATGCTGGGAAAGCAACAATGGAATTCCTTTTCGCGCTCCCGAATTTCTGTGAATTACATGGCATTGTAGTGACTTGATGTAGGTGTATGAAAAGTTATAATTGTCAAATTTTTGTTAATATTTGCATGAAAATATTTAGTTTTCGCACCAAATGCTGTATCATTTGTAGTGAAGAGAGTATTTTTGCATGATTTTAGAATACTCTTTTCTAATCATAGCCCTATGAAATGCATTTCTATATCGTCCGGGGTATCAGGCTTCTTTTTCCAATACAACTGTACAAACATTTTGTATTATATTTCTATGCAGTTGTAGAATTCACATAGTTCTGACAATACTGCGATGGAAACAGTGAGGTGTTCGCTTCTTGGTTGAATTGGACGACTAGTTAAGATGCTAGTAGCGCTGAAAGTGCAATATTTCAACACTTCGTAGCTGTTTCCAATAACGCGGGAAAGTATGTGCTGTTTTAAACATCATTAATTTTAAAATATTATTCAGTGAGAATATCAATGAACTTCTTTGTGTCAATCTGAGGTGAGGGCTCGCTTCCAAAGAAGAAAGCTTTTATACAATTTTGGTAACTTTCAATGCATTGTAAACAAATCATATTTTCAGAAAATATTCATATTTTGAGGGCTGCATTTCCTACCTCATTAGATGGTAGTTTTGCATGAAATACTACATGCTGTGAAATACTGTGCATCTCTATTTAGTTCTTCTGTCCGTCATCATGACCAACGCCACGCCGTTTGTCAATTTCCATTGCGTATGGACATTATACCAACAATACTTCTCAAAGCGAGCGAGGGATAGGGAAGTTTCACATCTTAACACTTTTCTTGCTTGTTATGTCCATAGCTCAGTGCTCCCTTTCAGATGTCTAAACAAAGGCGCCCCTCACCATATCTGCATGTGATTGAACTGAAGAAGAAATTTTAGTATTTAATGAATTGTAAGTATCATGCATAAGCTACAGAAAATGCACTTTGGGGCAACGACGCCGAGTTGCACTCGAGGTACGCAGTTTTAATTGCAAATCGCAACCTAAGCATTGTAAATTTGCAGTTAAGAATGAATTGAGCCAGAGTATGTTTGAACACTGGAGCGGACACGATTTCGAGTAAACGCAGCTGAAAATTGAAATAAAGCGATGACTGAAGTCAGTAAGGAATGACTTATAATTCCTGCAAGGCACGTGCCTAGTGATGGCAAATTTTATCAAAACATCAATACATGGGTAATTCGATTCTTCACCAAAAGGTTTTTGATATCGAAGAATACATCGTCAAAAACTTCGATGTGTAAAATAATGATGTTTTAAATATGATAAAAAAACATTATTTACCCATTTGTTTCCATTTTTAATTAGAGTACATAAATGAAATACCGGTATATTTTATTGTTTGGTCACTTGAAAACAATATGTTAATACTGTTTCTCGAATGAAAAAAAGGAAATGGAAAACACATCGTGCTCATTGCTCATCTTGCTATTATTCCATTTATTCATTTTCGTTCATAAATAATCAACGTAAAACATCTTGTACGTAATATACACAATAATTAAATATTTGTTTAAAATACATTCTGCTTTAAAGCACTTTGTCATTTTCATTTGCTAATAAATATTATATACAGACAAAGTTCAAAATGCAGTTTAACGATAATATTAAGTCCAAAATTATCGAAAAAAATATTTTTAAAACATCGATCTTTCAGGAAAAATATATCATTCTGAAAAAACATTGGAAACGAAACATCGATGTTAATGCGCCGATGTTTTTGGGAAAAATATCGATGTTTTAAAAAATAAGATGTTTTCTTGCATCCCTATATTACTCGTTCACTTTACATTTGCAGACGGAGCGCCGCGATCTGTTTACACGAGGTCACCGCCGACTGAATGAGAATGGCACGTCCACAGTGGATACTGATCGATTAGATATGATATAGATAGCGGTGAGTGTGATGCAGAACCGCTCATTCAATAAACCTACATTATAATATAGGTGGTGTTAGTTCATTGCAAGACACAGCATAGTAGTAGATGCAGGCAAGGACATCGTAATAGGTATTACATTACATTATTGTAATAGATATGTGCACAGGAGAAATAAAAATATTTTCTTTGCCTTTTGTGAATAGCGTGTATCGTATAGGAAAAAGTATATTTACTGAAGCTCTGTCCAGAAGTCTTTCTAATGATATTAATAACCCTTTCTTATTTTCCTCGTGACAATAATTCACTACATTATCGTCTCCTATATTATTTCAGTAGTATATCTTCCCTTTGCGGCTCTCACACACAACCAGTCTTTATAAATGAGATCTCTAAAGAAAGAGAATTTCACGGAGACGTGACGAATTGCATTTTGACTTTAAAAATATGAAGGATTTGTTTAAAAAACGCATCTAAATATTCATGTAAAATGCTATCGTTAAATATCTCTTCAACGAAGCGTTCTAGGGCCTTAAAAACTAAAATTTTGAGGCCATTGACCAATGCGATTGAATTACACGGGTGTACCTCTTTGCTCGATAATAAAATTAAATAATAAGTTTGTATTGACAAGTGTGTATTATATTGTTATCAATTACAAGGTGACGTATAGAACTAGTGACGTAGAAAAATATGGAGCCATTTTTGAGAAAAGTTTGAAAACGACCGGGGGGCTTCATGCAAGTACCTCCAAATTATGAAGAAAGTTTTTCAAAATCGAGGCGCCTCGAGTGGGCGCAGATTGACCGGAGAATATCCATTTTGGAAGAAATCGCACGTATGGTTTACGCGCTAGTGTTGTTCACAGACGGACGGACAGACGTTTAGAAAAGACCCACTTTTTCGGTATCAGGGGACCCCAAAACGTGTATTTCCGTGGAAATCTCGAAATCGATAATTTTCCCTATAATACGTATATATTACTCCATATATATATGTACGTATACTGGAAAGTAAAAATACCCTATCAGAAGGTGTTGCCAGAATCCCTGTTTTGTGGGTCCTTAATACCGAAAAACCAATTGAAAGCGAAACGTCCGTCCGTCCGTCCGTCCGTCTTCCGTCTGTCCGTCCGTCCGGTGTATGTGAACAAAAATAGCGCGTTAACTATGCGTACGATTTTTCCAAATTGAAGAAACCCCTGCCAATCTGATCTGAGTCAAAGGTCTGAGATTTTGAAAAATATTCTTCAAAAGTTCGGGGTACTTTACATGAAGCCCCCCGAACATTTTCAAAATTTTCTCAAAAACGGCTTCAATTTTTTTCTTTAAATTTCTTGTAAGAATAGAGCAAAACACACTTATTAAGATGGCATAGGTCCGATTTTCGTTGTTGACTCTAAATTTTCGAAAATTCCAAAGTTTGAATTTCTTTCGGCGTCTTCCTTCAACTACAAAATTAAAGATAGAGATTTCTCCTTCAAATACAAATTATTCTCCAAAGTAAGTTTTTTCATTAAGATCATGTACATCGTTTTGAAAATTTAGTCGTTTTCGCGCACTATTGTTTGCAATATATGCAATTTTCAAAAATTACAAAAACACGATTTTCTCAAACACGACTCAGAATTAATCCTTTATAATTTTGGTAAGGATAGTGCCTAATGTACTCTATGAGATTACGTAAGCGTCGTACTTCTCTATTCTCTTGTTTTTTAAAAAACTTACAAAAATGCAATTTTTTTTGACTTGTCTCTCCCGTCGGTAATATTTATATTAGCGGCAATTTGTCCACACTATTATATTTACGAGAACATGTGCTTTAAATAATGTCAGGCAAAGTTTCTCGAGAAATCAACTGTTTTCTGGGAAAACTAGCCCAAAATTCCCCATTTTCAGAGTCGCTCAAACGCCAGTTTATCATAAGTGACTTTAAATTTGTTCTTCAAACTTCTTGAACGAATAGTGCTAATTGCACTCTTTTATATGACGTGAAGTTCATTTTGGGGTATTTTTTGTTTTTTCAAAAATTACACAAATATAATTTTCCTGAAAGAACTCTCACACCTTTAATATGCACATTACCAGCAATTTGTAAACACTATTGTATTTGTGAGTTAATGTGCTTCAAATGACGTCTGATGAAGTGTTTCGAAAACACACAAAAATTCTGTGAAAGAGAGCTTCAAATTTCGCATTTCTAGTAGCGCTTAAACACCATTTTCTTAAAAACAGCTACAAATTTTTAAAAGAAAATTGCCATTTAGGACGAGTTTTTTGTGTTTTTTGATATTCTAAAATTAATATTTCAGTTCTACCATTAGGAAACCTAAAAATTAAGAAAATGTCAAACAAATGTACTTTGAGGGACGATTGAGGGCAGCTGGCAAGTGTATGTGGCAATCCCAAATAGCTAGGCCAAACCCATAAGAAAACTAAAATGGGAAAGTGTGCCATGCTGTAGCACCACTAATTTTGTACTGTAAACTAGTTTCATATTTCTTGTCATATTTTAAAATAGAGCTCTCTTTTCCTTTTGATCTTTTCTTCTAGGCTTGTGTCCCACCAATACTGTTTCGGTTTTAATTTACAAGTACCTAAAGCCTCCTCTGCGGCTTGATGAATACATTATTTTATGTGTTCATATATATTTCTATTGGCCAGTGCTTTATAGATAGTTTAGCATCAAGTATTTTTCTGTAAAGATATGCTGTACTTTCATCGAGGAGACTGCTCAATTTGTATTTGGTATGTTTCATGACAAATCCATATTTGTCTTCTTTATCCGTGCTATTTGAAGTAAATGGTACGTATATTTTAGCAATTACCAAACAATGATCGCTACATTGGGCTCCCCGTTTCACTCTAACATCTTGTAGTTTGAGTGAGATTTTTTGCTTGGTAATATATAAGTCTATATTATAGGTTTTAATATTTTTATATGTTGGTACGAGGTGTACTAATGAATATCCTTATGTTGGAAGAAAGTCTTTTTCCATTCTCATTGCGAGTTTCCTCTCCATATTGACCGACAATATTACTGTTCTTGGCCCTTCCAACTTTGCCATTAAAATCTCCTGTAAATATTATGTCATGGGACTTGGGAATACTGTCTAGGTTGTCTTTGGCTATTATTTCAAAATCATTTTTCCTAGCTACTGGGGCATCTTCATTCAAATTTTATATTCCTATGACACTTATGTCTTTTCTTCTGATTTTTAACACTACTTTAATGACACTTTTATTATACATTCCCAACTTTTTATACATTTACCAAATCTTTGACCAGTAAGAACGGAAATTCCAGCTTTAGCGTTTTCATGTTGTTTTCGCCACTGTAGAAGTTCATAAAGTTGTTCAGTTTTTCGCTTCCCTTGCCTTTCTTTTTTGTTTCAGACTAGACGGCTATATCTATGTTCCTTCTCATCATTTCCTTGATAGTCTCTTGCTGTTTGAGATGCTTTGTACATTCCATATACCAATATTCAGAGTCCATTTTCTTTGCAGATGTCGTTTCCCTTGTGAAATATCCGAGGCATTCACAGTACTGAGATTTTTAGCGGTGTGATGTTTTACGTGTGCAGGGTGCTGGCCTACAGCACAACCCTCGAACCTGGAGGACCGAAGCTTTTCTTCAGGGTTTTCCATCCCTTAGGCTGATAGCGTAGCTTAAGGAGTCCAGTTTACCCCTAATCCACTCTTTAGGGATGATTTAATTCCCAAGGCCAGTGAACCCCACCTTCCCCTGTCGGATCATCCGCCATTCATAATTGGATGGTTCTGAGGTTCTTCCCGTAAGGTCTACTTCCTACTGTAAATAAATAAGGAAGGAAGAAGAAGAGGAAAGACT
Organism: Acheta domesticus; assembly: GCA_031308135.1. Lineage (NCBI taxonomy): Eukaryota > Metazoa > Arthropoda > Insecta > Orthoptera > Gryllidae > Acheta > Acheta domesticus. The sequence goes on along the minus strand of JAHLJT010000631.1, from coordinate 128,622,665 downwards.
CCCTAGCCCTTGAAACCTAATAGCAACAGGGTCAGAAACAAACAAGAGTTGGCCAAGGGAAGCCGATAGAGTAGATAAAAGCATTGTAGCACTAAGTTGTAAGTTAAAGATATCACAATGGAAGATGAAGGAACCATAACGACCTGAACATGTCGTCGTTACGGGGAAAGGACTAAAAAGATAGGAAAGAATGGGATGGGGAGAGACTGGGGTGGACAGGACGTTGTAGGACACGATTTAGTCTGGTCCCTCAGTTTTGGCCTATCTGGTATGGGTGACCCTACCAGTAGTCATGCATTGCAAAAAAAGCATACTACCGTCGGCTTAGCCCTCCACCTCACTGAAGCACACAAGCCTCCCCTCCCGCACGGACAGTGCTACTTCAAGGCGGTGTCCCCTGGGGAGGAAAATATATGTTACAGGCTTAATATGGAAATGGAAAAGTAAGGAAGAGGGTGGGGTATAAAATGCTAGAGTTCTCGCATGGGTACGCTAGTTATAATTAATTTACTTTTAGAACCTACTCACTCGTTCGTTTTTCCGCAGACATAACAGAAACGACAAAAACAAAACGAGCACTTTTCTCCGGACTGTTGCAGCCGGCGTCAGCATTTGTTAGATGCTATTAGACATCGCCACTATTCGTGCGTTCTGGATAGGGTGTTCGGGACCTCACTTTCAAAACAAGTGTACTTCCTAATTCTGTCGTCTGCAGATATATAATTAACGATTAATACATACCTGATTCATAAATAAATGTACAAAGGATACCTACTTGCAGGTTCGTTACTCTGATATACTTATTAGCTACATACTTTCGAAATGGAAAATACTTTTGTAGAAACTAATTGTTTCGGTCATCATGTTCAATACCAATTCTCCTGGTGGCGTTGAGGCACATCTTATTTGACAATTAAGGAAAACGTGCGTGATGCATGCATTATCGTCATCAACTTAAGTTTTACAGACAAATAGTTAATATATTTTCAGTGCTTGCGATCGTTCCTTTTACACTGTAACCAAAAGAGTTAAAGAGAACGGTTCAACCGGTAGTTTTTTAAAATTTATTGGCTTTCATTGGGTGACTTTAGCTCGGTTAAGGAAATTATTTTGTGACATTTCGAACATTTCGACTGATACTATTTTATTAATTTCCTAAGAATGGAAATTAAATGGCAAACATAGTCCTTCCCGCAGGCAGTGGAGTTCGCTTGGTCTGCAACTCTTTGTCGTTTACGGATTGCAACAGGTTTGCAGACTAATTTTTTTGGAACTACGTATATCCTGGTTTGGACGTTTGCACATCATCCTATTGTTAAAACGTTCTCCCTCAAGACTCGGCGTGCATTCGCTGTGACTCTGTCTTGGAGAAATTTGATTTACTTCTTGATAACTTTCAAGTCAGCAGATGTTTTACAATCGCAGGGGCAGAATATGCAGCGAAAGCCCTTGGTACTCGGAGGTGTGGCAGGTTGCATAGAGTTTCTGTTCAGGGGCCTTGAGCAAGCATAAAACGCATAATCATGGTAACGCGCGTCTATGTGCAACAGACGTATGCACATTTCAATTGTACTATGACTATTCTTCGCGCAAATGCAAGCAATAACTTGACAAAGTTTTAAGCAATTGGATAAATGGTACGGCAACCCATAAAATACGAACATTGATTTTTATATATTAGATATTAATTTATGTTAATACCATAGTTGATAAGAGATATTCATTATCTTTAGATAAACAACAGTTATTCCATAAAAGGGAACTTTACTAAACTTCTCACATTTCTAACACACACGATCTGATCTGATTTATCATACCCTCAGGTGGATCAGACTCAGATACATCAGACTAAGCAACATTCATGATTGAAAAAACAGCAAACAATTTGTGTATGGTCTGAGCAGCAAACAAATTGGCATCAACAGGTCTGAACAGTAGTGAAAAATGTAAAATATCTTTAGACTTGTTTATGCCATTATTAAAAATATACAAAAATCGTGTGGGTGATTTCTGGACCTGCGTATCTAAATTACTAATACCTGATGCGCGCAGAAATTGAAAGAAAACTATGCAGCTTCCAGTGCACTATCCGAATTGTAGGTGGAGTAATGTGAAAAATGTTTTTGAATAATCGTATTCCAATAAAAGTCTTCTAGACTTGCGGGTGTAAACGTTTGAAACCACAAGCTAGTTTGTAGTTGGAGTCTCTTTAAATACATACATCGAAATCATTTCATTCACTTCATTTGAAAAGGAAGCTTTGTGATATCGCGACACATCCATGAAAACAGCATTCCAGCATTTTACCTCCACTTACCAATCTACAATATTAATCTATAAGGAGGCCAAATATCGTCACTCTACATCCATAATATCCCCTGAAACGGTTTATGCAGTTAAGTTCTTGGACCTCACTCATTGTGGACACTTTTTAGATAGTGGATTCTCATCATAATTTTAATGGCCAGTATTTTGCCCGAGTTCAATTGTCGAATTACACATTAACTTATTAAAATAACATCATTTTTTGTTATTTAAGATTGCATTAACGACTAGGTCATTAGCGACCACTATTGGATTTAACGTTATGGTATGAGGATGAAACGATATAGTGATGATCGGCGTGAAAGGACGAACACACACAACCACGCCCGAGGCGGGACTCGAACCCGCGAGCCCTCGGTCCGAGATCACTACAGCACTACTGATTTAACTATCTCGACAATGGGGGCCGACAAAAGACACTCTTTCTACAGCATAATTTCGTCTAATGTTTTTGCCATTTTTTCAGAATGCCTTCCACCAGGCATAAAAAGGTCGGGATTTACGAGTATAAGCGTAAAAACCGTGTATGTACCAACCAATATGAATACATTTAAAAACCAATATGCATATACATATTATAACCCAATGGTTATCAGCCCCGAAAAGCGACTGATAAAGGAAAAAGTGAATTCAAATTGGCCGAGGATGACGTCACGCGCAAACGAATCGCGAGCCGCAAGCGAACGAGTGGAGAGGGTAGCCACCGGCGGAGACAGTGGCGGAGAGAGATTTCATGGAGTGCGGAGTAGTACGGAATATTTACCGGAGAGAACAATGAAAGTGAGCGTTGTGCAATAGAACTGGAAAGCTGTTGTGACAAAGAAAGTGGGTGACGAAAGTGGAAGCGTTAGTTGAGAAGTGAGACGAGACAAAACGAGTACAAGAGAGTGGTGAAGCGGTGAATGATCAACACGTGGAGTGGGCAGAACAGAGTAGAGGAACGGAACAATGCATACAGGTATTCGACATCATTAAGCGTAACTAAGGTGAACAGTCGATGACAACAATTACAATGAAAACTAGAAACTGTGATGTGAGAGAACGAGAAAACAGTGTTTCATAATACACGTGTGCGAGTCGTTTGAAGCTGCAATGCAACTCGAGTGCGAGTCGTTTGAAGCCGCTATACAATAATCAGTAATTATTCAAACATCACCGCTACTGAGGAAAAGCGAGCCAATGTAATCATCAGTTGGGAGCGACTACAGGCAGGTGCAGTCGAAACGCTCTAGTAACGTTTCGAAGTACACCACAGCGGCCACGAGTAGGGTGGGAAGCGACCGGCGGCGGCGAAGCGCCCCCCGTCCATCCGAGCATAGCCGAAGGAAGCAGACATAATCAAAGGGCGAGGCGGCCCGGCAGGACACGTAACAAGTCAACGCATGGAGCGGCCACGAGTGGAGTGAGAAGTTACCGGCGGCGGTGAGGCGCCCCCGGCCATCCGAGCACAGCCGAAGGAAGCGGACATAACCGAAGGGCGAGGCGGCGCGGCAAGACACGTAACAAGACAACGCATAGAGGTATTACCTTTCGAATATAGTGGGAGGGTTAGGGAAAATGAGACATTAATAAACAGATATAAACTGAACACTATAGTATCAGGTAATATAAATACAGTGTAATTTGAGCATGCGCAAGATTGCGAAAAAGAAAGGAAATTATAAAGAGTAAGTTATTTTTTTGTGTGTTCATTGTATTAAAGCAAGTGATAATTTTTAGATGTGATTGCAACAGTGATATTTTGAATAAAAATAATTGTGTTAAAATCAAACGCAAAGAAATTATTTCCAGACAAATAATCAGTGCCATGTCAAGTAGATTCCCCCCTTCCAATGTACCCCCTGAAAGAAACAAATTTTGTGTGATTTCCAATAACCAGGAAAAGTGACGTCACAATATATATATATATACGTATGTATATATATATATATATATATATATATATATATATATATATATACAGGGTGAGTCACGTAACTTTAGCACCTCCTGTAACTTTTGAACGGTTGAAGTTATTTCAATGCAGTTTTCACGGAAGTGCATGAGGGGAAGGGGCTAATAGATACGTGCATTAATTTCTATTTTATCACTTGTATTTTACGAGATTTTTTAGGTAACTTTGTTTTTTCAAATGGAACTATACATATTTTTTCAGTCCACCATGACGAGCGTAAAAAGACAAATCCAATGATGTACATATTGTCATATGTTAGATAAGCATTTTTTTAATTAATTTTGATTTTTGCGACCGGGGTTTAACGGACGTTTTGAATAGTCCACCACACAAGGTCACGGCAGCGCTCCACCAGCACACGTGCGCCCGGCGAAGGGAAGGGAAGGGGAGGGATCTTATTTGAAAATACGAAACATAGTATTCCAAATATTCACAAAACCATTGCAGTTTTTTCCTGAACTGTGCTTTCCATCCTTCCGCATTTTCAGATTTTCGTCTTTCTTTGATTGAAGGAATTAAAGGATGGAAAATAAGTATTTGTCATAAGTTTGTATTGTAATAAAATTGTTTATAACTTCAACTCCATTTAATGGGATTTCATAAGATACGTAGTAATGGGATCTTGAAACAAAGCACAATAAGAATAAATAATTAAAACTGTACAAAAATATATTGTATATTTTGAGCAAACAATTTCAATGTTAATACGAATATAATAATAACTTAGGGATAGAAATAATCTTATTTCAGTAAATTCTACTTAAGACAAATCCGTATTTTCAATCCCTAAGAAACCCAAATTACTGAAAATGGATTAAGATGAAAAGGAGAGTTCAGGAAAAAATGCAACAGTTTTGTGAATATTTTTCGTATCCTCAAGTACTTAAATCCCTTCCTTTCCCAGACCCCGCGTTTGCTGGGGGAGCGCTGCGTGACCTTGTGGGGCTGACAGTTACAATGAAAATATCCGTTAAACACTAATCGCAAAAAAATCACAATTACTCAAAAAAATGCTTATCTAACATATGACAATATTTATATCTTTGGATTTGTCTTTTTACGCTTGTCATGATAGACTGAAAAAATATGTATAGTTCCATTTGAAAAAACAAAGTTGCCTCAAATATCTCGTAAAATAAAAGTGGTAAAAGAGAAATCAATACACATATCAATTAGCCCCATTCCCTCATTCACTTCCGTGAAAACTGCATTGCAATATCTTCAATCGTTCAAAAGTTACAGGAGGTGCTAAAGTTACGTGACTCACCCTGTATATATATATATATATATATATATATATATATATATATATATATTGGTATTTATCCACCAGAAACTTCGAAAATATGTTCTAAAATTATCTTATGAGATACGTTAACACTTAAAAACTTAAAACACTTATTAAAATAGATTGTCAAATAAATACGCAGAATCAATAATAATTGAAACAATTTTATGTAGGTAATGTTTAAGTAACTATACTGTAAGATATAATTTTGCTAATTCAGTTAATTAATTTACTCGAATTTATTATAAGACAGTCTAATAGATCAACACTGTATTATTTGAAACATTTATATTCTAAAAATTGGTACTCACATTTCCTACCGTGAGGTCAGCTTATTTTCTGTTGCAGTTCACGTTCACATAACTCTTGAGATTTTCTAATTTTAACCTCCTCCAATTGCATCTTAAAATTTCCTATGGTGTGCTAAGTTCTTTCTTTAGAAGAGTGCCCACTACACTGTTTGCAATACATCGTCCTTCACTGTCCTTCGTTTCATCAATTGACACCCACACAATTTTATTTCGATTCTGTTTTCTAAAAATGTTCCATTGCAGGATCGTAAAACTGTTTCACATTCATTCTGCGCACAGTAGATTCATCCGGCACTTTATTTTGATTATGATGTTCAATGAAACTTCGAAGAGTAGGATTGGTTAGTTTCCACTATGGTAAAAATACATCGCACAAATCAAAGATAACTGTGAAAAATTATTGCTAGAACAGACTTTTTCGACGATTTAATTTTAAGACTTTGTGTCTATTTGAATTCAAATGTCGAATAACTTGAACAGCTTTCTCGCACGCCCCACAAAGACGTTCTTCAACTGTAAATAGTAACTCTTCCTCAAACTCATGAAAATCCTCCTTTCGATTTTCCACTTGAAACTTTTGGCATGATTTCATCACACTAGAAATTGGAAGTACAGACATTGCACAGCGCTGTGCGAGCCAGAGTTACGCCTGGAGCATCGCTGTGTCCCTTCTGCATTGATTGATTGATTGGTTGGTGTTTCCGGGCGCGTCAACGTTTCAGGTCATTAGTCCCGTAAGTGTAGTGCGTGTTTCCCCGGGAGGTTGCGATGATCTTTTCCCCGCTGGCTGGCGAGATCTGGCGCCGACCTACCGTCGACTAGCGGGTTTTTCCCCCCACCAAGTATCTCCCACCACCGGGGCACCGCCCGAGCCGGGACAAGTTGTAAGCTCCCGACCGGTCTCCCGGCATGTGTGGTAGTGTAAGTGTGTGTGTGTAAGAGGGAGAGGATAGAACAAGGATGAGGAAGGAAAGATCGCGCGCGGTCCGTGGCCCGTTTGTTAGGGTACTGCTCCGGCATTCGCCTGGCGTTGATCGGAGAAACCACGGAAAACTACCGATCAGAGCAGCCGGCCGCTAGAATTCTCCTCCAGACAGCGACTGAATTCGACCTAGCTGACAAGCTAGTGTCGAAAATCCTGCCGCCGTCGGGACTCGAACCTAGGACCTCCCGGTCAGAGGGACTGCAGTGACATCAGGTTGATGCAATGAGCATCTCTCCCGGTCCCCTTTTGGAGAATTTCTGAATTGACTGGTTATTTGACAGTCTAAGAAATAATTAAATTCACTTACGTTCGTTGACAATTTGAGTTAACCATTCTTATTAATAATTTGATGAAACAAATCATTTGCCTGGGAATTTAACATATTTTACTAGAATTACTTTAGCTGATATTACACATTTTATTATACAGAATTACTAATAACGCATTTTATTAGAATTACTTTTGAACACAATACTGAGAGCCCCTGAGTCCCCACACTCCCTGCGGAGGAGTGTGACCTCTCTCAATCAAAAACAGTTTTAGACCAAACTTACGTATTTTTTAGTCTAGAATCCGAATCTACAATAAAAAGTGGGGCTTTCCATTTAAGATTTCAAAATTCGCTCCTGCCTCACCTTCAAGGGGTGAGAGGGGAAGTTTGATTTTATGTCTGACAGATGTCCCCTTTGGAGATATTAATTTTTTGCATTAGACATTGATTTGTACGTTGCATATTTTTCGAGTTATTTTGATTTGTCAAGTTAAATGGATTAGAGAGCGAAAAAAAATGTATATATGTATATATATATATACATATACATACATATATATATATATATATATATATATATATACATACACATATTAAATTTGTTCAAAGAATTGGTCGCCCCGACCGGGATTCGATCCCGGGCTTTCTGGTTTAGGCCAGCTGCTCTGACCACTAAGCTAACTAGACAACGAATCTTTTGAATAGTTCTAAATAGTGCAATTATCGTCACCTTTCCCGTCATCTTTTTGGAAGCCATTACGCTCGGAGAATATATTCCGCAGTCGTATGTAATCTAAATTGTGATCATCTTACTGAGTAACAATGCATTTTAATAATTAAATTTGTTCAAAGAACTCGAGAGATAAGGGAATAGAGCTCTTGATAATGCGATTAAGAGAGAGGTAATGCGTCTCAAAACAAACCATTTCGTTAAAGCATTTTATTACTATCCATGGATTATTAATTTAATAAGTGAGAATTTGATAAACATTTTTTCGATTTTATTCTTGTCGAGAGGAAGAGAGCAGCTGTTTAAACGGGTATTTTTTATCGAATTCTTACATGAAGAAAGCAGGATCTTGCGTATCGTACCACAAATATATTTTTAATTTCTTCTTTTCAGCAGCTCATCAATCAATATCAAGCAATATAAGCGATTAGGAAACCACATCTGTTCCAAGGGCATGTCTGAGCACATTCTCATTTAATGTATAAATTTAACATTAGAAAGTTAACTTGTGATGTAAGCTACATTTTCAAGCGGCAATGAACAGATTTCCTCGTGAACGCGTGCACATACTGTATCTACCTTACGTACCCTCCCACCAGAACTCTTTTACGAGTCATTTACGAGGTACATGGTAGGGTATAACAGTTTCTCCCCAAACGTATCATAGTTCTCTCCTTGTGAATCACTTTCCACCCCTTTAAAAGCTGTCGTGCCGCCAGACGAACCCCCGAAACTGTCGCTCACCGCCGTGCGGAACGCCGTTCTTCCGGGCAGATAGCGGAACGCTCAGAGGAACGGCCCCGTCGCCGCGTCTCCCCCTCCCCCCTTTCCCTCCCCCCCCCGCCCGATCGCAGTGTTCGTCACTGGGCGGCGGAGTAATAGCGGGCGCGCGCGCGTGTGTGAAGGCCAACACTCCACATTCACTCGTCGCTGCCTTCGTAAACGCTCGCTATTGTGTTTGCGTTCATTAGCCGTCGGCCACAAAGGCGCGCATTCAGTTGTTGATGTCTGGCCATTTACGTACAATAATCAGGTTATACCAGATATTTCGGGATGCTTAGGCATGATGGGGTTATACATTAGTGAAGGCATAACCCATTAAATGTTAATGGATGACGTTAAAAAATTAACGATTTCTGGTCTTGGACATGCATTTATCATATCATCTCTCACCCGTGTAAAGTAAAACATTTGGATATTATTAGGTTGGATAACGAAAGATAGTGATTTCATTCTAATTTTCAAAAGTTTTGTGTTTTTTAACTGCAACGAATTGCGTTTTTATAACAAAAAACAAACAAAAGAAATTTAAAATAATACGAGACGAAATCACATAATATATTACTTTTGGGGAATGAGGCTTCAATATAGAGATTCATTTTCATTCTCAATACACATGGTCAAACTAATTAGCAAATTTGTCATGATATACGGTATTGTATATTATGTGGAAATGTATTTTGTTAAAGGACATACTTTCACGTACAATAAATAACTGATCCTGGAGCTCCTATCTCGAACAATATTACATTACATAGAAGAGTCACAAAAAGGTAATGCACTCACTAATGGGATAGCCCACTGAAATTGAAGCTCCAAATATTGTTCTGTTGTAAGATGTACAATCTCCTCGGGCTTCCAACGTTATTGCACTTGCGTCCGGTGAACCTAAAGAAATGAGTGAAGGCGATGAGTGAATTCTTTTTGTAGAAGAGAAATCAGGTTTTGGAAGTTCGCGGGATTTGCTACGTGCCTGTCAAACATTGCGTCTCTAACCTTTCATGCTAAACGGAATTAAATTGAATCGAGCCTTCATCTTCTGAATTCACGCGATTTTACGTCATGTCGTACTCTAACAGTGCTCTGTCGGGGAAAATTATCCAATCACAAATGATACCGTCTTTTGAAAAGACAAACCACTACAGAATCTTCAATATTCAACTTGCTGCCGTCCATCTAGAGGCTATATTCTCGGAACCACCATTTCAGTGTGCTCCTGCTCAGTGAGCATTAGGATTCGATCAGCTTTACGAAATAAACAAGGTAGATCAATTAAGGTATCTAATTGCCATTGTACTATACGTTTACGTATTCCATATTAAATTATGCCACCATATTACACTGCGTTCCGCGTTCCACAGTACACTGTACCCTTCTTTACATTCTTTGAGAATCTTTGCGAATTGCTAATTTTGCATTGCTTGCTCTGGCACAAACAAAACAACAATACATACAAGTGCATTGGAATTTGAACAATATACCCAATTCTTTAATTAGAGGTCAACATCCCCTTATCTTCTAGCGTACTTGAGAACTAAATGGAGTTTTTGAAACCTTTCATAGGACATTGGGAGATTTCACTCACCGTTTCCTGCGTCATGCAACTCATCCACTTCTACAATGTTCTCGCCATGTCACATCTTTTCGCACGAAAATTGTTCGTTTCTAACTATTGTATCACAGTTTCGAAACTATGATTTTTCTTTGTTATACTATAAAACGCAGTTTCAAGAAAAACTCAGCACTTTCGCAACAACACAATGTATGTGAAAAACCTGGCATCAAATTACTAGCCGCTTAATAGCTCCTTGTCAGGACTGACTACAGATAACCCACGTCTCATAAATCACGTTTTGGGTCAGGGCTGTTGGCAAACATGCGTGCGCATGCGTGTGTAGAGTCAAGAGGTCCCTCCACAAGTCTTTAGCACGTGACCACTGGGATTCCCAGTCCTAATACGGATTGGAAAGAAGAGGAGGTACTAAAAGGAGCGATGGCGAAGTTTTGGGTGAGGGAGTACAGGTGCGCCAATGAGAAGTCAGAGATGCGACAATTACCCTGACATCACCGTCGGCCGAAACCTCATGTCTTTCATACAGCACGTGGTGAGAGTTCAATGAACTCGGTTACGAAGCGAAGCCATCGAAGGGATGTTTCTCGGCTTATCACATCCACGGAAGTGACAGACACCTACTGGAAAGCGCATGGAAAAAAGATACAGGCTGAAGAGAGAGAGACTTGAGCACTATATATTTAACAAAAGTTTTAAAAGACTCGAATGACATGGGATGCGACACATCACTCGCGTTCATTGAGTCTACGCCACTGCGCGATTTGAATTTTGATCATTCAAACGTATAGTTGATGCATGTCTTCTAAGAACAGCTAATTGCCAAAGATATGACAATGTATTGCTCTTACAGGAAAACAAAATATGACCCATCCCATTATGTACTCCTGCGTCTTCGTGCAAAAGCGTTGAGTTGACAACGGAGCTACAGGATGGCCGCCTTTACAAAGGAGGTTGTGGGCATTATATCCGCCCCCGTCGACGTTTGAATGTCTTACTATAGCTTACCGGCAGTAGCATTTTGTAGACGGAGGCACAATTTCGACTCTAGGTAGGTAGGTAGGTAGGTGGGTCTGTCAATGGAGTATAGTAGTAGTGTTGTAGGAGAATTCCTAGAAAATTACTGCTTTCATTGGTCGTTTCAGACGTTTCCCAATAATTCCAGGGCGTCAGGGTGCCATAGACGACAGTCACTCCCAAAGAGTATGTAGAGTAGGATGTCCCCAAAAATATCAAAGTATTTTGTTCTAACGCATTGTTTTAATGTCAAAACATTTGTAAATGAAATTTCACACACATGTGCACATAAAACCGACTGTGCCGTGTGATACGTGCCGACTTGCATCAAAACAAATTAGTATTTGCAAACAGCCTAATGCGAGCTGTCGTGTCGACGTGCTAGTTTGTTAGTAAACGCATCATTTTCAAATAGTCCACATGTCAGTGGGATTACACAGTTCTTAAAAAAGTATATTTTTAATAGAGTACATGAAACATCAATTAATGGGTTCAAAACTTCCCTCAAAAAAACTGATTGTTAAAGAGGAAATGACACGCTTTGGAACTATTGAGGAAAAAAAGCGTCGTGCTAAATATTTCTGCACCCCAGCTGCTTTGAGACCTTCTTATGAACCGTTAAAAACGACTCATCTTCTGATTCTAATGCAGTTATGGATTTGCAAGCAAATTTGCCAACGCTAATCGAGAACACATGACCTGGAACAAGAAAAAGATTTCATTACTCCAAAATTGGTAGCAGCGCTTGATAGGAGTCAAATAAGTTTGAGAGATTCCGTTCATATTTTTGAAGCTACCATTGAGACACTTGAACATAATACTGACGGGTTTTCAATAATTAAGTACTCAATTCAAAGAATTTGTATGAAGAAATGGAAATATCGTGCGAAAGCCATAAACGTTGATTATCAAAACGAAGTAAAAGACGGTGTGGCTGTTAACAGTGATGAAAAACTGTTGCCTGCTTTAGGTGCTCGGAAATCAAAAGAAGAACGTCTTTCCATAGTTATTTTATATCGAAATAAAGAACAACCTATTGTTGAACCAAGGTTGGAAAGTCCTGCGGGAAACGAACATGCGCAAGCTGTTTGGAATGATTACAGACTGGAATTTTGAAAATAAAGGGCAAAATATTTGTTGTAATACTATAGCTTCAAATATAGGTTGTATCAATAATGCCTGCGTGTTTCTTGGGAAAAAACGTAATAGAGAAATGTTAATTTTTGTGTGTTGTCATCATGTGTATGAACTGGTGATAAAAAGTGTGCTCGAAGTGAAATTCAGTTAAGTGACTGTAAGCCCTGATTGTCTACTCTTCAAAAACTTCCGAGGTAACTGGAAAAGGGTCGATCCTGATAAATTACAGTGCTATAGACCAAAGCTTATATCGTGCCTGACTGTTTCCAAAATTGCCAATATGCTCGCGTTTTACCTACCTGAACTGACAAAACAAATAGAGATGACTATTGATTTGGAAAAGCTTTTTATAATTACACTTTTAGGCAGAGAGAGACAATTTTCCATGTGCCATGACTCATGCTCAGTGGATGGCGAGAGTAATTTATTCCTTGAGAATGTCATTGTTTAATGCCCAGGTGAAAATGGCGAGCGAGGATAAGGTAGCACTGTTAGATATCTGCCTGTTTATCATGGCAGTTTTTTGAAGTCAACGAAGGCTTACGAAAAGGTTTATGAAAGCATCTGGAAGGCAGATTTACATAAGTTAAGCCAGCATTTATGGTATTTGACTGATGAAGTATCTGACTTGTTACTATTTAGCGATGGTGGGGATCAAGAAACCAAAGTAAAAATGGTCGTAAATTTAACCAATGAAAATGTATCAAATTATGGTAAACGTTACATCCCAAAGCAGGAAGAACTTTGTGGGCCTTTGTACGAGAAAAAAACATCTACGACTTCATTTCGGTCAAAAGCAATTTCTTGTTTGAACGTCTTAAACTTAATGACGGTTTTCTCGATTGTGCCTCTTTCTGGTTAAATAAAGCTTCGTTTGTAGAAGCTAGAAAGGTTTCAACGCTTAGTTCAGAGAAAGATTCAGACGAAAGTGCGGTCAAGTTGCTGCAAGACTTTCATAGTTTAATTGCGGTTAAAGAGGAACAAAAGAAATTTTTATAAAGTTGCTTACGAGATCATCAGAAGGTTTATCCTAACTGTTAAACGCAAACTTTGAAAAGAAAATTTTCAAACTAATATTTTCCAAATATTTAATAGATATGATTTGAACATTATTTAAACTGCAATTGGGTATAACCCGGTGGCAACTAATTACAAAAATACACAGTCTCTCAGTAACATAGAACACTAATACCAATAATAATAATAATAACAATAATAATAAGGTAATATAACTAGCAAATTATATACTAATTATAGTAATAATAATAATAATAATAATAATAATAATAATAATAATAATAATAATGGTAAAATAATGATCATAATATAAAACTGACTGATTCATTAAACATTAAATTACATTAAGAGAGAAAAGAAAAGAAAAAGAAAGAATAAAACCCTTCTATACTCTAACTCCGCATATTTATGCATTATGTATCAAATAAACATTGCGTTCTAGAATCTTTCCACATTAACTCAGCACAAACGTTCAAGTTTGATGTTTGGCATCAAGTCAGCACGGGTTATCGTAATCCAAACGCAATAATATTTGTTATTTGAGTTTTTGAGGTCAAACAGAGAAAATATAGAGGGTATGCGTATCTGATTTCGCGAAAACATTTCCCTTATGTCTCGGGACACCCTAATGTAGACAGCGTCAGAGGACGCAGACTAAGTCCTCACAGGCTTACACTGAAGGTGTTAAGGATAAGCGGTGATAGATTTTCTTCTTTTGGAACGTAACTATGAAAAAACAAGGCACTATTATCGGAGATGCTTTCTATGTATCACGTTGAAATTAATTTTGCGTTAAATTAGATGAAGTATACCCCTACAATCGAATACCCACTGCAAAAGCGACTGTTTGGGACTTTTTATTGGGTCAGTTCTTGGTATATCCTAACAAGGTGAACAGAAAAAAGAGGGTTCTAATTGAGCTTAAAAATTGTGTATTTGTATCCTAATTAATAGAACGATTTATGAAATCAGACGCTGAAAGTTCGCACAAGGTGCCCAAAGCTTAGAAAAACGACATAAAGTTGATCACACAAACCGAGCCGGTGTGTGCAATTTGAGTTCCATCCAAATTATACTCAACCATTCAACAATTATGAAGATGTAAAGGACGTTGATTATGAATTTATTTGGTCAGGAAATTTGGCCAAGTTTAGATGTTTTAACAACTTTTTAATTTCTCGCTGCTGCTTATGCAGTAGAGAGAAAGTTATGCAATGCTATGCGAAAAAATTGCAAACTTTCGGCAGAAAAACTCTTATTAGAGGGCTCAGGCAACAAAAAGTTGATACATTTTGTTGCTAAATTTAGAAAAAATTCTCTAATGTCCTCCATGTTTTGAGAGTCCTTGATACCGAAAATCGAATGACGACAAAACATCGTCTGTCCGTTCGTCTGTGAACAAGGGTAGCGGCTAAACCATTCGGCCTATTTTTCCAACATTTATATTCCTCAATCGATGTGGCTGATGTTATGGCCCCTTGAAGTTATAATCGAAATTTTCATATTGTGGGTATTTTACATGAAGCTTCTGGGACATTTTCCACATTTTCAAAAATATTCCTCCAACGTGTTTGATTAATTTTTTGTTGGATAGTGTGAAGGACGTTTAAGAGGATGGTGCAGGTCTCGTGTGCATGGAAAACCTTAATTTTTCGAAAAGCGTGAAAGTACAAAAATTGTTCGGTGTCTTCCTACAACTAAAATATTAAAGATAGAGATTTTAATTTAATGAGATCTGTTCCTTAAAGATAGATTTTGAGATTAGGTCATGTACAATTTTTCGAAAAATTTAGTTTTCGCGTAATTTTCGCGTAATTTTGCGTGAAAATACGGCCGAAAATGTATGTGCTGTTTTAGCACCATTAGTTTCTTTGTGAATAATGAAAGCAATGCCTAATAATGAGGCCATATCTGTTTTCTTGTCCACACTTTTTGTGCAGTCACTGTTACAAGTTTCATCCTACTTACAATAGGCTCATAAAAATCTCGTTCAGCACAAGCAGATTTTAAGTTCGAAAAATTACGAAATAGTCTCAGTGGCCAAAATTTCCATCATTGGCGACAGCTTACATTTTACCCAACTTATCAGCTCAATGTACGTACCCTCGTACTTAGCAGCATATAAATTGATTGGGCCTGTAAAAGCTCTAACAGATTTTCACATCGGTTTTGAGTTCTTGCGTATATTACTCTCCTAAAACACTTCACTTCTTGGGTAATTTTCGATATTATTATTATTATTATTATTATTATTTCCACGCTTTCTTATTACGCAGTATAGTAACTAGTGGTGCTACAAAATGGCATAGACTTTCCCGTAAAAGTTTTCTATTTCCTTTGGTCTCGGCTAGCTATTCGGACTTGGCACACACTCTAGCCAGCTGCCATCACCGCTCACATTACAGTTTTTGAAATTTTCTTAATTTTTCCGTTTCCTAATAGTAGAACATAAACATTATTTTAAGAATATTAAAGAACAGTAAGTAAAACCACGTTCTAAATGGCAATTTTCTTTCAAAAAATTGGAGCCGTTTTTAAGAAAATGGCCTTTAAGAGGTACTGTAAATTCAAAATTGGAAGCTTTTTTTCACAGAAGGTTTTTGAGTTTTCGAGAAACTTCTTTAGAAATTATTTGAAGCACTTTAACTCACAAATACAAAAGTGTTTACAAATTGCTGGAAATGTGCATATTAACTATGTGAGAGATCTTTCAAAATATTACATTTGTGTATTTTTTTGAGACTGATTTGTCAAACTGATTTGTGTGATTTTTGATTTTATGAGAAAATGCCTCCTCTTGTTCAATGACAGATCGTTAAGTAAGGTTGTGTACAATTTTTCGAAATTATGAGTAGTATTCGCGTAATTTTAAGTCAAATATAGACATTTTTTATACAATTATTGTCACAAAAACTGTTCTAAATGCTTACATTTTTCCCTGGACAGAGTAGAAGACGCTTGAAAAATGAAGTTTTTGGTTGAATTCTCTGAATTTTCGCAAATTGCAAAAGTTAGAAATATTGTGGGAAAGTATGTGCTGTTGTAGCACCAATTGTTTCTTAATGAAATTTGTTCTTCAAAATTTTATCTTTAACTAAGATCTGATGCAGTTTTTGAACATATGAGCAGTTTCGTATAATTTTTGCTCTCTTCGAAATTTACCGCTATTCTTTTACCTTTTCGCGTGCTCTTCACGAGATATCAGATCGCTATACGGGAATGGTAACTCGTATGGCAGTTTGAAATTCTCAGAATTACTTCTCGTTATTAGGTGAATTTTCTGGTTGTAAGGAACCGTTGCTACCGATAATCATCTGTGGTCGAGATAAAACGCATATTTTGATAAACACGTGTTCACAGAAAACGTTTGAGATTTCGAGAACCTTCAAAGAAATGATTTTAATGATTTGTACTCACCAATACAAAAACCTAAACAAAACAGTACTGTAAATATTAGTGATGTGAATGAAATTGAAACAAATACATTTGTAAAATATTTGAAATGTAGAAAGAATACATAAATATGACTTTGTCATGAATCATGCCATTCGATGCACTAAGCATTATCCGTACAAAAAGTTTAAGGAAAAAATATGAAGCCGTTTTTGAGAAAATCGTGCCTTAAAAATTATTCATATTACACTTAAAATTACGCGAATACAACTCTTTTTGAAAAAATGTACATGATATCAATTAAAGAAATAATTGTGGGGAACAAATTTTTATGAAGAATATATTTATCATCAATAAATATGGTAAGAGGGGGTCCATACATTTTCAATCTTTTGAATTGTCATGAATTTAGAGTTAGCTGCGAAAATCGACACTTTATACAAGTGAAGTTTACACGTAGCAAAAAGAAAATTGAATCTATTTTTGAAAAAAATTTAAATGACCGAAGAGACTCATTAAAATACCACCAAAATTCAAAGAATTATTTTTTCAAAATTTCAGAGCTTTGAGTGAGGCTAAAATCGACCTGGGGATATTCAGTTTGGAAAAAATATTTTACCAATAGTTTAAACGGTTCTGTTTGTTCTCAGACGGACAGATAGACTGACGAACGTTTTGAAAATAGTACCTTTTAATTATCAGGGGACCCGAAAACGTGTATTTCCGATGAAATATCAAAATAGATTTTCCGCAGTATTATATAAGTTTATCTATTCTACGACTGTTACTCTTTATGTCTTATGTGGTATGTAGTATATATATATATGTATATATATATGTATATATATGTATGTATATATATATGTATATATATATGTATATATATGTATGTATATATATGTATATATATGTATATATATATATATATATATATATATATATATATATATAGTGACCGTACTTACCCTTGTCGGTTTAATGGGTGCACATATCATAAATTTTGTGATTGTTTATTTGGGCACAGGGGTTCTTTGAGGGGGATACTTTAATCATCATTATCTGAGTTCAAAGAATCTATCATCACAGAAATAGGATTTATTAAGAAAAAAACATCTTCACATTAATAACATAATTTACATCATTGACCTGGTCGCAAATCCTTACTGAATACAGATTAAATGGTTTACACTATACATCTCCGACTATTCCTATCATCTTTACATTTATTATTTCCATTTATGTAACCTCCATTTCTCTGAAAACTACATGCCATTCGTGAACCACTACAGACACTGTTGCTCTCCTTACTACTCAGTGAGCACCCTGAATCGGCATTTTATATTCGATTACCCATCTATTCTTGTTCATAATTATTGTTACTTATCTGCCTTCCACTACCATCGTCTTCTACGCGACGCGATGCCGCGTGCCCCGCTCGTTGCCGAGAGGTGACCTTGGCGCCAACGATGTTCTGCCTGCCCACGTGTCGCCGGAGGCCCGTTCTCGTACACCAGCGTAGTTTCACCACAATTTCCTTCTCCACACGACGAAATTACTGTCTCAGCTCACACGCTCCACCATGTAATCCCGCATCCGCACAGCTACACCGACTACCACTGAACAGCATCGCCCACGTGCCGTGCAATGTTATCTTCTCTTGTCAAATTTCGTGATTATTCCTTCCAAACACGTTTACCACAATCCTTACTCGCAATCATCATTAAGTCTATCACAATTCTCCTTTCTTTAACACCAGCCGTCCCGATTATTCTCGATTTATCCGTACATTACCACCTCGCTCTCTTGTCGCCATCACGCCTCTCTCCTCACTCTCGCTGCTCGCCCCCCCAACCAACGCTTCCGCGCGGTCCGACCGACCAATCCCCCACCTTCCGGGCGCTCGTTCACGGCTCGGCCCGATTCATCCCGCAACGATTCATCAACTCGCGCGCCACTTTTGAACTTTGCGGTGTGCCTATTATTTACGTTTTGACCAATACGGTCAATATATATATATATATATATATATATATATATATATATATATATATATACGGGAAAGTAAAATCACGAAGTGAATATTGGACGAGCGCTAGGATATTCCATATGCAACAAAAGGGGGGCAAATCGCGTCAGGGGGCAAATCGATAACCCAGTCTTCAACATGAATAACTTACCATATCAGGTAATAATCACCACGAAAACATTTTCCACGAAAGTAAGGTAAGAAACATTATTATAACATGAATTTATTGCTAAGTCATCCTTGTATTACTTGAGCTTCAACGAGATAAACGACGATCTAATAAACGCTCAATTTTGCCGGCCAGGCGATCTTACCAAAGGTGCCATCTTCCTTCTTACCAAAGGTGTCTTGTTTCAAAGATTTGTTTACCTTGTGAAGAACTTCACACTGCTTCTAGGAACTCGCATTTCAATCATCTAAAGGCGATAAAATTTAAATCCTTGGAGGCGGATTTGACCTCACAGTAGATGGAGGAATTTTCCTCTTTCCCTACATGTAGAGCAGTAATAAAGTTCCGTAGTATCAGAAATAAAATCTGGAGTGTCACGAAATTAAACATCATTCACTAAAGTCTTAGGAATGAAAAAAATTGTTTTATTTGTCGTTTTCAAATATTTTATTTAATTAATAAATATTTTATTTTATTCAAATGTTTTATGTAATTAATCAAACAATAAATGCAGTCAAAAATAATCTTTATGGTTTTATTTATCCAAAAAAGGTACTATATTACTACGATACTAAGTTACAGCATATTTTGAAATGAAAATGTATGAATTACAAATTTAAAAAGCCTTTTTAATATAAACATCTTCCAAAAACATAATTTTATGAATTTGTCTACCAAAAATTACCCCAACAAGACTACTCCTACTTATTAATTATTAAATGTAATTTTTTAGTGCGCAAACATCCGATGACCAGATGGGTGTCAACTACAGTCAGGATTTCCTCACATAAATGCTAAAATATGCTTGCAAACACACATAATCCAATATTCAAACATGCATGAAGCAGAACACAAATTGTCAACTCAATCAAATTTGAGTTCATCATATATTTCCTGTTGTATTGCTTTTTGTAACAATTTACAAATTTTCTCAGTTTTACTCTCAAATTCCTTGTTTTGTCCGAAACAAACCTTTTTTAAATGCATAAAATGCTTCGTACGACACAAGACGTAATTAGAGCATACTTCAAAGATGAAATTTGAGCCAATGTGATGTCAAATTCTGATTTTTCACCACAAATAATGTCTTTTACATTTCCGAGAAATTTGAAATCAGAATTTGAATTTAACATTTATACAAATTCTCCTTAGCAGCGACACTCACAACTCCAAATATCAATTCCAAAGATATTCGAAAATTTTAGCAAATTCCCATGACTCCACGAGAGGTAAATCTCCTGCCTGGATTGCTGGATTCTGGATTGCTATAGGCAATTTTTCAAAAGTAGCTGCTTTGGAAATCATAGCACGTGTACCGGAGGGTTAAAATTTCTGGATGCAAATGCAACTCCGTACTGTCAGGATCTTAGAATACTATGCTATTTATACAAAATATGCGTTAATTTTAATTTTCACAAATTGAGCAAAATAACATTAAAAAGTGTCTAATATGCTTAGATGTCAAAATATGCAGTTTTAATTGCAAAAATGTCCCGACATGCATTATGCATTAAATTCTTGTCGAAAATACCATAACATGCAAACATGCTCCGAAAAAGAATGCATTTTTAAAGTGAGTATGCCATGAAAAATATATTTGCAAAGTTTTAAATCTTTACGAAGCGTAAATAAAAACATGCATGTGCATGGAAATCCTATCTCCAGTCATAACACTATGGTTGACTGATTAGTGATTTCAGATTTTCCGAGGGGTGAGTGATGGGATGAGAATGGTTCTGAATGGTTGACTGATTAGTTTCTGCTAAGGTCATTAGACTCATAAGTGTAGTGTACGTTTACCTTACCGCGGGAGGTGGCGGTGTTCTATCTCCGCTGCATGGCGACATCTGGCGCCGATTTACATGTCGGCAAATGGGGTTTTCCCCAATCAGGTATCTCCCACCAGTGGGGCACCACCACGGCCATGACAAACTCTAAGCTCCGACTGGTCTCCCAGCATGTGAGGTAGGGTAGTACATGTGTATGTATAATTAAGGGGTGAGAATATGACAAGGAAGAGGAAGAAAAGATCGCGCGCAGTCCGTTTGTTAAAGTACTGCTCCAACATTCGCCTAGTATTGATGGGAGAAACCACGGAAAACTACCGATCAGAGCAGCCGGCCGATAGAACTGTCATCGAGACAACTATCTAGTATCGAAAACCCTGCCAACAAGTCGCCGGGACTTGCACCCTAGAACCTCTTGGTCAGAGGCACTGCAATGACATCAATTAATGCCCTGAGCCTAAGCCCGTATATCATCGTTAGATAATAGCAACAAGATAATACAGAATAAATTGTAATAGTATGCGTTACCTGCTTAATGTCAGTATAACAACGGAACATTATTAAAGAATATTGGTTGAAAAGTTGTAATTGTAATAGATTATTAGATACTGTCTTTAGACAATTTTAATTAGAAAAAGAGAGCAAAAAAGTTGTCATATTTTCCGTGTGCGATCCCCTAAAGTGTAGATGTTTCTTGTCCATTTTATTAACAATTCCTCTACTTTAAGATAATGAAGAAACAAGATGATTCGCATGATAGTAATAAACGATTCTAAAAAATACTCCTCTTTCCAGAGCGTTCCTTATTAAGTTTATATGCTCTGTGTACAACGTTAATGCAATTACATGTTTATCCTAAGAGGATTACAGTAGCTGGTTTGCTGCCAGCTGTTTTATGGTCGATAAAAATAAGATCAAAGCTGAGATTTAAGTGGAAATGTTGCTCTCCATGTCCCCTTTGTCGTAAAGTCCTATTTTTAGCGAAGCAGGTATAGTCTCTTGTGGTTAATACAGGCCAGGTTGACGGCTCTCCCAAACAAAACGGGGTTTATGTTTCTGGGGTAGTGGGATCTGGAGAACGACCACCGGTTGAGGCTTACTTCCTGTTTCTTTCATACTTGTATACATTTATACATTCTGGGGATTTGTTTTGATTTAATAACTCGAATTGTGCTCACTATTATCCAGTACGTTCTTACGATAAACAAGTTACCGAGGATATTTAGAAATTTCCTTTTCGTGAAATGTGTTATTATATTAGGCAACGAAGCGAAAAAATATTGGGTTATTGTTTAGGGAGTTAATGACACAGAGCGAGAGAGAGGGAGAGAGAGAGATAGGAGAGAGGAGAGAATGGTAGATTTATTTCCACACTCGCATACACTAGTAACATTCCTAATTTCACCCCCGTGACAAATCTAACAAATATAAACACAACTCACACCAATCATCAAACAACTACACGTCAAAACATTGCTAATCGTATCAACATTATTAATGATAATTCATTCATGCACACAATTATCAACCCTACTTAAACATTCATAATTAATTTAATCAATACCATCATCCCAACAATTATTAGTAACGTACAATACTCACGTTTATTTGAGTGGAAATGGCCACACAACAAACCATAACAAATCAAGGCCACACTCCATAACAAATTTAATCTGCTAAATTGGAACGCTAAAAGTATAACCAATAAAAATGACTTGATCTACTTCCTCGAAGACAAAGAAATTAAAATAGTGTGCATAACGGAAACACACCTCAAAATCTCACACAACATCCAATATACCCGGTTATAAAATAATCAGGTGAGAGATAATGCTGAAGGGGCAGATGCCCTTTTCCTTGTCGAAAAATTAATACCTAACACCAAACCGAACTTACCCACTACTCTGGGATTAGAAACGCTTGCAATAAAATTCCCTTTAAACAACAGAGTATTAACCCTAATAACAGCTTATAGGGCTCCATATAAAGTCGCCCCATAAAAATTCAAAACACCAACATCGCAGCAACAATTCATTAAAGTATCCCTACCTTACTCATTACAAACTTAAAATTACACTTGTTTACTCCTACAGAAATAACATACTATCCGTACGACCAAAACAAAAACCTATACACCCTAGACATAGCAATCACTAATGAGCAGACCTCTTTGTATTCCAGTGCATTACACAAACTCGACATTGATCACCATCCACTCATCTCTATTCAGAAACCGACCCCCACATTAAATATTAATAACATCAACTGGAAAGAATTAAGGAAAAACATAATAAACAATGCCCCCGAATTCAGAAATCTAAAAACACCTCTATAAATAAAAAATAATTGCATTATTAAACAATATAATCACTAGTGCTGTCATTCAGCAACAAAATAACATAGCTCAATATAAATCACGAACAACACATACAAAATTATCAGATTCCGTATTAGCCATAATAAGTACTAAAAACAGATTAAGAATACTTCGGATCATTAATATAAATTCACAATTAAAGAAAGAACTTAACATACTGTGACATACAAAACATGGCGGGTTGAATAATTGACGGCGAACGTCAAGAAGTGTATGTGGAGCTGGAACATACGCGGCTGTTGGGGCGTTGTTATGGTGCACTCTCGGCTTGTTTATAACAATTGAGCAGACGCTGGGGTGCGGTAAATGCTGGATCGTGTGGCGATTATTAAGTTGTGATAATCATTAAGCGAGAAATTGTAATTAATTCATTCTTGTAGAAGAATTAATTGGAAAGACTTGAACTGTTGTAGAAGAGCGAAGCAGATGACCCCGGAAGACGTCGCGGAAGCCTGGGTTTGATTCTAAGAAGTGCCATTCCACTACATCCAAGAGAGCTCTGGTATGGTAGCTATGAACTGAGTAATAGGTCATGATCAAATATTACGTTTCGAAAAGTAAGTTATTAAAAAAAAGATTGTTCTCAGGAAGTAACGAGGAAAGTATGGGATCTCGAATAAATATGTTATCTGTTTACATGAAATCCAATGGATTATTATTGTGCAATCTAGCACGTTAGTTGTGCAGATAGGTATAGGATTACTTTCAGACTTCGTGCTTCTCTGTACGGAGGGCAGATCGAGTGGCAATTTTGCTGATCGCAGGAAAGTGAATTGTTACTGAGCAGGGACCCACAAATAGGCTGAGCTAGCACGGTAACGGGCGAATTGATAGTGGTTCCGTAAATTACTTGGAATTGTTTACTGGCGCTCAATTTTCATGTCAGTTGTTTAGTTAGTTAAAATGTTTCAATACTAAACGCCATAACCAAAGAAGCAATAAAATAATACCGCCTCTCGTTCTTTAACTCCTTAATTGAATCTCTAAGCACAACTAACAACTCATTTTGGAAATTGACAAAGATAATTCTGAAAAAGCAGAACAATATTCCTCCAATAAAAACGCTCACTGGAAAAATGTTCCCCAGTTGACAACGCCGAAACGTTAGCTGATAACTTAGAAACTATGTTACACATCAAAACACTCCCATCCATCCAGAACATGAAAATTCTATTTCCGCCCCAAACTATAACATCCCTCAAAAAATAAAATTAATTTCACCAAACGAAATGAAGAATAAAATTTAAAACAACTCACTCAAAGAAACCCCATGACGTGACAATATTTTCATTCCGCCATGTTCCGCACACTCCGCAAAAACATTTCATTCTGCAAAGTTGAATCACATGGATAAAATATCTGAAGGTCTCTTGTTATTCGAATAATTTGCGGCTGATGATTCAGTTCCCGGTTTTCGGATCGTGGTGAATTGTTTCTCTCAGGCAAGTTGGCTAAAATCGCTTCATTTGTAATGCCAGCTATAGCTTCTCTCACAACGCCACTAAGATTTTCCTTAGAACGTTCAGTAGTTTCTTGTATAATATTCTGAACTCTCGTTCCTTCCACGGCAGCAGTGTTCGACTCCTGGGGGTGCTCCATAACCATCCGTGTGTGTGACAATATTGTATAATCGCTATTTGTTACACACTGGGATTTGCAGATTCCTCCTCCAATATATTTTATTTCCATTTCTACATCGGGAATGGAAATTTTATGTAAATCCATTACTCATAAGAAATTTCTTCTTCTACGAAAAAAATGTAAGTCCACTTTGCGAATTACCTTGAAAATTGATTTTAATTTCTACAGAAAAAACGTTTATATTATTGACAAGAATGCTAAAAATTAATTTTGAATGATCTTATTGATGAAGACAATGCATTTCGCTCGAACAGAACCTGACATTATTCACTTTGTAGACAACATTCAGTGACTTTCTTGTGGACATTTTTGCTGTGGACATTACGTTCATTGGACTTTACGCAGTAGACATTATAGAGTGGACATTTTTGCTATGGACTTGGTGTTAATTGGACATTGTCCTTTGGACCAATTGACCTAGAACCACGCGCCTTAACCTCGATCTACCTGACATGTTAGTGCCACCGTCGAGGTTCGAACTTAGTATACTTCCCTGCCAGAGGCACTGCAGTGACATTAGTTGATTCCCTGAGCCACCTCTTCCGGTCGGGGGCTCTGTTAGTCCTGTATATGTTTTAAACCTGATATTTTAAACGAATGAAAATAATCCGAGGTTCCCCGGCATTTATTTAAAACAATTTATTAGAAAGGAAAGGAAATGAATTCTGTCATTAAAAATGGAAGTAATTTTATTAATATCCCTACCCATTCCGCTACCTCCCTGCTCGAATAAAGAAATTGTGGCTTTCATCGCTGTTGGAGATGAAAGAATCTATCATAGAAGTAGTCTGGTAAAGAACATGAAAGTCTTTGAAATTAGTTTTATAACTACAAACGAATTCCGCTTTCCAGAATTAGATCATTGAATCAATTTTCAATTTACCCTAACTTCAATTTAAAATTCATCTTCTTAATTATTATAATTAACATTTTTAAAATGACTACTGGCGTTCATATTTCAATTTTCAGATAGGATGAACAATATTTATTAATCGTTCTGACGACTTCCTTATGGATCCTTTGCGGAAGAAATTCTTTCTCGTTTGACGTTGAAAAGGAAAAGGCTATGGAAGTTAATGTGTTGATCGAACGTATTGATTTCGTTACATACGACAGACGTAGATTTCAACAAGGTGCGCTTTTCAATTCGTTGTTTTTTAAAGTTTTCGTTTCAGCTGAAGTAGTAAGCTTTCTAATTTTTCATGTCTACTTTACTAATTTCCAATACGCGCAGAAATTGAAAGAAAAATATGCATTCTCCGGCCATATATTGTCTATCGTTTAATTAGATACCCAGGAACTCGAAACAAAATTCAAAAATAATGAAACAGTTTCAATGTAGCCGGAAAAGTGGAAATATTGTTAGTATTATTCTGCCTATTCTCACACCGCGCTTGCCGATTGAACTCCCTTACTCGGCAACGCTGACGTCACAGCTGAGGTCGTGCTAAAGAAAAGAAGAATCCCCCGCCCCCATTAAATATTTTCTATTCACGTGTTGTATTTCAAACCAGCGTATTTTTTTATGTTCGTAGTATGTAAAGAAGTGTTGTACTGTACATATTATTGCGTTATTCGTGAAGAATAGTTTTGTTAAAATATTTATTGTATTGCAAGAGTTATTACGAGAGTATTAACTGTTTCGAGTTATTACAAGAGTATTAATCGTGTAGAGAGTATTAGTTGTTTTGAGCTCTGTGATGCACCTTTTTGGAAAACCTTTTCTTGTGGTTTTATTCAGATTTTTTGTTGCCGTATTATATATACACTGTGGCGACACGTCCATCCATAAGGACTGTGGTCTAGTGCGAAGACACGATGACAATCTATGTTACGGTGTCGCGTTACCGGGGAACAAAAATGAATATAACAAGGAAAATAGTTACGACGAAGTGAAATGGCTCTCAGTCTATAACCAAGGTTGATTTTACGTGCAGTTTGAATTAGTTGATATAATACATTACTTTATTATGTTATACGTCAAACCTTTATTTCTTCTTTCCACAAGCGAGAAGAGTGCTTACAAAGAAGCAGAACGACAAAACAGGTAACGTTCGCTTCATTCACAATGTTTTTGTACGTAACGATGAATCCATAAACGATACAAGTGCTAAGATAAATATGTAAATCGTAAATATTCGTTATCTTACAAGTCAAAATATCCAGATGAAACTGTTTTTGTTTTGTGTCAACTTAAAGTATTCGCAACTAATTCTCCAGATTATTTTTAGTTTTGAAACGTGAAGTTTGTACCTTAGTTTTGAAACTTTGTGTTATACATTTTTGCTTTGAATCTTTAAGTTATGCAATGTAATAGCAGAACGTGCTACTAATTCGATACAATGCAGTCTTAACTTTATCCGATATCAGAATTCTTTTCCAAAATATGTTATTATATAATACTCCAAATCACTAGATAACGCTGCAAGTTCAAAGACCTGTAGCCTCAAGACCTAGAAAATGAAACACACGCCTAAATTATTCCGACTCCTTTGGTTTTATTTTTAGTTGATGAATTTGAATTATTGTTGCCAATTTTTGAAGTAAGAAAAAAATTGTCTCTGAATTCTCAGATGTAATTTAGTTTCTAAAAAAGATCTTGACAAATGTTGAAAGACTGGGAGGATAATATTTAAAGAGGGTGCTTGAAGTGAGTTCTGTCATTAAATGATTTTAGAAAGTCTCCTAATATCATTCCCTTTGTGAAGTTAAGTTATTATTTCATTTCCATCAACTTTTCACTTTCCCGTATACGTACGTATACACGGAGTAATATACGCAGTATAGGGAAAGTTATGTAAAAAAAAATTGCTAATTTTCGGCGGAAAAAAATTAATTGCCGGGCCGTAAAAACGAATAAGTGGATAAAACCAGTTGCTAAATTAAGAAAAAAACCCTAACACGTAGTGTAGTCAGAAACCCTGCTTTCTAGGTCCTTGATACCGAAAACCCAATTGAAAGGAAAACGTCCGTCTGTCCGTCTGTGAACCCTGCTAGCGCCTAAACCATACGTACGATTTCTTCCAAAATGGATATTCCCTGGTCGATCTGATTCTAGTCAAAGCTTTGAGATTTTGAAAGAGATTCTTCAAAATTTGGGGGTACTTTATATGAAGCCCCCCGGGGATTTTAAAAATTTTCTCAAAAACGGCTACAAATTTTTTCTTTAAATTTCTTGTATGAATAGAGTAAAATACATTTATTAACATGACATATGTCCGATTTTCACAGACAACTCTGAATTTTCGAAAATTTTGAAAGTTTGAATTTTTATTCGGCGTCTTCCTCCAACTACAAAATTGAAGATACAGATTTTTTCTTCCAATAAAACTTGTTCTGCGTATTGAGTTCTTTCATAAAAGTCATGTAAATGTTTCTCAAAATTTTAGTAGTTTTCGTGCAATATTGCGTGCAATATGTGCAACATTAAAAATTACAAAAACAAGATTTTCTCAAAAACGGCTCCAAATTTTTTCTTTAAACTGTTGGTAGGGTTAGTGGTAAATTTACTCTATCAGATGACACAAAAGCCATATTGGTCTATCGGTTGTTTTTTTAAAAAATTACAAAAATGTAAATTTTTTACTTGTCCCTCACGTCGTTAATATTTACATTATCGGCGATGTTTTAACATTATTATATTTACGAGTATATATGCTTTAAATAATATCAAGTAAAGTTTCTCGAAAACACTACCGTTTTTTGTGAAAAGTAGCTCAAATTTCGCATCTTCAGAAATGCTCAAACGCCATTTTCTCATATATGGCTGCAAATGTTTCTTGAAACTTTTGTAACAGATAGTGATAATTACACTCTTTAATATGGCGTAAAGTTTATTTTGAGTTATTTTTTTGTTTCTTTAAAAATTATATAAATGTAAATTTTTTGAAAGATCTCTCACATCTTTAATATGCACATTATCCGCAATTTGTAAAGATTATTATATTTGTGAGTGTAAGTGCTTCAAATAACTTCAAATAAAGTATTTTGAAAACTCAAACATTTTCTGTGAAAATGAGCTTCAAATTTCGCTTTTTAGTAGTGCTAAAACGCCATTTTCTCTTAAACGGCACATAATTTTTAAAAGAAAATTGCCATTTACGGCTAGGTTTTCGTGTTCTTTAATATTCTAAAATTAATATTTTCGTTCTACCAATAGGAAACCGAAAAATTAAGAAAATGACAAAAAAATGTACTTTTGGCGGTGATAGATGGTAGCTGGCAAGAAAGAGTATGTGGCAATTCCGAATAGCTAGCGAAGACCCAAGGAAATAGAAAACTAATACGGGAAAGTCTGTGCCATTCTGTAGCACCACTAGTTCAATACTGTGTATAAATATCAGGAACACCTTTTTGTCACGAACAGTCACGCGAAAGAACCTGCCCTCAACTTGTCGGATAGACGTCCTTATTTCCTCTAGCGTCAATATCAATCAATTACAAGCCGACGACTCAAGTAATGAATGTGCTCTTGAATGCGCGTGTGTGACGCGGATGTGTAGCAAAAAAAGGAGAATGCGCAGTTGGCAACCAGCGCTGTCCGTCCGCCCGTCCGGGGCAGCTGATCTGTGAGGGGCAGCGACTAATTAAGCGCAATTGGCCGTGTGTGGCGTTGCAAAGGCGCGGCCGCGCGGGCGGGCGGTTGGGCGGTTGGGCGGCAGTCTTCGCGACGCGTTGCCTCACTCTTTGTTGTGTGGGCGGGCGCCTGGGCAACCAGCGCCACTAGCGCCACAATTGTCACAAACCACATCAAAAGCACGCGGATCATCATTTCGAAGTGGCAGTTCTACCACCTAACCAATAAAAAGACACCCCGCGTATAAAACTACTAAATAAGATGTTAATGTCTTGTTTTTTAAACATTTTATTTTTGTTATTTCCATTATTTCTGAGATGGATATTATTTCATTCGATAGAAATAGAATGTTTTTTACTTGTAGTAATATAGCCATATTACAAACGAAACAAAATCAGTATACTTATACTACTTGCATTTTGCTCTCCCCTGTCCGGAGAAGAACATATCTCGAAAATGCAGCACTTAATACAGCACTTGTTCGTGACGCGATCTATCCTTCCTCTTTCTTGCCGTTTCACACCCGTTATTTACACACTTACTTTTTGCACTACACCACCACATATGTTGGAAGTCAAGTGGGAACCTTAGAGATCAGCTGGGGTGCTACCCCCCGCTGGTAATAGATACCTCTTTGTGGAAAGCCCAGCAAGTCGACGTATAGGTCGACACCGGATCTCACCATCTAGCGGATTACCGTCAACTTCACGAATGAAGAATGTCATGAAGTGTAAGATCTGTCCTGTACTATGGCTTGACAGCTCGATACAGGTCACCTATAGGATAAGGAGTTTGTGTGGTTAGCACCGTATATTCTGGTCTTCATAACCTTAGGGTGGGCTTTCTCATTATCACACGGCAACAGATATGGGATACAATATATAATGATTACTGTAAGGAAAGTGCACAGTTATAATCAACCCGGCTGAGAATCGAACCCGGGGTTGCGCCGTGGAAAGCGAGCAGGTTAGCCAACGAGCGACTGTGTAAAACAAAATTAGCAATAATTTCATTCGGTATAAAATTCGAGTTAGAAATCTTAATGTTCCCGTGAATGTAGGGGCACACAAATTTTATATATTTCTGAAATCCCAAATCAATTATTTTTAGTTGTGTCACAGTTCCCACTGGGATGGGCTGCATCATCTAGCTTGATGGCGTGTGGGCTCGGTGGCTTGAGCCACGCCCATGTGAGTGCATTCTCAGCCACAGGTTTGAGGCGTAAGGCGTCGCTGTGACAGTGGCGTGGTTGGCTTCTCTCACCAACACCACCTCTTCCGTTTCAACTGTCATCCCGTTCATAATTCAGCGCCTCTCTGTTACGTATTTAATGCACTTCCGTTCCGCAACGGTATTTGCTCCCGTAGGCTCCCGCGATCATGGGTATTTTTACTAATATCAGCTGCCGCTGCTTTCCACTTACCCAACGTCGCTGTCCTTTCACCTCACTCTTGGGGTAACGTCAAATTAAACAAAAAGTTCCAACAACACGAAAGTATGTAAGTTCGTAAGTTCTGGATGGCTAATCAATCGACAAACTGTTTCCTGCTCCGCTTGCCCCGATATCTTGTTCTCTATTTTTGAACCACCGAATAATTATATCTGACACCTTCCTCCATGTTTTCCCAATCTTCTAATCATTTGAAGATACTACTAAGTGGGTATTTAAACGAGTGTTTCACTCTAAATTAAAGAATGGAAGAAATTATTGCATGACGACTTAATCAATATGCGTCCATTTCTTACAAATTGTTGCTAGCCTCTTCCAAAACAAACTTGCTTCCCTAGCAACCCTACATTATCCATATACATTACCCATACATTACTCAATTTCTCGATGTCTTACGAGTTGATATACTCGTACCCAGTTCTGTACTTTCATTTCGTAACATTCTTATCGGGAAGTCCTAAGGTTCGAGTCCCTACGTTGGCAGGATTTTCGATACTAGCTGGGTCTAATTCTACATAGCTGGGTCAAATTCAGCCATTGCCTGTGGGAGAATTCTAGCGGCTGGCTGCTCTGATTGGTTGTTTTCCGTGGTTTCTCCGATCAGTACCAGGCAAGTGCCGGAGTAGTACCCTGACAAACGGATCACGGACGTATAGGTCGACGCCGGAACTCGCCATCTAGCGGAGGGAGCTTACCGTCAACTTCCGCGATAAAAACGTGCTCTACAATTAGTGGACTAGTGACCTTGCAGTTGACGCGCTCGGAAACTAATCAGCTAATCAACTATTCATAATCATTCTCCACCCATCACTCACCACTCGTGATTAACATTCTCTATCTCCTAGAATGTACAGTAGAACTCTTCGTGTGTCGCCTTAGGATACTGACCCCCTCTCCCCTTTTTCTCTCGAATTATCGAATCTTCTTGATGTTAACTGTTCTCTTTGTTGTAGTTCTTTTATACGATAGGAAACGGTATGTATTGCATTATATTATTACGTATCGTATACGACGTAAAATCAATATAAATACTACTATATTAAATTATGATTGTACGAACGAATTTATTTGTGTTTATGTTCATTTTTTATTGTTTGCGTTATATTTGACTATTTTTATCGGTTCATTGGGTGACTGTTATTAGAGCTTCTACTGTTAGCAAACCACGCTACCATTGTGAGCATGCGCCCTGGTAAGGGGAGGACAGGAAGGTCTAAACTTTCTCGTTTACCTACGCTCCTCATAATGTGTATCAATAATAATTTGTGTAATAACCCTCTAAGAACGCTGCGGATTTAACACGATATGTGAAGGGATTAAAAGGATTAACTATTTTGTTCAGTAAAACAATTTTTTGGGAACCAAATAAAACACATTGTTGATATATAATGAAGGAAGTAACAAACCATTTTTTCTAAACGTCTTCATTAATTCAATTTAGGACTTGACTGTCCTAAATTTGACATTCATATGCCTATTTTGGTGATAGAAGACAATGGAAATAAAATTAGAACGTGAACTAACTACACTGAACAATTGTATTCATTTTTTTCGATCCCAAATGAACACGGTCTTGATATGACCTCACCTTCCACTTCATGCACTGGATTAAGACTCGCATTTTAACACGTAGGCATAATTTACAAAATCAGTCATCTCTGTCATTTTTGAATATTTTTTCCGAAACAACTTTGTACTCTTATCGTTTTTATTTCCAGCTGCTTTCCGGCGACGATGTCGAAACAGTTGTTGCTACGTCTTTCCGTCATTCCAGTACGCCTTCGTCTTTCCGTCATTCAGGATCAGGTTATTGCCTCTAAGTATTGCTTTGGTGTAGTGGCCCTAGCAGTCTGAACTTCAAGAGAAGTGCTATCATGTTCAGTAGATGAGTCAATATCTTAGGATGTTGCTGACGGTGTGCTTATCGGTCCTACCTGATACGTTAATCGCTAGAGTTTTGCGCCAAATTATCTGTCTTGAAATTCATCTGTGTTGGATGATCCAGTTCCTGTAATACAGTTGGTAGGTAGAACATAGTTGCAACTGCTTCTTTGAGGGTTCTTGCCTCCAAGTAGTAGCAGGTGGCTGAAGTATTCGAAACGAGGCCTATAGAATGCCATAGCTCTTAATCTGCAGTGAGTATCAATGAAATTGTACCTCGCCAAGGAACGGTTCAAAGTAGGCTACAGCTGTCAGTGGTGTAGGGTATATACGTTATTTTACTTTCTATGATCCGCTCTCAATAAACGAATTACACAATCTCTCATGTAAATACATCATTGTCATTACTATTAGTCGAACGAAAAAAATGATGATATTAAATACAAGCAGCAACACTTATGCCACTACTTTCCACTTTCCCACAAAAGTGGTCTACTTCCTAGCGATAACCAGGCTGGGTGATTACGTTTGTTGAAACCAGTGAACTGCCGAACAGAAACTTCCTTTCACACACGGTTCATTTTTGGGCAGTGGTGTATCACAGACAATACGAAAGTGAAAATAACTGAATATTGATCTTACGATTTTGTTGAACATTTCTAAATGTACAAATAATAAACAAACTGAGATTACGCTGAAAATCCTGAAATACAAATCCAGAAACATGAGCTCGTAAAATAAGAATTCTGACCGAATTATGCACGGAAATTTACCTCACATTTTAAATATTTATTTCTTAATTGTGAATCAGAAATGCCATTTTAAGCATTGCTTTTTTGGATTATTAGAGCATTGAATATGTCATAGTGGATATAAGAGAAATATTCTCATCACTATCGAAACATCAATTTTTGTTGGTGGTCTTTTTGTTAGGAAATTCATTTCAATTCTCGAGTCTCGAGAAGTATTACGACTACATCACTCAGGACGAATCTTGAAAGCTTCTTTTCTTTGTATTCTCCTTTTCTTGTTATAATATTTTCCGTCTCCGTGCGCATCCTTCCGCCCATTTGGGGCCAGTGTGCGGCCCGTCCGGCGACGGCTGCCGTTCGATCCGCGCCTCGGCCGCGCCGCCCCCCGCCACGGTCGCCGCTGCTCGCCGCCGCTTGCCGCCCCTGCGCGGCGCGGCGCGACCCGATCCATATCCTCCGCCGCCCGCCGGCGAAGCCAGGGCTCCTCGCCTTCCAGAAAAAGGACGCGCTTTGGAGCAAGGGAGGGGACGATTTTCGATCCGCCCGTGAGCGAGACCTAGTGCGATTTCTCGAAATGATGGGAACTTTGACTAAAGGAGACTTGGTGCGATTTGCAGTTCTCTGAATCATGGAAAGAATAGTGGCCAAGGAGAACAGTTCATTTTTTGGGGTAAATTATTGGAAATTTATTTTATTTTCTGAGGCTACAGATACACGAGGCCATTGATTGGTAGACACTGCGTCGAAAACAAACCGTCTCATTACTTAGCTTTCAGATCCAAATTTCACCCTCATACAATGCTTTACACGACATTAGAAGAAACATGATGCCAATTTTGTGATATCAATTAAATGATTTTATGATTTTTGACTACAAGGCAAAAGATAAATGAAAATAGACTACGATTGTTTCAACAAAAAAATTGTCCACAACAATTGAGATTGATTAATTGTTTGAAAGATGATTTTGTGAGTGTTTCTTTGCGTTACTTTTCACTGTCTTTAAATTTCCATTACAACAAGAGGAAGAATCATCATCTTTAAAAGTTCGAACGTTAATATGCACTCAATAAATATTAACTCTTCTATCATTCCTTGGTCTCCTTTGAATTCATCTATTCGTTATCTCGGGGTTCTGATAGATGCAAGACTAAATTGACACAGTCACATCTCTTACAAAATAATTGAAGCCAATACAATGTTAGGTATTTTAGGTCCGATTCTCAACCGTAACTCTTCTTCAAAAATTCATTCCACTTTAACCATCTACAAATCTATTCTTCGGCCGATAGTAACTTACGCATGCCCTGTTTGGATTTCAGTAGCCCCAACCACATTAAATAATTCACAAATCTTCCAAAACAAAATTTTAAGAATAACAGTAAATGCCCCCTTGTTTGTCAGCAATAACACCCTTAACAACGATCTTGTATTAGAACCAATTACTTCCTTTATTAAATAACTGGCACATAATTTTTTCAATAATTTAAATCATGTACAAGGAGCAGTCACTTACTCAATAGAAACCAATCAGCCCCCACTTTCCCGCCTAAGAAACAGACTCCCATTTCACATTTTCCTTCAATGCCTCTCCGACATTATATAAGGTAAGAACATTTCTTGCAATTACCTATCCCTCCCATCGTATTTCCTTTTTAATCCTGTCATTTCTCTCTAACAAAATTTCCTTGGAATAACCTTGGTTGAAGGTATAACACATGAAATCACTGTCAGGAAGGTAACAAAAAGTTACCCCCTTCACACTTTGCTGATACAAAGTTGCTTGGCCAATCAACTGAAGAGCCTCACGGCTGAACGTTGTACTGTCTGTGAATGTAAAATAAAATAAAAATATTAACTCTATTATCGTTCAGTTGTACATGATTTTTTGCGACCTTCGAAAATTCGAACGTAAATAAATATTAAATCAATTATTGTTTAGTTATACTTGATTTTCTGCGACCTTCAGAATTTCGAACGTAAACATACACTCAATAAATATTAACGTAATTATTGTTGTATGTTTATGAGTGCTGAAAGGTAAACAGATAACCTAAATGTAAACTTGAAACTATTCTGATTGAAATTCCACAAAATGTTTATGACATATTTTCTTTAGAAATAGATATTTCACTCGTAAGACAAAAGGCAATATACCATGACTACCATAATAATTACGATATTCCCATCGTCGTTCGTGACTTTGCCTCATACACGAAGAGATTCGAGGAACTCCTTTATTTTAGGCGTGTATTAATGTTATTCTGACTGGTGTAAAAAAATATTCCCGAAGACGTATCTTGTGACAAGGGCTGAGAATAATCAAGATTGACGAAACAATGTACCCAAACGCTCGTAATAACAAATATTCTCTGTTATCCGGGAAGTAATAAACCTTTGTTATTGTATCCATTGTGTCATTATTGTTTCTTTCCACGAAAGTATATTTTTACTTTCTCGTATACATACGTATATACGGAGTAAAATACATAGTATTGGGAAAGTTATATAATGCTGCGCAAAAAACGGGAAATATTCGGAAGCAATAATTAATTGTCGGGCCCTGACAACAAAAAAGTGGATAAACTAGTTGCTAAATTAAGAAAACAATCCCTTAACACGTGATGTAGCACGAATCCCTGTTTTGTGGGTCCTTGATACCGAAAAACCAATTGAAAGCAAAACGTCCCTCCGTCCGTCTGTCTGTCCGTCTGTGACCACCACTAGCGCCTAAACCATACATAGGGTTTTATTTTCAAGTTGAAAAAAAACTCTGTCGATCTGGCTTGAGTCAAAACTTTGAGATTTTGAAAAACATTCTATAAATTTTGGGGGTACCTTATATCAACCCCTCGGATATTCTCAAAATCTTCTCAAAAACAGCTCCAACTTTTTTTCAAATTTCTTGTAAGAATAAATACACTCATGAAGGTGGCACACGTCCGATTTTCACAGTTAACTCTGAATTTTCAAAAATTGCGAAAGTTTGAATTTTTATCGGCCTCTTCCTACAACTGCCAAATTAAAGATAGAGATTTTTCATTCAATTTGTTTTCCTTAGTGAGTTCTTTCATTAAGGTCATGTACATTTTTTGAAAAGTTTACTATTTTTCGCACAATATTACGTGCAATATTTGCAAATTTAAAAATTACAAAAACAAGATTTTCTCAAAAACGGCTCCAATTTTTCAAAACTTTTGGTAGGGATAATGCCTAATGTACTTAATGAGATGGAATAAACACCATATTGCTCTATTCTTTTGTTTTTTCAAAAATTACAAAACTGAAGTTTTTTACTTGTCTCTAGCGTCGTTAATATTTACATTAGATGCGATTTGTTTGCATCGTTATATTTATAAGTACATGTGCTTTAAATAATGTTAAGTAAAGTTTCTCGAAAACTCAACCGTTTTCTGTGAAAACAAGTTCAAAATTCCGCATTTTCAGAAACGCTTAAACGCCATTTTCTCAAAAATGGCTCCAAATTTTTTCTTAATACTTTTGGAACGGATAGTGCTAATTGAACTCTTTACAATGACAAAGTTCATTTTGGGGAATTTTTTTAAAAAATTAGACAAATGTATTTTTTGAAAGATCTATCGTACCGTTAATATGCACATCTGCACAAATTTGTAAACACTATTGCATTTATGAGTTAATATGCTTCAAATGAAGGTTTTCCGAAACTCAAAACTTTTCTGTGAAAAAGAGCTTTGAATTTCGAATTTACATTAGTGCTTAAAAGCGATTTTCTTAAAAACGGCTGCAAATTTTTCGAAGAAAATTGTCAATTAGGACGAGGTTTTACTGTTCTTTAATATTATTAAAATAATATTTCCATTCTACAATTAGGCAACCGAAAAATTGAAACGGGAAAGTATGCCATTATGTGACACATGTTGTTTCGTTTTTTGTGGTATCACATCCAAGTAAAGTATTTGAGGAACTGCGAGTGTGTGTGCGTTCGTCCGTGCGTCCGTCACCGTTAGACCACTTCCCGCGCACCAATCGAGACTTATGAAGCCATTCGACGCTTATCGGTCTCTTGATGGAGACCTTATAATTTGTTTTCAGATCCAAACAGGAGATTCTAAGGAATTTCCAAAAAAGTCTTTTTGCATGTTTTAGCGCTGTTTAGCATGTTTTAGTGAGATACTGGAAATTAAACAAACGCCACCTAAATGGTGGTTCACAAAGAGCGCTGGTTTGAAACGAATGGCAAATTTTTATTTGTAGGTTGGTGACAATGTTTTTTTTTTATTTCCAAGAACATTCCGATTGTTGACTAAGTTTGAATTTTTCGCAATCTGTGTCTAATCATGGGTCAGTTCACTTGTGAACAACGTGTGCTACTCGGGCGCTGTTGGTCGGGCGGCGTCATCAGCCCATATATTTTTAAAGATAAGGTAGGACAAGCTGGGACAGACAGTTGAGATCGATACCGTACGATCATAAGGCGGTTTCTCTAGCCTCATTTAGATGTAATGGACATTGAAGAGTTGTGGTTACTGCAAGATGGTGCCACCTGCCATACTTCCCGCGAAACAATACAGTTAATCCATGAGAAGTTCCCGGTTCTTATCTTTCAGCCACTAATATCACGGGGCTTAACCCATGTGACTTTTTCTTTGGGATCATCTTAAGTCGTTGGTGTATGCCAATAAACCCCGAAACTTCTATGACTTGAAGGAGGCATTTCGAAGAGATGTAAGCGAAATGGAAGCGGCAACTTGTCGTGCAGTCAGAGTGAATTTCATGGACAGAGTTCCTGCATGCCAGCTCAGTAGTGGAAGTCATATGCCCGAAATCATTTTTACTTTTCCGTATACGTACGTATATACAAAGTAATATAGGTAGTATAGAGAAAGGTACGTAATGCTGCGGAAAATCGATTTCGAGATTTCAACGGAATTACACATTTTGGGGTCCCCTCATACCGAAAAGATTTTTTTTTTTTTTCCAGAACGTCCGTAGGTCTCTCCGTCCGTCTGTCAGCCTGTGAACAACCGTAGCCCCGAAATCATAAGTACGATTTCTTCCAAAATGAATATTCCCCGGCCGATCATGTTTCACTCGAGGCACCACGATTTTGAAAATCTTCCTTCAAAATTTGGGGGACTTTACATGAAGCCCCTCGAACATTCTCAAAATTTTTTCTTTAAATTTCTTGTAAGAATAGAGTAAAATACACTTATTAAGGTGGCATAAGTTCGATTTTCATGGTTAACACTGATTTTTTGAAAATTGCGAAAATTTGCATTTTTTTCGGGCTCTTCCTACAACTACAAAATGAAAGACAGAGATTTTTCCGTAAAATAAAATTTGTTCTCCATAGTGAGTTCTTTCATTAAGGTAATGTACATTGTTTTGAAAATTTGAGTAGTTTTCTCGCAATATTACGTGCAATATGTGCAATTTTAGAAAATTACAAAACGATTTTCTCTGTAAACTCAATTTCTTTCTTTAAAGTTTTGGTAAGGATAGTACCTATAGCGGAATTCGGATGGTATAACGGTCAGCGTATCGGAGTGTTATAATAATAATAATAATAATAATAATAATAATAATAATAATAAAAATGCCTTTATTAATGGCGAGGCTCAGGCCATAGGGCCTGCTTCATAGGGCTAAGCCATAGGGCTAGAGTGTACCCAAGATTGCTGGTTCAAACCCGATCGAAGCCGTGGATCCTTCGTACGCCTTCCTTTGGAGGGGAAGTAAACCCGGCTGTCCCATGTTAGTAAATTTACTTGCATGTAAAAGATCCTCAAGCCTAAATGAAGCCTCTGAGCTAAATTCAAATCGCCTGTTTCGTCGCCCGAGATAATACCTTCTTTCTCCGCTAGGTGGTGAAAGGAGCGTAGCGAAATTTGCGTGGTCAGACGGAAGGGCGGGCCTGATGGCCCGAGTTACGCCACGTAAAATAAGGCATTAACTAACTGCCTAATGTACTCTATGTATGACATTAATTCTAAATTGCTCTATTCTTTTGTTGTTTTTTTTAAATTACAAAAATTAAACTGATTTGAAATGTATCTCACGTCGCGTCGTCATTATTTACATTAGCGGCGATTTGTTCACATTATTATATTTACGAGTATATGTGCTTTAAATAAAATTTCATAAAGTTTCTCGGGAAGTCAACCGTTTTCTACGAAAACTAGCTTAATATTCCGCATTTTCAGAAACGCTCAAACGCCATTTTCTCACAAATGGATTCAAATTATATCTTCAAACGTGTCGAACAGATAGTACAATTTGCACTCTTTAATATGACGTAAAGTTCATTTGGTCATGGGGTATATTTTCGTTTTTTTCAAAAATTACACAAATGTAATTTTTTTAAGTTCTCTCATACCGTTAATACGCACATTTCCAGCAATTTGTAAACACTATAGTATTTGTGAGTTATTGTGCTTCAAAGTAATTTCAACGGAAATACACGTTTTGGTGCCCGCTGATACCGAAAAAGCGGTTCTTTGCAAAATGTCCGTCCGTCCGTCTGTCAGTCTGTGAACAACACTAGCGACTAAACCATACGTACGATTTCTTCCAAAATGGATATTCCACGGTCGATCTGGTTCCACTCGAGGCGCCGCGATTTTGACAAACTTTCTTCAAGATTTGGGGGTAATTTATATGATGTGAAGTTCAATTTCGGTTATTTTTTTTGTTTTCGCAAAAATTACACAAATGTAATTTTTTTGAAAGATCTCACACGCCTTTAATATGCACTTTACCAGCAATTTGTAAACACCGTTGTATTTGTGAGTGTATACGCTTCAAATGACTTTAAATGAAGTTTTTCGAGAAATCAAACATTTTTTGTGAAAATGAGCTTCAAATTTCGCATTTACAGTAGCGCTTAGAGGTCATTTTCTTAAAAAACGGCTCCAAATTTTTCAAAGAAAATTGCCATTTCGGACGAGGTTTTTGTGTTCTTGAATACTCTAAAATTAATATTTCCTATCTACGAAACCGAAAAATTAAGAAAATGTCAAAAAAATATAGTTTGAGGGCGATAGATGGCATTTGGCGAGAAATGTGGGAATTCCGAATAACTAGCCCAGACCCAACGAAATAAAAAACAAATACGGGAAAGTCTATGCCATTCTGTAGCATGTTTTTTAAGAAAATTGTTCATGACATTTTTGAAAGACCGACTTGAAAGAAAGACTTTGTACAACCGACTTTGACACAAAAATCTCTATCTTCAATTTCGCAGTTTTGAAATTGTTTTTTGCAATTTTCGGGAACTTGTGGATATCAACAAAATTGATACCTGCGTCATTCTCTTAAACGTCCTTGCCACAATCCAACAACAAAATTTAATAAAAAAATGTTGAACCATTTTTTTGAAAACTTTGAAAATGTCCAAGGGGCTTCATGGAAAGTACCCCCAAAATTAAAATATCGGTTTCAAATTCCAGGAGCTTTGACATCAGACAAATCGATTAGGAAATATCAATTTTGAAGAAAATCGGTTGAACAGTTTACGCGCTAGCGTTGACCACAGACGGACAGACGGGCGTTTTGCCGTCAATTGATTTTGCAGTATCAAGAAGCAAGAAAACGTGAATTTTGGCTACGCCACGAGTAAGAGGATTTTTGTTCTAAATTTAGCAACAGGTTTTATCCACTTTTTCGTTACCAGATCCTAGCTATAAAAGATTTTCTGGCGAAAATTCGCCGTTTTCTGGCGCACGATAACATAACTTTCTCTTCTTACGAAGTTTTCGTATGGCAAGAAAGTAAAAATTATGGGTTCCAAAAAGTTTCCAGATATGGTGCTAGGATTAATAAAAAATTTGGTGCCATGTTTTTGAAAATTTTGAAAATGTTCCAGTGGCTTCATGTAAATTACTCGCAAGGTTAAAATATCGGTTTCAAATTCAAGGGGCGACGACATCTGCCATATCAATTGGGGATTGTCAATTTTGGTGAAAATCCTCCCAACGATTGGGT
This sequence comes from Acheta domesticus, assembly GCA_031308135.1. Taxonomy (NCBI): domain Eukaryota; kingdom Metazoa; phylum Arthropoda; class Insecta; order Orthoptera; family Gryllidae; genus Acheta; species Acheta domesticus. The sequence goes on along the minus strand of JAHLJT010000631.1, from coordinate 128,581,263 downwards.
CGCTAGCATTGTTCACAGACAGACAGGTTTTGCCATCAATCGATTTTTCGGTATCACGGACCCATAAAACGTGGATTCTGACTATACAACATGTTAGGGAAAGTAATTTACTATATGTAGGGACAAGATGTGTTAACGCTTTCGTTAGTAGCGCCCTGCAACAAGAGTTTGTGTGGCAAAAATTTGCCGTTTTCCCCAGCATTTGCAGCAATACAATATTTTCTGATTTAAAGAATTTGTTTTATATTTAAATAGACTCCTGAAGAAGAGGAAATGTGCTCCTCGAAACGTCGAGAGATAATAATGCTTCCGGAAGTTTAACAAATACATTTCAATTAATTTCTCAATCTAAATTATGGCTTTTTATTAACCTTTTGGTTTTCAAACATATAATATATTACTGTCTAAAATAAAACTGGACAAGGAAAGCTAATTGCAATACTTTCTCTATACTACATAAGAAGTAGCGAGAAAATAATAAAATCTGAGCAATTGTAGTGTACGAATACAATTCAGCAATGTAGGAGAGAAATTAGTAATGTCTTTGTGCAAAAGTTCATCGGCTATTTTAAGATTAAAAGTTAAAAGTTAATTTAAAATTCCCCAAATCTGGCTAACTAGTTAACTGGATTTAAAAATAATGAATCAGTAATTTTTTTATTGCTAGCTTAACTGTAATTACAAGCTTACTGAAACTTTGGTTATATTTTAATTATTCTCACATAAGCCTATCTAATCTAGAACATCTGTAGAGATATGTTACGAAAAAACAATTCCGCTCAGGGCCATGAACAAACTAATTTAACTTATCCTTCCAAAAGTTCCAGAGCCATTCATGTCATCCAGATTTAACCCCCATTCTCGAGACAGTTACGCCGACCAAGTTAGACATACTGCGCCGACGAGCAGCTGTTTCTGTTGCATAGAAATAGGACATTAATTCCTTCATCTTCCAACAAGAGAGCGACTTCGACATTCCACCCGCCAGTCGCGTTCGAATCGGCAACACCACTCGCGGCGCCGGCAGACCGCGACCCGAAACAGGGGGATCACAAACAGGGGAGGGCAACAGGTGCCCTGGTGGCATGCGTCGTACAAGGCAGCTCTGCAAACTAGCAAATAAGTGAGCATGAGCGGCCTATAACGTAGCCGCTAGAATTTTACTTTTGTGTTCTTGGGTTCAAATTTGGGAAATTCCGTGTGAAATTACTTATGTTGCGGTCCTAGGACAGGTTTTCTGGGATTTTTTCTTTTTCGGTGCGTCTTATTTCACAAACTCTATCTTGATTCTCGTTACACACTACATCACGTAATTAAATAGTCACAATTATCATTTTTATCCGCGTATGTGATAGAGGGGAGATTCCACATTAGGCGCGATGAAACTGACTGCCTTGGCAATACTTTTCAAGTCGTCATCAAAGGCAAATTGATTGCCTCTCAAGAGAATGCATTCGTCAAGTTGATCCGTATTCTAGTGGCTGGTAGGTGCATATCGTGAGCGGTGTGACTCCAACTCAAATTCTCGGAATCGTATGCAACTTTTACGGTAGTTTAACGAATCTACAGGTGTCATTGCGACGTTGTTCGGCTGATCTTCTTCAGCCGTCTTCAGTGATCTTAAATTCACTAAGAGAACTGGTCAAGAATGTACCTACATTAGACATTCTATTTCGTTAATTAACTATTAGAATATTTCAATATGGTAGAATAATTTTGAAGTTCAAGGGTCAAATAATCTCGCGTTTTCAGTTCCCTGAAAAATAAAATTATTTCTGTGAAATGTAAACTAATGTGCTCTTCTCATTACAAATGTTCAAATCTTAAATTTGTTTATGAACAACTCATAAGTTTTCTTTAAACAATTTTTCCTACAGATTATTATTTCAACTATTTGTTTTCATTCATCAGAAACATCGCCTGGTTAACGATTCATTCCTAAAAATTACATATTTTAATTCGTACGTTTCTCATTTTTCTAATTGTTTATCTCTTTTGTTTCCTGCTGAAGAATTTACATTACGAGTTTTTGAAAATGCAGCGGACAAAACTTTAAGATTTTCAGGACTTTGGATCTTGGAATTTTGAGGGATCAGAACCTGAATTTTTCGCATCAATGTCTTGCCAATGCGAAACACGCCTTGATTTTATTCTTATTCTAATTTTTTCACATTTATTTATTTTTAATCTTAAACGAATGAATGATTAAAACTACATTGTTTATGATTTTAATTAATAATAGTAATAATAATGTACTTGTAAAATTCATTGTCGTATTAGTTATTGGTGTGAAATTCTCTTCTTTGTGGCTGTAATCAAATATTTGGAATTAATACTGTTTAAAAAAGTTGTTTATATTTAGGTGCTTTACAGACATTTCATTGGTAATTTAATTGAACGTTTTAGAAATTGTTAATTTAGATAGGATGTTGCATTGAAGTAAATACTGAAAACGGCCGTCCATTCTTGCTATGATAACTAGGCCCTGTTCTTGTGAGGGTTCCCAATCCATACCGTAAAGTATTTACAGAAGCGTAAATTAAAGATAGGAGCTGTGGCTGTTTCGTGCGGGCGGAAGCTCTTGGGCGGGACGATGGGAACCGGGGCTCGTAAACATCGACCGGCTTTGTATCCGTCATCTGCTCTCTCCAGCCTCGAGCGGGCGCGCCCGGGATCTCGGTCATTAAGAGGCAGTGGGGGGCGAAGGGCGAGGGGCTGTTCGACGCCTCGTCAGGCCGCGGGAAGGAACTCGGCGCCGCGCCGCCCCGGGGCCTTTGAGCTCGCCTGCCTACTTCGCGCGAATGCCAACGCTATTTGCGAGACTGCACCTCGAATTGTTTTAACCTATTTATTTTCTATCTGGTCAATCATAGATTGACCAATCATATAGATTGATTGATTGTTCGTGATTTCGGGCGCGTCAACTACCGAGGTCATTAGTCCTATAAGGATAGTGCGGGTTTTTTCATCGGAAGGTGGCGATAATCTTTTCCCGCAGGATAGCGATATCCGGCGCCTATCTACCGTCGACTAGCAGGGTTTCCCCTAACCAGATATATCCCACCAGCGGGGCACCACCCCAGTCGGGACAATCTCTAAGCTCCCGACCGGTCTCCCGGCATGTGTTGTAGTGTAGTGCATGTTAATGTAAGTATGTGTGTGTGTGTGTATAAGGGGTGAGGATAGGACAAGGAAGAGGAAGGAAAGATCGCGCGCGGTCCGTGGCCCGTTTGTTAGGGTACTGCTCCGGCATTCGCCTGGTGTTGGTCAGAGAAACCACGGAAAACTATGGACCGCTAGAATTCTCCTCCAGACAGCGACTGAATTCGACCTAGCTGACAAGCTAGTGTCGAAAATCCTGCCGCTGTCGGGACTCGAACCTAGGACCTCCGGGTCAGAGGGACTGCAGTGTCATCAGTTGATGCACTGAGTTGATGCATCTCTCCCGGTCAATCCTACAGATTTTGCAGAGTTTTGTAACACATATATTAAATACTGGGGTTGGGCACAGGCAGATGGGGAGTTTGTTTAACGTGAAGAGCCCTCTGATTTGTAGTGAGTTCGGTTTCATTAATTGTTTTTGAGTTGTGATTTTAATTTGTATAATAGAATGATTTTAATCAGTTGAATGATTTTAATTGGGTTCCTTGAATTAATTTTTGTGTTTTTTGCTGAGCGACCTAGAGCGAAATTGTTTGACTGTCCGCTATTTTTAAGTCTTTATATTTGTTTCTGATAACTTTCTTATATAATTATTTAAGGTTCCTATTTGTAGTTCATTTCTCATTTGATTATTGGAAACGTACCAAGAGGCTCGTATGACACAACTTAAACATTCTTTGCACAATTAGTATTCTATCGATATTATTTATTGTTTCATTTACTCGACTGGAAACATAAGTAAGAGATCGTCTGATTGATTTAAATATTGTGTTTCTACATTCTATATAATGTATACGGTAGTGGCATATCAAGGTAAATAATTGTGCCATTTTTACTTACTACATTTTATTGGCTATTTCTTTAATTTCATATTTCCAGGTTAGTTTTTGATCAAGTAGTTTGCCTAGATATCGCATTGAGTGACTTTAATATTCCATTTTAAGTTTCAATTTTAATGAGTTGGGCAATTTATTTAGTTAATGCCTTATTTTAATTTGCGAGACTCGGGCCATCAGGGCCACTCTTCCGTCTGACAACGCAACATTTCTCTACGCTTCTTTTACCGTCTAGCAAAGAAAGTAGGTATTACTCGGGCGACGTAACGGGCAAATTTTAATTTAGCTGAGAGGCTTCTTTTGGGTTTGAGGTTCTCTTATTTGCAGTAAATCGGCAGCCGGCTTTGCTTCCCCAGGAAGGCGTACGAAGGATTTCTTTGCCCTTAAAAGTCGTAGTTTCGATCGAGTTTGACCCCTCAAACTTGGGTATAACAGCCCGACACGCTAACCGTTATACCAAAGAACCCGTAATTTAGGTCTTCTTTAAGTCCATAATGTGGGTTGCAATTTTTTGGGGATTATTTTTGTTCTCCATTCTGAGCACCAATATATAAAAGCATCTAAATATTTTTATAGAATTTCTCTTTCTTGCGAGAAAAGTTTCTTAATTGTGAATAGCGCTGAATCACAAGCGAGGCATATTATATTTGTTCTTTCCGTAGGAGGATAGTCTGCAAAATAAAGGTTAAAGAGGGGTAGCGATAGCAGTGACTCTTCCAGTACACCTACAAGCGTAATTGTTTGATCAGATAGGGTAGTACTCATGCGAAAGACCGATTTTGCAGGAAGCATTTCATTGTTTCTTACAAATAAAGGGGCATTCATACATTTCTCGTTTTATCCAACAAACCTGAGTGCCAAACTTTGTTGAAGACCTTTTTAACATCCAGCAAAATGGCGAATGTATATTTGTGCGGTAAAATCTGTTTGCTATATTTTCCGTTAGTCTTAACAGCTTCCGCGAAAATGAGTTCGACTACGAGCTTTGAAGGCTTACAGTTGGGCGTCGTTCAAAGAGAAAGTAATGGGAACTTCTTAAAAGTGTTTCCTTGTCTCTCGTTACGAAGTGCTTTTAGTGATCGATCGATATTAGCTTCTATTTATCGGAAAATGAGGTTAGAGTTTCAATTTCTTGGGAGTTTGAACATGTGTTGTTCCAATATTTCTGAAACGTTTATCTAAATATTCTCTTTCTGGAAAACGAGTACGTTGACTCTGAATGTTTTCTAGAAGAGTTTGTTTCTCTAGAAAATTTCGTTAGTAAAAGGCAAGCTTGAGAACTGTTCTCTTTGATGAGAGATTTGCTGTGGACTTACACAGAAAAGCGAAGAAAATTAGAGGCTGTGATTTGCTTGTGGAAAATTTGTCAAAATGATGTCACGTTTATTTCATCTGTAATATATTCAAGACAAGCATTTATTATAACAGATAAACACTAAATACCACAAGCTTAGAATTGGTTTATTAACACACCATGTTTTCAAATATGCAACGTAACTCTCCTGATGGTAGTTTTGTTAATTCTCTTCATACCTGTGCTGCATCCTGGGTCAAGAAGTGGATTACCTTGAGGTAATGCCTATTGGTAGTCCGTTAAGCACTATTTTTGCTGAATGTGTAATGCGGAAACTCGAACACGTTCTTCCACAAATAAGTTTTGAGTTATTTGTGCGCTATGTTGATGATGCGCTCATCATTATACCATATGATTCTATTGATTCTTTGTTGGAGAAGTTTAATCAAAACATACAGTTTACCATGGAATTGGAACAAGATTCAAAAATTAATTTCCTGGACGTCACCATTTTTCGCAGTAGTAATAGTATTGCCACAAACTGGTATACTAAACCTGTATATGCTGGCATTACCTTAAATTTTTTGACGTGTCATCCTAGTTCGATGAAAATGTCTGTAGTTATGAATTTAGTTGATACGGTCATAAATTGTCATCTCCCCCATTTCATTTATCTAATTTACAAAAAATGTTTGAAATCTTAAGACTGAATAATTATCTTGATAAGTTCATTAATAAGTTGATTAACTTGAGATTAAAAAGTATTAACTTCCGGGATAAGGGTATTAACTCTGAAATTAGTGGGGTTAAGTCTGATGAAGGTAATAAATACATTTGTTTGCCCTTTATCCCGCAAATTCAAAAAACTTTGAAAGATGAGCTAAATTACAAATTTGATATTAGGTTGATGAATAAAATGTGTAATAAGAAATCTGTTGTTGTTTACTTAAAAGACCAGAGAGAAAAAAAATGGATCTTCAGAATGTTGTATATCGCATAAATTGTCTACAATGTTCAAAATCGTGCATTGGTCAAACCAAGAGAAAGTTGAAGACACGAGTGTCTGAGCATATGCGCAATATAAATGACATTTCAGATCGGCACAATTCGATATCAAAACACCCTGTGGACAGTGGTTATTCCATCAATTTTTCGGATGTAGAAGTTGTGGAGACAGAACCAAATTATTTTTCTTGATTGGTTTTAGAGACTGTTTATATAAAAACTACAGACTCTCTTAATACACAAGTTGAATCAAATTCTTTTACGTGTCTGTATGACTCTGTTTAATGGAACTTTTCAGATAGAAAATAATGCATTGTAGATTGTTAACACAGACTGTATTTCTTTTCTTTTATTTAATTTTAGTCTTCTTGTATATTATAGTATTATTTTTGAATATATCCTCATGTCTTTTGAAACTCAATTTGAAATTTTCTGATTGTTCATATCTTATGTAACGTATATTGAAGCTTGTCCGCTTCGCCCCTTCCTCACATCGGCTTTTAAATGATGGGTGCATTGTAACAGCCATTCTACCGGTGCTTTGCACGCTATTTTGTATATAATGTGTGTGTGTGTATATATATATATATATATACATATATATATTAGTTTACTGAATATTTTTTTGATCTATATTTAAATTGGTGAGTCTCCCTGTGTATATATTTTTATTATATCGAGTACTATTTTATATTCTTCATTTTTTATTTTTTAAAACTTTTTTAACTTTTTCATTATGATTTTTTTATGACTACTGATTCATACTCTTGTCAATGTTTAGATTAAATGTTATTTCTTTACTGTTTAGAGCCTGAAGATAAAAGAATTAGTCCTCGAAACGTCGCTTTTTTGAATTCCATTTTTGTGCCTGGATATTGCAATACAACTTTTCGTCTGTTATAAACAATCTTTGGCCAGATTCATTTATGAAGTTATGAAGATAAATACTGATCCTATTGAAATGTAATTTTTTGATAAATGGAAATACGTTCTTAACTGATATCAATTAAGTTATATCTTAGTTGGAGTTTGTTTCACTGTCTTATTTCTTTCATCATATACAGTAAAATAAGTAAGTACAGAACCGGTGGCCAAGATCGCTAAGCCAGTAGTGACGTAGTGATCTCAGACCGAAGGGTCGCGGGTTCGAGTCCCGCCTTGGGTATGGTTGGTTGGGTTCGTCCTTTCACCCCCTATCATCACCACATCGTTTCATCCTCGTAGATACCATAACCTTAAAATCCAATAGTGGTCGCTAATGACCTAGAAGTTGATGCGGCCTTAAATAACCAAAACAAAAACAGTTTTGAAATGTAGAGCAGATTAAATTCTGAAGATTTTTTGACTTATGTTAACTTCGCGTGATTGAAATACTTTATAGAGGTGACTATCTGTTGTTACTTATACTAGTATGAGCTTCATCATGACATCGTAAGTGATCGACTATGTTATGATATTATAGGTTCTTCCTGGTCTGTATGTGGGCAACTACCGAGATTCTAAAGATTCGACGCAATTGGAGCGTTTCCAGATCACCCACATCGTCGCCATCCATGACGCCGCCCGAAAACTACATTCTGTAAGTATTTATTATTATTATTATTATTATTATTATTATTATTATTATTATTATTATATTTAGTATTATTTTATTTCACATTTCTCATTTTTAATATTTGTGTGCTGATTTATTCGCACGTTCTAAGGGTTTCCTTTCCAGGAAATTCTCGGTGCCGTAGATCTAGAAAGACTTGATAAAACAGGTTATTGTTTTGAGCAGATCTATTGATTTTAATTAACTCGATCTTGTTTCTGATTGAAGAAATGGAAACACACCTTTAAATTAATGCATCTGACAGTTACAATGCCTAAGTATTGTTGATTTTTATGCAAAATAATTCAAGAAGACAAGAACACAGAAACCTTAAGATTAAAATAACATAATTTTTTCGAAAAATTAATCCAAACTTTTAGAAATATTTTCTGAAACGTGGATGATTAGGAATAAACCGAATCTACTCTCAAGCAATTTTTAAAAACTCTTTGTTTTGTATGTTTGTTTCGTCTGCATTCTGTTTAGAGGAATTCCTATCATATATTATTAGAACAATTTTATTGTACCTGTACTAAAAAATATAAGGCTTACTTTTATTATGTTTGGAGAGGTTGATTACTGAAACATACTCTTATGTAAAATTTCTGATCGAAGATAAATCCTTTGGGGATTGTGAGTATGAGAAGAAAAATCGCTTGAAACAGAAACAATATCATACGCTTTCTGGGCGCAGCGACAGCTGGGCGACAGTACCATATCTCCAGTTGTTTTTGTGCGTAACATCTCGGATATGAATGAAGTGAACCTTCGATCAAAACAGTGTGTTGTGAAGTAATATGTAAATACTGAGTTATGGGTTTTTCATTTTAGAAGACATAATTATTTTTAATTATGTAAAGACCAATCAAGCGCTTTAATATTGAACCTTTTGACGGTTTTACACCCTTACACCCAATCAGACAGATCCAAGAAATATATTAAAAACATTTGTTAACAAGATCGAAGTGGAAAAATGTTAGCAAAACTTCTTGTCATGTGAATTATGAATAGTAATTTATTTCAATTTTCTCTCTTTCAAACTGTAAACACAAATATAGCAACGTGAGCAAGTTCATGTAAGAACCTCGGAAGATGTAGAGGACTCAATTAATCTGAGATCTTTAGATTCAGCAGTTAATGACTTTTAACAATTTTTTACCATAGTTAAATATTATAAATTATTTCATTTTATATTATTTGAGCCTGTAGGTACTTTCAAAGGCAAAAGTAATTCATCACTCATTGTGTAATGCAATTGTTGATTTTCAATAAGTTCTGTAGTTCAAATGACATGTTTTTGTGGTCAGCTTCGTAGTGATTATTCTTGAATATCGGAAGTCACGCTGTGCAGAGTAGTTCTTTTTTTAACATCGTTATGTTCTGACGATGGCCAAATGATGCGGACGAGTGAATACGTAGTTGGTCCCTTTAAAACGTAATAACAAAATATTTGAATAACAGATGGCTCGCTGCAATCTTAAACTTTCGGATTTTTCAAAAAATGAAGGAGAAAGACTAGTCATTTGATGAAAAATATTTACTATTTTAAATAATTTCATATTTAGACTTAGTCATCACAGCATTTAATACTTGATTTTAGCTTACATTAATTTAAATTTAAATACTAGAGGCTTCAACTAATTCTATTATGCAAGCGATATTTTAGGCCGGTGGTTTCATGTCAACTAAATGGATCATTCTCTCCTATATTATTTCAGTAGTAAAAATAGGTTCTGTAGCTCTCTCACACAACCACTCTTAGTAAATGAGGAATGTAACGAAAGATAGTATCGTGGAGACTTGACGAATTGCACACTTGAAAAATATAACGGATTTGTTGAAGAAAAAAAAAACGCATCCAAATACTCACGTTAAATGCAACCCGCAACACGCGTACAGAACTGTTTCAAATCTACATAATTATATATCTCCATAACGAAGCATACCTTAAACCCTGGAAATTGGAATCCAAAGGCCTCAATGAAACGTTCCTCACATCGTAATCTACAGGATGAGATCTTCACGGACAATCTAATACATTTTTGCTGGTTCGGTTGTCTCGATATTTCATTGCGTTGCAATTTCAATTTCAAACATTGCAAAGAGTAGGTTTGTATTGCCCGATCTTGTATATTCGCATGGGTAACTTTAGATAGCTTTCTCAAGAGTAAAAATCATTTCTAACATTTTTGTGGCTATCAAGGAAAGCGAAAAGCGAACTATCAAGAAACTGTCAAGAATTGTTTCAAAAATATCTATCTTTAATTCTGAATAAATCTTTACTGAAAATTTAATTTGACATTTGAAACAAATGTTGCTGTTTAGAGGATAATTCTATTGGCCGCGTATCGGTAGTTTTCCGTGGTTTATCCGATCAAAACCAGGCGAATGACGGTGCACGTGGGACCGCAATAAACGGGGCCAGGACCGCGCGCGATCTTTTCTTTCCATTCCATGTCCTATTCTCATCCTTTTCGTACACACACTTATACTAACAGACACTACACCCCCACACATGTCAGGAGACCAGACAGGAGCTTAGATCTTGTCCCGATTGGGGCGGTCTCCTGCAGGTGGGACATGCCTGAATGGTGAAAACCTCAAGCCGACATGTCGGTTAGCGACGTATCTCACCGACCAGCGGGGCCGCCACATCGTGTGAACGTGCACTAACACTTGCGGGACTATTGACTTAAGCTGTTGAAGCGTTGGGAAAAATGAAAGGATGAATCGAACGTCAATAGCACTAAGTGCCTTCGACAAGAAAGACTTCTCCGACTTATCTTACTTCGAGGTATCAAAAAACTTTGGCATTAATATTCCAATATACATCACATTTACTTGATTGCAACGTGAGTAGACTGCATTGTGTGATGCAATATCGAATACTCTACTTTCAAAGTGTAGTTGGATTTGATAATAGAGCGTTTGCTCTAGTGTCGAGCTACTCTTATAATGAGTACTTGCACCTATGCATTTTTGAAATAAATTATGGTCTAGAATATTGCACCTACGCATTGTTGAAATAAAGTGTGGTAAATTCTCAGAAATATATCACTTCACAATCATACACATTCTTCCCAAACATCAAAATAATTAGAGTTAGCAGCAACATTTTCTCTTCGAGAAAAATGCAATTATTTTCTGTAAACGAGAAATTTCCAAGGTCGAATTTCGAGATATAAAGACTTCATGAGTAAAATATACTTCATATTTCAGCAAAGACAGAAAAATTGCTGCGTGGTTATCAGCAATTTGGATTATCGAGGTTCATTTATAATTACGTTTTTTCTGTTTTTATCCTTTCCAAACAACTCACAATGGTGATATTATTCTTAAGTATCTAATAATAAACCAGTACATATTTAAATATGTATGCAATTACAGGTTTACTCCATCAAGCTAATTATTTCTTAATAGTATCTGTGTGATCGACGGCGAAATCCTGTGCCGGAGATCTGAAAATTTAGTAGAGTTTCCATTAAGTATTTAAATATGCTTGAAGATATATGACAAATGGCTGACGATCACTAAAAGAATTACTTTCTGAACGGAATCGTTGTTTGAAAATTGATATTGTCCAGTTGAGAACAGAAAATAACTAATATTTTAGATCCTTTTCAATGATTATGATACAAAATAGATGTGCACAGGGATACGTGTTCCACCACATAATAGTGAAGTGTTATTGTTGTTGATCGTTCATAATCAGCCCCCCTCCTTAAAGGTTGAAACTCACTGTTACAAATAATCTCTTTGTTGTCACATAAAATGTCACAGTACGAGCATGAAATATATTTCGCTTCCCATTCCAAAGGGAGAAAAAGAGGTCAGATTTTTTGGATTGAAAAAGCATTGAATGTAGATTTTATATACCCGAAGAAAGAGGAAACATTTTTGTGCGTCAAGTGCGAAGCAGTACCGCATCAACTCAGAGACGAACACGTAAAGTATACATTCACATGAAAGCGAATTCAAATATTTCCTCTCATCTTTGAATCTGTCTCTCTACTCTATCATTTCACTGTCTATTTCACTTCACTCTTGTCATTGACTGTTCTGCCTAAAACCCTCCGACTTTTGTGTTGATTCTTATTTCCGTTTCCTTCTCTTTAAAGATTCTTTCGACATTTGCATATTGTTTTCGTAACTCTTAGTCTGTCACGGTGGTTATTTTAGTTTTGTCTGGGTATAACGCGTTGTGTTTGATGTAAATACTTTCATATAAGTAATACCTTCACATATATATATATATATAAAGTGAATTAACTAATTATTAAATATTTAGTTAGTGCCTCCTCGTTAACAAAATGACACCCACATCATTTACATAAGGTTTACAATTTAAATACAATGCACACAATCTGGCAGGGTCCGTTTTGTATGATGCACGGGACAGCGTTGTTTGCCTCCGCTGAGAGCGCGCGCGAGGAGCGAGGGCGCGAGGGCAGGAGGCCGCGCGGCAGCTGGCACAGGCCGGCGGGCGCTGCGGCCCTGATAGCGCCGCCCGCACAAAACCCCAGCCCCCGCCCTTCCCCCGCCCCGCCCCCGCCCCGCCCGGGCCCCGCCCCACCGGCCCTTCCGCACGCGCACCACTTCGCCGCTTTCCCCACGGCGCCGCTGCCCTCCCCACTGGCTTCTCATCGCGTTTTCTTCATCCTCTGCTCAGCCCTCTCGCTGCTTCCCCCTCGCGCGACGCCCTCTCACCGCCCCCTCACTGCCCTCTCGCGCTTTCCCTTCTCCCACTTTTCGCCAACCACTTATCTCCCACCCGCTGCCCTCTAGCTTCTCATCGTGCTTTCGCCAACCTCTTCTGGCCCTCTAGCCGACCCTCGCCACTTCACCACCCTCTAGCTGTCCTCCCACCACCCTCTTGCCGCCTTTACTCCGCTCTCCCGGCCCCTCTCACCCATCCTCTCATCATTTCGCCGGCCTCTCCCCTTTCTCTCGCCATCCTTTGCCACTCTCGCATCTTCCTTTCCTCATCCTTTTTAGATGTTTTTCCTTTCCTGTCCTCCATCGTTTCTCTATCTTACCACATCTACCGTTCCCTCTTAACCCCCCTCCTCGCTGGCATTGAGGTAAGTCTCATGCGCCGTGCTCAGAGTCGTCGCAGTTTTCTGCGCAACAAAGTCGCTTCGGGTGCTGCCGACTCCACCGCTCACCCCGATTCGCCCTTCCCCATGCTATCCTACCCTCTCCCACGCTCCCGCCCCGCCTCCTTCCCCCGCCCTCAACCGCCTCACATCCTGTAAACTCTCCGCCTTGCAACCGCCTCACCCGGTTCCGACCCGCTCCGCGCCAGCCCGCGCCGCCCCGCGTCTCAACGCCCCGCGCTGCAACGCCCCGCACCTCAATGCCCCGCGCCTCAACGCCCCATACGACAACGCCCCGCGCCACAACACCCCGCGCCACAACGCCCCTCGCCACAACGCCCCGCACCTCAACGCCCCGCGCCACAACGCCCCGCGCCACAACGCCCCGCACCGCAACGCCCCGCGCCACAACGCCCCACACCACAACGCCCCACACCACAACGCCCCGAGCCACAACGCTCCACACCACAACGCCCCGCGCCACAACGCCCCACACCACAACGCCCCGAGCCACAACGCCCCACACCACAACGCCCCACACCACAACGCCCCGAGCCACAACGCTCCACACCACAACGCCCCGCGCCACAACGTCCCACACCACAACGCCCCGAGCCACAACGCCCCACACCACAACGCCCCACACCACAACGCCCCACACCACAACGCCCCACACCACAACGCCCCACACCACAACGCCCCACACCACAACGCCCCACACCACAACGCCCCACACCACAACGCCCCGCGCCACAACGCCCCGCACCGCAACGCCCCGCGCCACAACGCCCCACACCACAACGCCCCACACCACAACGCCCCACACCACAACGCCCCACACCACAACGCCCCACACCACAACGCCCCACACCACAACGCCCCACACCACAACGCCCCACACCACAACGCCCCGCGCCACAACGCCCCGCACCGCAACGCCCCGCGCCACAACGCCCCACACCACAACGCCCCACACCACAACGCCCCACACCACAACGCCCCACACCACAACGCCCCACACCACAACGCCCCACACCACAACGCCCCACACCACAACGCCCCACACCACAACGCCCCGCGCCACAACGCCCCGCACCGCAACGCCCCGCGCCACAACGCCCCACACCACAACGCCCCACACCACAACGCCCCACACCACAACGCCCCACACCACAACGCCCCACACCACAACGCCCCACACCCCAACGCCCCGCGCCACAACGCCCCACACCACAACGCCCCGCGCCACAACGCCCCACACCACAACGCCCCGCGCCACAACGCCCTGCGCCAGAACGCCCCGCTCTGCCACGCCCCGTCCCGCCACGCGCCATCCCGGCGTGCCCCAGCGTCTCTGCCCCGCCCCAGAGGCCCGGGGCCAGCTGAGGCTCCCTGCAGCCGGGCTCCCTGCGCGCTGCCTCGTTCGCTCGCTGCTCGGGTGGCGCGCGGGCGTCAGCGCTGCGGGCGCCGCGCCCCGTCGGATGGGATTTCGGCGCCGCGAGGGGCGGAGGCAAATTTCATCTGCGCAAAGCTTGTTAAAAAACGTTTCCGATGACAATTTTAGGGGCGTATCGTTTGAGGGATTTAACAGAAGGGGAAAGTTCACATTTAATGGACCACGTCCGGTAATGATGTCAACGCAAAACGAATATTCGATTGGGTCGTAAGGAATAGATGTATATGTAGGCTTGCGTAAATGTCAATGTTGTTCACTTTGTATTTGTATTTCATCATTTGTGACTCGGAATGTGATAAAGTATACCACAGTCAATATAGGTTACTCTCAACTCGCTTTGAGTCACATGGCCTACTTCCAACTGGTGATGATGATCATTCGATTCTGTGCCGTTATACTATTGTTTTTCTTTACAGCGAATATATTATATCACTCAATTAGTGTATTTCCAAATGCATAATGTTGTAAAGTAGATGAGTGCATGCTCTTTCGTTTATCTATCTCTAGCATGCAATAGAATGTAGTATTGAAAATATGTGTCAAAATGTAGTTAGTTTATTTCAATTTAAGATGTGTGTTGTAATAACTGTAATCGTATTTGCATGATGTTCAGTTGTGTACATAATAGCCCATATTCCGGAAAGTAGATACATGATTAGTGAGTGTCCATGAAGATCTACATTGATTACAAAATGTTCGTGACATGCGACGTTGTTTGTCAATAATTCCACTTCCAATTAAACACACATAAAATCTCGAAAATCTAATTAATTTATAGTAATTCTAGAAGAAGAATATGTACTTTGAAAAATTTGAATAATTCATGTACACTGTTAATAGAATAAAAAAACTTATTTCAATTTGTCAACATATAGTTTCTTCATTTGTAAAAATGAAAATTAAACTTGTAATAATGAAACTTTTTCTTTTGTTGCTCCCATTATAAAAAATAAAATCATTATTATTTGAAGTTTCATTTCATTGGTAGGAATGTCGTAAACGTATGCAAAATGAATTAAATAAAATTTAAAATCAGAGTAAACGTATGTATTAAAAAGGGTGAATCATATATTTCGTTTCTCATCTGACTCGTATAATGTGAATTCATTAAAAAACTTATTAGAAATAAAATTCCAAACAAAGACATTTCTCTTCATGAACGTACCACAATGTCGGAGAAATTTCCCTCTTAAACCAAGTTTAATAGATAGAAATTGACAAATTTACTTACATATTAATTTGTTCGAAACAAATACTTCGAGAGGGGAAACGCAAAAAGTTTGATGAAACACATTTTACAAATTTCATTCAATAGATCGCATTCGAAGAACGACTCATAACACCATTAGTAACTTTTGTCTCGTTATCTTTGTGTCTCTGATAGAGGTAATTGAACATTTTTCTTTGATTAGTCTTGTAATGTGAACCTTGTTTCATTTCCAATGATCAGAAGAATTTATTTTCAAATTATGTCACTTTTTTCGGTATTTGTACACAAGTTTTATGTGTTCAGTTCTTTAATTAATGGAAATTACATGAGTTTGATAAAACAGTAATGAGAGATTTCATGATCATCTGTTTCTAACGCGCAAGTTAAATCAGACTTTAAAATGGATTTTAGGTATTTTATGTCCAGAAAAAAATTAAATATTTTATTGAGAAAAAATTAATTCCTTAATTTTTATGATAAAAATTAAACATTATGAAGTTAGAGTAATTTACAACAAATCAGGATCCGAAATGCAAGAAAATTCGTATTACCTGACGAATTTCAGTAGGAAAAAAACCCGAAAGCTTTAAACAATATTGTTCTGAAGATTTCATATATCACCGATTAAATTGACAACAAAATAAGTTTTTTGATACTTCAACAATATTAATTTTTTATATTTCTTGGCAAATTGTAAATATTTGTGAAGTTTCCAAGATCGCCCTTAAGTTTTGAACACTTCATTTAAAATGTAGTATGCCAAATCATGTGACTTCGATTTTCAGTTTTTGATATTTTGAGGACTAAGGCTAAGAGAGGAAAATATTGTAATTTTTTCAGGTTCGAATTCTGTGATATTCGAATCATTAAGCAGTTGTTTTGTATAATATATTTTACAAATATTTGTCAAAAACTGAAGTAACATGGTGTTAATTTTTCTAAATGAAGTGTGCAGGAACAAAATTTTAAATTCAGTATGACAATAAAACCAGACAATTTGATCTCTGTATTTTATTCTTCAAAATCTTAAGACGTAAAGCATCGAAAAATGTCATTGTAACTGAAAACGTATTGAGAGTGTCATTTTTGGCGCGTTCCGCCTCTCTGAAGCGCGGAGAGAACGGGGGAGGAGGAGGAGGAGGAGGAGAACAGGAAAGAGAAAGAGGGAGACGAGCAGCGCCGGCTGTTGTGTGTCGCAGGACAAGCACTACCTTTGCGTTCTGGCCTCGGACACCCCGGAGCAGAACCTGACGCAGTACTTCCCGCTGTGCAACGACTTCATCCACGCGGCGCGCCTGCGCGGCGGCAACGTGCTCATCCACTGGTGAGACCCCGCGCTCTGGCGGCCGGGCAGGCGGCTGGCGTCACGCACACTCTGCACACACGCTCCAACAGTTGAAAAGCCTCTCTGGTGGTTCTCCCTTAGTACAACCACATGTGAAGACATAGTGAAACTTCAAATTGGGTTATTTGTATAAACAATTTGACTCAGATTTTTGCTGTATATGAATTTACCAATCTGACTCTTGGGAGATTGCTATCGATCATTTGAATTTTCAATATAATTTTGTTGCATTTGAATCTCTTTATTTAATGCATTAAATGAATTAAATATTTTTTGAGAGATAGAAATAAATTAACAATGTTAAATACATTTCTTTTACAATTCACAATCCAAACAGATTACGATCCAATAATTTTATGATTTTTTTAAAATTTCATGCAAAGCTTATTTTGGGTAATAAATGTTCTACATGGTTTTAACATATTTTGTATCCAAACACTCATTGAATTATTTATTGAATTTGCACCTTCTAATAACAGCAAATGATTCTAATGTTATTGTGTGCTGAGATTTTTTAAAAATCAAATGCAAGAATAACATTAGTTTGTTATGTAAAACCATAACGCACGAATTAGAAAATTGTAAGGGAGGAAAATGTGAGGATGAGTTTCGCATTAGAGTGTAGGAAATTAGCATGCAAAATGTTAGTAACCTAGATGTAATGTAACTGATTACTGGTGTATGATATTTAATATTGTTGAATTGAATATGTTATTCTATTAAATATCATAGGCAATATTTTGTGATGAAATTGTTATTGGCGTTCGGAATGTAGTTGCACTGTTGTATTTTGCTCGAAATATGTAATTATATTTCGAGAAGTACCTGTGAACACCCAGTATTACCTTGTAATTCTATGTTTCTGTAGTTGGTGTTCTAGAAGGCTTACATCAGTATTAAGTGTACTTCATTAAGTACCAAAAATAGTGGAGATCTAAAGACAGAAGATTTTACCTGCCTTTGATTGCTGATGGTTTTGCAAGTGTAAGGATCGTGTTTTTCTGCTTGTGCCACGTGTTACTAAGAATAGCTTCCTGGAACCCGTAGTTTTCAAAAGCATATTAGGTTTGCATTTGTTAAAGCAATTGTGGGCAACATAGAAGTAGTGGCATGCTGAGGAATTGCAAAAAAACAACAACAGATATTGCTATTTTTCAATTCGCAATATTCTACACTGAAAGATTTTTAACTTATATTGACAATTTTTTAAAGAATTCATAGGAATTTGCCATCGAAAGACGAATTAGTATTTGCAAAGTGATATATTCAGATTATTTTTCCTCTTACGACGAACGAACTGTAGGTTGTTGTTGTTTTTTGTTCGCATATAGGCCGCCTCGGACCACGCGTACATGCATACTGCCTTTACCGGTGCTCAGAAACATTATCTCGTTGGCAGGGCATGAAACATCATTAGGAAGGGATCAACGTTTAGCTGAATCCCAGTTTTATCACTCAGGGCTGTTAGCCTTGAGAGTATGGAAGATTAAATGATTTTTTTCCTGAATTTATCAACTGAATTTATCCAATTTTTCGTTATCATAGCCCGTTAATGAATTTTTTCAGCCGAAAATCCGCCGTTTTTTCGCGCAGTATTAAATAACTTTCCCTACACTATATAGTACTCCGTATATACGTACGTATACGGGAAAGTAAAAATGTTGGATGGTGATTAGAGTCTTCAGTTTCTGATCAAAAACTTGATTAAGAAATAAAGACGTTTTATACACCCTACTGAATGAAATATGGAGGATATATTTCCTTTATCACAAGTAGCCTTTGCAAATATTTCTTCTTACACTGGAGTGAAATTTCTTATCAATTCTTGCCAAAAATGCTTATTTCCAGCTCTATTCAGAATTCAATTTGTATATAAGTTAAGCTAAGGATCCCAGAATTTAAGAAAACGAGCACAGAATGCCCATCTCTCCCTAGAACGTCACACATAGTTTTTAACTGTTTTTGACATTCAATAAATTAATTAATAAATAGCACTTCTTGCGAGAAGTGGAATAAAGCATGGCGCATGATGTTTCCGCGCTTTGTTCCTACGTTAAAAGTGTATTTATTTCTGTTCGACATTATCTTTAATATATGTTTTACGTTTACATTACTATTTTTTACTTTCCCGTATACGTACGTACACACGGAGTAATACACGTAGTATAGGGAAAGTTATGTAATGCTGCGCGAAAAAATGGCCAATTTTCGGCGGAAAAAAATTAATTGCCGGGCCGTGAAAACGAATAAGTGGATAAAACCAGTTGCTAAATTAAGGAAAAAAATCCCCTAACACGTGGTGTAGCCAGAAACCATGTTTTCTAGGTCCTTGATACCGAAAACCCAATTGAAAGGAAAACGTCCGTCTGTCCGTCCGTCCGTCTGTCCGTCCGTCTGTGAAAACTGCTAGCGCCTAAACCATACGTACGATTTCTTCCAAAATGTATATTCTCCAGTCGATGTGCTTCTAGTCGAAGCTTTGAGATTTTAAAAAAGATTATTCAAAATTTGGGGGTACTTTATTTGAAGCCCCCCAGGGATTTTCAAAATTTTCTCAACAACCGCTCCAAATTTTTTCTTTAAATTTCTTGTATTAATAGAGTAAAATACACTTTTTAACATGACATAGGTCCGATTTTCACGGATAATTCTGAATTTTTGAAAATTGTGAAAGTTTGAATTTTTTTCGGCGTCTTTCTCCAACTACAAAATTGAAGATAGAGATTTTTTCTTCAAATAAAATTTGTTCTGCATATTGAGTTCTTTAATAAAGGTCATGTAAATGTTTTTCAAAATTTTGGTAGTTTTCGTGCAATATTGCGTGCAATATGTGCAATTTTAAAAATTACAAAAACAAGATTTTCTCAAAAACGGCTCCAAATGTTTTCTTTAAACTTTTGGTAGGTATAGTGGTAAATGTACTCTATCAATGACAAAAGCCATATTGGTCTATCGGTTGGTTTTTTCAAAAATTACAAAAATGTAAATTTTTTTACTTGTCTCTCACGTCGTTAATATTTACATTATCGGCGATTTTTTCATATTATTATATTTACGAGTATATATGCTTTAAATAATATCAAGTAAAGTTTCTCGAAAACACTACCGTTTTCTGTGAAAAGCAGCTCAAATTTCGGCATTTTCAGAAATGTTCAAACGCCATTTTCTCGTTAATGGCTGCAATTTGTTTCTTGAAAGTTTTGAAACGGATAGTGCTAATTACACTATTTAGTGTAGCGTAAAGTTTATTTTGAGTTACTTTTTTTGTTTTTTCAAAAATTACATAATTGTAATTTTTTTGAAAGATCTCTCACATCTTTAATATGCACATTATCCGCAATTTGTAAACATTATTATATTTGTGAGTGTAAGTGCTTCAAATAACTTTAAATAAAGTATTTTGAAAACTCAAAAATTTTCTGTGAAAATGAGCTTCAAATTTCGCTTTTTAGTAGTGTTAAAACGCCATTTTCTCTTAAACGGCACATAATTTTTAAAAGGAAATTGCCATTTACGGCTAGGTTTTTGTGTTCTTTAATATTCTAAAATTAATATTTTCGTTCTACCAACAGGAAACCGAAAAAATTAAGAAAATGACAAAAAAAGTGTACTTTTGGCGGTGATAGATGGTAGCTGGCAAGAAAGAGTATGTGGCAATTCCGAATAGCTAGCGAAGACCCAGGAAAATAGAAAACTAATACGGGAAAGTCTGTGTCATTCTGTAGCACCACTAGTTACATTTCAAGAAAAGACACTGGTATTGCACATTGCATTTTACATTAACTTATAGTTTTGCTTGTATTTAATCCTTTTCCTTTCTTTTTTGGCCGTAAATATACCGAAAACATTCTCATAAAGTCTCTCGACAACTTTATTTAATTTAGCATTTCGCGACCTTAAAAAAACTGCTTCTAACTGCTCTGAAGTAAATTTTACAGAAGAGGCATTTAAAGTTGAGGATTTAATTTAAGTGATGAATTGTCAACATAACTTAGTATCTGAAATTAAATTTCTGCGTATATGAACAAGTAAACATCTCCATAACCTCAAATATATTTGTTTAAGTAATGTTAATAGTTACAATAAATGAAATAATTTATTAATGAATCAAATCAATAGAAACTAAACGAAAATACGTTACCAGTTTATCAGTGTATGCAGTTGAATCATTTCACTCGAATTTAACCAAAATATCTCCCATAATTGATGCATTGAAGATTGCCTGTAACGTTATGTGGTCTGTGTTGTGTACATTCCCTTGTAACGGTATGAAAATCTCATTGATTTGCGTTATTGGGAGGGATATCTAATCTTTATTTACCAATAACAGTGCTTTGAAAAGCAAACACACACTTTATTATTCTCGTAAAAAGACATGTCTATAACCTTTTGGTAAATATTATCTATTTTGAATAAAGCGTTCCAAAAGCGCATTCAGTAGCACATCTACTCTCTTGTTACATATTTTGATTTACTGTTTTTCAAAAAAACATTTCATTTTTTTCTTGGATGTCATTGGAAATAATTTGGAGAAATGCAAGGTCTCTCTCACACGCACGTGGAAGTTGAGTACTAGGTAGAATCTTTAGATCTCGATACTGTCGTATCGGCATTCTAATATGTGTCCGCCCTTGCTGGTCGAGCATTGCTGCTTAACAGCAGCTGATGCAGGCGTCGGCGTGCCAGAGTTCTTGCTAGTACCCTAAATATCTCTCCCTGCCTTCACTGTGGAACGATTGTGTCGTCCATGTATTTCCGCCTCCTTCGTTAGAATTCGGCGTGTGAGCTGACGGAGAAACCAGTTTCTCTGCCTGCGTTCTGGCCATGTCTTCTCCTTGGACCTCCCGCCTCACCTCGCCCTTATTTCGTGCCGCTGCGAGCTTCGCTACGATGCCGCCGAGTGAATGTTCGAAATCGCTGCGTCGCGGCATGGCGCGGTGCCTCATGCCGCCAAATGAACAATTTATCACATTTTCTGCAGAAAATCCGCAATAACGACTACAAAATACACACTTAACTGAAATTAAAACTAGTGGTGCTACAACTGCACATACTATCTTGCTCTGTAAATGCTACAACTGCACGTACTTTCTCGCTTTGCAAATTTAAATTTTTAGAAAATTCTTAGAGTTCAATGAAAATGACACCTGACCCATTCTTTCAAGCGTCCCTTGTTTTGTCAAAGGAAAAATGTTAAGAAAAAATTTGGAGCAGTTTTCGAGAAAACGTGTTTTTTTTATAAATTTGATTAATTTCAAGCAGAAACTACGCGAAAACGTCTCGTGTTTTTCAAAAAATTGTACATGACCTTTTTTAAAGAGCTAACTTTTAAGAATATATTTTGTTTAAAGCAAATGATTCTTCAATTTTGGTGCTTTTGAAATTTTACATTTCTTGCAATTTTCGAAAAATAATGAATTTCAACGAAAAGGCAACATTCTTTTAAGTGCCCTTACGCTATACAAGGGCAAAGTTTAATAAAATACTTTGGACCCATTTTTGAAGAAATTTTAAAATCTTTTTGATACAATATGTTAGTTACCCCCCCCCAAATATATCAGTTTCAAACTAAAGAGATTTGTGTCTCTTCAAATTGATCGGGGAATATTAATTTTGGAGAAATTTGGCTAAGCGTTTTAGGAGCTAGCGTTTGTAATTTCCAATCAGTCTGGCCCAACTCAAAGTTCTGCGATTAGGAAAAGCATTCTTTAAATTTTAGAGGTAGTTTCAGGAACCCTCTGGGACTTTTGAAAATTTTCTCAAAAATTACTCAACATTTTTCTTTGATTTTCTTGTAGAAGTAAAATATACTTATAAATGTAGCATAGGTCTGATTTTCATTATTAACTTTGAAATTTTTAAAATTACAAAAGTCTTATTTATTTTGCTACAATTGCACGATTGGTAAAAAATATACTGCTAAACCCGTTTCCGGCTAACTCTTCGTATTTTGGAAAATTGCAAAAGTTAACATTTGAAACTTAGAAAACTAAAGATAGAGTTTTGTCTGAAACAAAATCTGTAATAAAAAATCAGCTCTTTAAAAAAAGATTATGTATAATTTTTTTTAAAACGTCTGGATTTTGCGTAATTTGTGACTGAAAACGAAGCAATATTTTTTAAAAATTCTTAGAAACCGCTCCAAATTTTTTCTTTGAAATTTCTCGACGTATTCGTATCGAGAGACGAAAAAAGTATGGCAACTCTCCCAGAGCTCTAACCTTACAGTTCTGTAGTGTGGTGGTGTGGCTATGGCGAGTTAACTCAGAGGTCCTGAGTTCGAGTCTCGGTGAGGAAAATAATGTTTGCTGGCTGAAAACAATGTTGCATATTTATGTAGGAGTATAATACGACGCAACACTTATAAATAATGCGCGAAAGAATGAACCGGTGATGCTCCACTAGTTTCTTTTAACTTCTGATAGAGGTAGTACTAAATGTACTGTAAAGATGACGTAAATGCCTTTTGCTGTATTCTTTTGTTGTTTTTTAAATTACACGAATTTAATTTTTTGACATTCCCTCACGTCGTTTATAATTACAATAATTTTTATACTTTATTGCATTTCTGAGTACAAGATGTTAAAATGATGTCACAGAAAATTTATCAAAACTCTTTACTTTCCTGTGAAAATGAGTTAGAAATTTTGCATTTTCAGTAACGTTCAAACGTCATTTTTTCGAAAACGGTTCCAAATGTTTTTGAACGGATAGTGCTAGTTGGACTGAATAACATTTCAGAAATGCCACTTTGATGTATTCTTTTGACTTCAAAAAGAACGCAAATGAACGAATGTTTTTGAAATATCTCACCGTTAATATTTGCATTACAAGCAATTTGTTCATATTTTTGCATTTGTAAAACAAAATCCTCCAAGTAATACCCAATGAAGTTTCTAGGAAACTTAAAAGTTTCCTGTGAAAAAGAGCTTCAAATTTCGCATTTACAGAAACGCTTAGGTGACATTTTCTTATGAACGGCTCCATATTTTTCAACGAAAATGCCCATATATGACGAGGTTTTACTATTTTTTTTACAATTTCTTAAAAACGGTTCCAAGTTTTCAACGTAAAAAACGTATAGGACGATGTTTTATTCTTCTATAATATTCTGAAAGTCATATTTAATTTCTATTATTAGAAGGCCGAAGAACTAAAAATGTGAAGAAACGCGTTTTGGGCTGCGATAGATTGCAGCTGGGAAGATGGTGGAGGGAAACCGAAAAGCTTGCCCAGACTAAAGAAATTATAAAATAAACTAGTACGAGAAAGTATGTGCCATTCTGTAGCACCACTAGTTTTATCATCCATAACTGCTTCCTCAGTTCGGCGAAATACTGCACACATTCAATGAGCCATTATATTCGAAATATTCGAAACCAAAAGTACACAAAGAATTGAATATTAAAACTGCTCGAATTATATTTCTAGAACGTCTTACCACTTTAATAATGCTAGGTAAAAAAAATTCAAGGCGAACATTCTTTTGAAGAAATTAAAGAAAACACACGATACAACCATTAATGAATAGACATTTTTATTTAGCTCCCGGCTGGTTGTAGGGGGAGGTAGAGATCCAATTTAAAGATTATTACGCTTCCCAAACTTTTTAATGAACTCTCAACTACCTTTGTGGATGGTCTCCGTGTTTTAAAATCGATCTCAAACGATATCACCTTAACCCTTTGTAATATATTAATGTTCTCCTCTTGCCTCTCCGTTATGACACTTTACATTTTGGATGGAAAGTATCCTACTTATCCTATTAAATCAATATTTTGGAAATGTAAATTTAGACCTTGAAAATATTTTATTGTCAAAATTAAACTATTTTTAAATTCGTTTCTATGGGCGTTAATTTAAATTTTATGTCCAGGTTTTACATTTTGTAATATGATACAGTATATTTTAATTTCGATTAGAGGTGAAAATATCTCAATGAGTTTTTTCTAATGATAATAGTGTGATCATAATGTCACATTATTTATATTGTATAAATTGCACAACCCCACAAAGTCCTCATAGTCTAACCAGAGAGATTGAAGCAAACAAAAAAGAATGAACTAGTGGCACTCCATAATGGCACAGACTTTCCGTATTAGTTTTCTACTTACTTGGGTCTGGGCTAGCTATTCGGAATTGCCACGTACTGGTGCCAGCTGCCATCTATCGCCACCAATTTTGTTATGACATTTTCTTAATTTTTCGGCTTTGTAAAATGGAAATATTAATTTTAAAATATTAAAGAACGGTAAAAACTCGTCCTAAAGGGCAATTTCTTTTAAAAATTTGGGTTCGTTTTTAAGAAAATGGCGTTTAACCGCTACTAAAAATGCGAAATTGAAACTCTTTTTCACAGAAATTTTTTGTTTACTTTTCGATAAACTTTATTTGAAGTCATTTGAAGCACATTAAATCACAAATACAATTGTCTTTACAAATTCGTGGTAATGTGCACATTAAAGGTGTGAGAGACCTTTCAAAATAATTATCTTTGTAATTTTTGAAAAAACAAAAAGAATACCCTAAATTCAAATTTACGTCATATTAAAGATTGCGATTAGCACTATCCGTTCAAAAAGTTTGAAGAAACAATTTGTATCCATTTATGAGAAAATGGCATTTGAGCGTTTCTGAAAATGCAGAATTTTGAGCTAGTTTTCACAGAAAATAGTTGAGTTTTCGAGAGACTTTACATTATTTAAAGCGCATGTACTCGTAAATATAATAATGTAAACAAATCGCCGCTAATGTAAATAATAACGACGTGAGATACATGTCAAAACAATTTCTTTTTTGTAATGTTTGAAAAAAACAAAACAATAGCGCAATTTTGTGTTAATGTCATATCATATAGTACATTAGGCACTATCCTTACCAAAAGTTTAAAGAAAAATGTTTGAGACGTTTTTGAGAAAATCTTGTTTTGTAATTTTTTAAAATTACACATATTGCACTAGTATTGCGCAAAAACAACTCAAATTTTCAAAACAAGGTACATGACCTTAATGAAAGAACTCACTATGGAGAATAAATTTTATTTAGAGGAAAAGTCTTTATCTTCTATTTTGTAGTTTGAGAAAGACGCCAAACAAAATTCAATTCTTTGCAATTTTCAAAAATGGACAGCTAACCGTGAAAATCGGACCTACACCACATTTTTACAAGATATTTTTAAAAAATTGAAGCCGTTTTTGAGAAAATTTTGAAAACATCCGGGGGGCTTCTTATAAAGTACCCCCAAAGTTTTCAAAGTTTGTCAAAGTCGCTGCGCCTCGAGGTGAACCAAATCGACAGTGAAATATCCATTTTGGAAGAAATCATTCGTATTGTTTAGGCGTTAGTGTTGTTCACAGACTGACGGACAAACGGACCGACAGACGGACGGACGTTTTGAAAAAAAAAACATTTTTTTCGGTATCAGAGGACCCCAAAACGTTTATTTCCGTTGAAATATATAAATCAATTTTCCACAGCATTACATAACTTTCTGTATAATACGTATATTACTCCGTATTATACGTATATTACTCCGTACGTATACGGGAAAGTAAAAATCAAGGGGACTTCAGTTTATCCTCGTTATGTTTGAAATTTGCGTTATAATTTTTTTTGATGATGGTATGGTGTGATTCACGATTTTTGACCTGGATGGACTAGCAGAGGTTTTGAGAGTAGAATACAATCGCTAGTAATAAAATATTAAACATTAACTTTACTTGATCTAACAACAAACTTGCAAACGAACACGCTTTTGCGGCGCCAAGTATTTGAGTTTGTTGCAGTGTTTCCCCAGAAAAACGTATTGCAAAATGCATGGTAAGTGACGAACAAAATTGTGTACAAGTGGACTTGGATGGCATTTGTGCCGGGGACGTGTACTTTAGATATCGTCTCCTGTATTATTTCAGTAGTATGTCTTTCCGTTGCGGCTCTCCCACGCAACCAATCTTTATAAATGAGGTCTCTAAAGAAAGAGAATTTCACGGAGACGTGACGAATTGCACTTTGACTTTAAAAATTTGAAGGATTTGTTTAAAAAACGCATCTATATATTCAAATTAAGTGCAACTCGCAGTACTTGCCAAAGTTTTTGTCAAATAACTCCTAAACAAAACTAAAATTTTCAGGCCAAAGGTCTCAAAGAAACGTTTTTCATACCATAATCTACAAGATGAGATATTCCTCGATCTATTCAATTAAATTTTCCGTTCCGCGCTTAAATACTATCAAGGCTATCTCAATATTTCAGCTCTTCTTGCTGGTAGCAATTTTTGTCGCGGCACGCTTAGAAGGCTTAGATTCGTCAATCATTTTTTACACTTTCCATAGTTTGTGCAGTCTGGCGAGGTTTATTTGCATAATCATTAATTCCAGATTTGCTCTCCAGCAACAACTAGAAGTACTGTTATAGTTGCTTGATACCTATGAATATTGTTTCTTCTGCGTGTAGTGAAATCATTCAATAAACGTTTTACTGGAGTCTGTTAGTGCTGTGTGCTTGATTGAGGAGGTACGAATGAGGGTATACAGAGAAGAGTGAAGATTGTGTGTTTTACCTATACCAATATTTTCATTCTATTTTCAAGTCATTCGAAATTCGATTTTCAAGTCATTCGAAATTTTCAAGTCAGCGGGTTCAGACATGTAGCTTTTTCAAAAGTAAAAATCTTTTCTAATATTTTTGTTCCAAGAAAACTCTCCATGATACTGAATAAATATTATTTGGAAATTTCTTTTAAATATCAATTGCCTTGTTTTTATTTTATTTGATATTGTGTTAGTACATTGCAAGTTGTCTTTATATATTTTTAAGCAAATAAACACGTTCCGTTAACTACTTCCCTTTTAAAATGGAAATAGAAAGATAGAGATAAGTATGGGGTCTAACATGTGAGAGTTCTCGCACGGGAACGCGGAGGTAGTAGGGGAAAACTTGTGTATGGCACAACACAAAGAACAAACGTTTTAACTTAGCTAAAGTAAAATAGCTTGAAATTAATGAAAAAAAAAACAAAAATCAAATTGCGCTGGCCTACAATACTACGTGAATTAATTAAAAAAGAAACAAAATTTAAAATTATAGACAGAATAGGGCAAGTGACTCGACAACTGCCAACTATCGCAGTCCAAACGCACTATTTAAATGCTGGCGGTATCTGGAAGTATGTACATCAACGTCCAGCTGCAAACTCATATTGTAAATAATACACCGTTTAATAAACTCAAGGTGTCGGTTCGTTAAGATATTCAATATGCAAACATCGTTTGAGTAACATTCCCATGTACCGAAGTGAAGTCTTAGCCTACTAAATTGATTCTAATGGTAACAATGGTATTTAGTATTCAAAGGTGAAAATATTAGTTTATTTTTTGGTTCGGAATTGTGTTTCGTGAGGTACGTAAGAACGCAGAAAATAATACAATACTTTTTAGTATACAAATAATTTTTCAATTTTCGCACCCTAGCAAGCTGGCACCCTGACTCTCCAAAACCCCATCTGCTTCTCATTATAAATCAAGGAAAGTCAAATAATATTGCAGAGAGTAGGGTTGTACTTGCTCCATCGGTATTTACGCACTACTTTGCTTTGCTTTCTGAAGAATAAAAACTTTTTCTATTATTTTTGTGACTATCATGAAATCCGAAAAACTAACTTTGAAGCAAGATTGAATAATTTCTTCATAGTTGTTTTTAAAGAAGTATGAATTGTTCCAAGAACATCTCACTATAATGCTGAATAAACCTTTATTGAAAATTTGTTTCCAACATCAATTGCATTGTTATTTTTGTTTGATATTCTGCACGTACATTAGAAGTTACATTTATACATTAAAAAATTATGCACGTTTCATTAACAACTTTCCTTCTTAATGGAAAGGATAGACAAATAGATAGGGAAACGGTGGGTTTTAACATGCGAGATTTCTCGCAAGGGTACGCTAGTCTTCTTAATATGAAACATTTCTTCGCTTTGCTAATCGAGCGATAGTAGAAGTACAGAACGCAAGAAATTATTTGCATAAGTAAAACAGTGCTTGAGACATGTTAAAAAATGGGAACGTTAATGAATAATGAGTCACAAAATTGGATGCAAAAAGCGTTAAGAGAAAGATTAATGATGATGGATATGTTGTAAAGGAATATCATACAATTAATATTGTGTCAAGTAAATTGGGAATGCTTTTTGATTTGGAAGTCTGTAATGCAGTATCCAATGACAAATAAGGCACATAATAATTATGTACTTTTTCATTAGGTGCAGAATGTCGTATATTAAATGTATGATATTCTAACGTGATATAGTTATGAATATTTATTATTTTTTTGTGAAGAAATAGTACATTAGTATTATTTACAAGCTGAAGTTTCTGGCTTACCCGAGTTCGAAATAATCATAATCCTCTCTCAGAAACAAAAATAATGAATTCTAGTGCCGTGTACCCTGTCCTGACCCATCCTGGACAGTAAAGCGGCGTTCCGTCCCTGTCTCTCCCGACCCTCTGCCTCTTCTCACTCTGTACGCCTGACGTCACCTGGCTGCGCCTCTCACCGACCTGCCGGGATGCGATGATTATCGTTGCTGACAAACAACGACAATCCTTGCCATAGGTAGCCGAAACCAAAGCATTGTTGCGTACTCTATGCAAACATCCTGTAACAATTTTGAGGTTTAATTACTTAAAATGTAATTGTGTTATCTTAATTAATTAAAAAGACATTAAGAACTTTTTTGGGACTTTAAAAATGTCGAATATACTTCGGTGAATTTTCTCAAAGTATCCGGAATGACCGCAAAAAACTGAAAGAGTGCCCTTAACATTATGGCTTAAATTTACATTTAAGACGTAGGAAAGGGAGACAGGGCTAGTTTTCAAAAATTTCTTGTAGAGAGTAAATTTTCTCTTGTTTTGAATGTCACGTTGAATTGAATGTCACGAAGTTTTCTTTATGTACGAGAAAATAATTTGAGAGAATGTTACCTATGCTATTCGCGACGAATCAGTCGTTCAGTGAAAAGCGCATCGGAATCGGGTTAGTCATTCCAGAGATTATCCGAAGCGGACAAAAATCGTAAAAACAATGGATGATGTTTTTATATAATCTAAACGTATAAGATTATAAAATGGTAGTAATTTTTAATCACATATAGAAATTCCAATTATATTAATATAGATTGTGTAAATCGTTAAATTCAAACGAATAAATTAATATTAATGAGAAAATTAATTTCAGAAATGTTTCTGAAAACGGCGATTATTTGACATAAAATCTAGTTTTGTGGGGCCCTGGTACTGAAAAAGTGGATAATTTTATTTACTTTCTTGTCATTACGTATGTAAGGAGAGAAAGTATTGTATTCGTGCGCCGGAAAACGGCCTATTCCCGACAGAAAATCTCTGGTTGTCAGGCTCTGGTAACAAAAAAGTGTGTAAAGTAAAATACTTAAGCGTTGTGTAATCGGAATACATATTTTGTGGGTCCTTGTTACTGAAAAACCGATTGACGACATCGATAAACGTCTGTCTGTCCGTTCGTCTGTGGCAAACGTTAGCGCCTAAACTGTTCTGCCGATTTTCTCCAAAATTGATGTTCCTCAATATATATGAACTCGATGCTATGCGAGTTTGAAAAAATATTTTCATTTTTGAGGGAATGGTACTTTACGTGAAAGTTCAAATACTTTTTCAATTTTTTTCAAAAATGACGCCAACTTATTAAATTACTTTGTGTTCTCTTGTAGCATAGGATGCATATGAGAATGGAACAGGTCTCATTTTCGTTGAAATGACTAAATTTTCGAAAATTGCAAAAGTATAAATTTTGTGGCGTCTTCCTACAGCTAGAATGTTGGAGATAGATATTTTTCTTTAATGATATTTTTTAAAGACAAATATTGAAATTGAAATAAGGTCATGTACAATTTTTCGAAAATATGAGTACTTTTGTCGTAATTTTGCTCGAAGTATAGACAAATTTTAAATTTTTTAAACATGTTGTTCTCTAAAACAGCAGCATTTTTTTTAGAATTTTTCCTTGTATGTATTAAGATGGTTCAAAATATGGTGTTAGTCCCATTTTCGGCGAACTCTACGTATTTTCGGCAATTAAGGCATTGACATGGGAAAGATCGTAACTGAGAAAAATGTGAATTTTTAGGTTTTTCATTGAGAAGGTAGTAAATGATCATGCCAATTGCACTGATAAGGTATTATATCCATATGTATTCAAATGAAGTTGCAAACAAAATTTTAACTCCTATCAAAATTAGTATCCTCAGCTCGATTACACTCACTAAAGCTGATTTTCCTCTAATAAAAACAACACAATTATTTAATGACCTTGAAGTGTGGTCACAGCACAGGAATTTTAAGATAGGACAGTTATTAACTTCACTCATTAACTTACAGTGATTGCAAGCCTTGAAAGAAGACTAGTCATCCCTGATCCCAAAAAGAGAGGCTTGTTATCTACGTTGGACTTCCTTGATGCAATGTATCATGCATTTTACCGGACAATATGTGCATAATGTATAAATATCATTAATTCCAAGTTTGTCTAAGGAGTGGTTTCTTTGTTGTATTTTAAGAAAGTAGTATTTCATTGTCAAATCTGTGCCAGGCTTCGAAAATGTCATATGTAACACTAACATGAGTGCCTTCCATTTAAAGCAGTTTCCGTATTAATGTTGGTAAAAAGTGTTCATAAATTAGTTTTTACTTCCCCGGAAAAAAAAATTGTTTTTCAAAGTTACTACCTTTCCCATGTCAACGCCTCAATTATAAACAGTTAACATTTCAAAACTATAAACTTGAAGCCAAAGTCACAGAACATGCCTTAGACTACGTCAGCTCTTTAAAAAAAGGTCATGCATATTTTTTAAATACTAGATTTTGCGTAATTTGTGCTTCAAATGAATGCAACTTATAAAAAAATTTCGTTATAAATTGCATGCATTTTAATCTTTTAAAATATTTTTTCTCGAAAACAGCTCCAAATTTTTATTCAACTTTTTTTCAAGCATAGAAGAAGAGACGCTTGAAAGAATAGCGCGGATCCCATTCTCCCAGAATTTTCGAAAATTACAAATTTAGAAATAATGCGAGAAAGTATGTGCTCCTCATCACCACTATTTCCTAATAACTTCTTTTTCTACTTTTGTTGTCAGAATTCACTCTTGTTGACTATTAATTTCGAAAAATCTGTTTACGGTCAATGTCCGTCAGTCCGACGGACCGTCCATGCGTCTGTGAACAACGCTAGCGGCTAACGAAGACAGAATTTTCAACAAAATTGATATTCTCCAAACGATATACAACAGTGTGCCCCTACAATTTGAAACGGATAATTTCGGGGAATGGTTAAAAAAAGTTTCAACTACATTTTCAAACATTTCTTGAAAAATTGCTCCAATTTTTTAAATTAATTTATTTATAGTCGAATCAACATCGTGGTTGTTAGCGACTATTACAGCTACAGACATTACAAAATTACAGATACCACATTATGCAACCTTTATATTACAATTAGATACAGAACTTAATCACTACATTTGGGTAAAATATTAAATCAAGATAATAATGCAATTGGATACAATATTAAATCAATACAAAATAATGCAAGTGGTGGTTACATCTACAAGTGAGAATGGTGCCAAATGTCAAAAAATGTTTGTGGCTTTACAGAAGTTAATTATGCAATTTTGATCTTCAGTAGAATGAAGTATTGCTTCATGATTAAATTCACATAATTTTCTTAGATGATTGAATCTTGGACAAACTTTAAAAATGTGATATATATTTACTTGGACTGTGTACAATTCACACATGAGCCATTCCACGTTAAATCGCACAAGAGTTGACACGACATTTTTTTAAATGCACGATATTTTTTTTCTTAAATTTGGACATCAAAAAAAGAGACACGTATTTTTTATTTGCCTGAAAATTGATTATTTGTGTAGTTATGGCTATATTAAATTTTGGAATTTACAGGTACTTCACAAAATATGATCAATTATCTCTCCGAATGTACTAAATATAAAAATTTCTGGTTTGTGTCACTTAATACTTTGAAATGTGTATTTTATTCCTCTGTAAATAAATTTTTCAAAAAGTATTTTTTTCATTTAAAAAAATTTAGTTTTTTTCAAAAAAAGTAAAATTTATATATAAACTCGATGAGATAAAAATTTGAAAAAATATAGGCGTGTTCCTTGTTCAATTTTCTATAAAATACAACAAGAAAAAAAGTGGGCACTCCACACATACAGTTTTAAGAAAATCAATTGTAAGTATGAGGGCGCGCTCTGCCTACCCATGCACTAACGAATTGTGTTCGACCAGTCTTTGATGCAAGTGCTGAAGAACTAAAAAAAGAATGACCGTCTGCTTGATAAGGGTTTCAAGAGTTATTAGTATTTCAGATGTTCACTCTGCCCCCCGAATGTATGACACTGTGTCATACATATTTTTGTGGGTAACATTGTGGGTCATATATGAGCCATTCCACGTCAAATCGCACAAGAGTTGACACGACATTTTTTAAAATGTACGATATTTTTTTTCTTAAGTCTGGACATCAAAAAAAGAGACACATATTTTTTTATTTGCCTGAAAATTGATTATTTGTGTAGTTATGGCTATATTAAATTTTGGAATTTACAGGTACTTCACAAAATATGATCAATTATCTCTCCGAATGTACTAAATATAAAAATTTCTGATTTGTGTCATTTGATACTTTGAAATGTGTATTTTATTCCTCTGTAAATAAATTTTTCAAAATTTTTTTTTCATTTTCAAAAATGTATTTTTTTCAAAAAAGTAAAATTTCTATATAAACTCGATGAGTTAAAAATTTGAAAAAAATAGAGGCGTGTTCCTTGTTCAATTTTCTATGAAGTACAACAAGAAAAAAAGTGGGCACTCCACACATACAGTTCTAAGAAAATCAATTGTAAGTATGAGGGCGCGCTCTGCCTACCCAAGCACTAACGAATTGTTTTCGGCCAGTCTTTGATGCTTTGATGCGTCGGCCTGATAAGGGTTTCAAGAGTTATTAGTATTTCAGATTTTCACTCTGCCCCCAGAATGTATGATATTGTGTCATACATATTTGTATGGGTAACATCGTGGGTGACTTGTGGGTCACCTATGTTGTTATAGGTGAGAGCGAAACGAATTGAAATACGAGTCATTCCACGTCAAATCTCACTCGAATTGACACGACTACTTAAAAAAAATAAATACACGAATATATGGCATTCATTCTGGACATCAAAAAAAGAGGCACGTGTTTCTTTCTTTACCTGAAAATTGTTTATTTGTGTAGTTTTGCCTATATTAAATTTTGAAATTTACGCGTACTTTGCAAAATACGATTAATTGACGCTCTGAATTTACTTGACATAAAAATTACTGGTTTGTTTCATTTAATTTTTTGATATGTGTATTTTATTCATCTGTAAATTACTTTCTCAAAAAATAAATATTTCATTAAAAAATTGTAATTATTTAAAAAAAACGAAAATTTCTTTATGAATTCTTTCAGATTAAAATTTGAAAAAATAGGCATATTTCTTGTTTAATTTTCTACAAAACATAACAAGAAAAAATTAGGCACTCAACATGTATAGATAACAAAAATAAATTGTAATTTTAGTATTCGTGCGCGTGGTTCCTGCCCCTGCACTAACAAAGTGTTCGATCAGTCTTGGATACTAATGCCGACGAACAATAAAAATAATGGCCCTCTTCCTGATTTGGGTTTCAAGAAACATTAGTAAATTTATGTTTACTCTTTCCCCAGAAGGGATGGGTGACAGCAAAACGAATGCTTTCCCTCGTGTCAGCGAAACGAATTTTACTGCGAGTCCCTTTGCGTCCTAGGGACGGGGTGCCCTCCTGACCTTGCTCGTGAAGTACAATCGACCACTTGTCAAGGGACATGATAAAATTTTATCAACATTAGTCGCAATACTCAATACTTATGAAGACACGAGTGCTAGTATCTGTTCTGTGAATCGTGTGTACACTGTGCAACATGAGTGGCGATCAGCGTATGAGATAGATGTTTCAATCCGTTTAAACTTTCTGATCACCATCTTTAAAAGAGAAAATCTCCAAGACGCGTAAACCACGATTTGCTGGTGAATTTACACGAGTCATTAGATTGGCGAATTTGTGATTCATTTCGGAAGAAAGGGAATCGGCTTCCAAAACGGCCTTTTCTTAATGAAGATAGCATCGAGATTAGTGGCTCCCGTGGCATTAACGAAAGTAGCGGAACGTCCAGTGAAAAAAGTGGAAATCAAGGAAGTGACAATTTAAGCTCTTCAGATAGTTCAAGTGTCTGCGAAATGAATAAAGAGAAGATAAACCTGAGTTTAATTCCAATAGGAGAAACCCCCGCCACGAAAAGAAAATTGGAACAAAATGGCATCCCCATGAGAAATTTTCAAAAGTACAAAGTGCCAACACATAAATTTTTTCACATTGAAGATCCTTCAACGTCCATCGAAAAATCAGACAAATATACTATTTAGTAACTTATCTATTACTTTCACTCGATGACATGACGTTGAAAATTTAAATTTTGACAATGTTTGAAAGTTGGAAATACAATAAAATTAAACTACTTTTTGCAGCAACCGAACGCATGATAAAAGTGCGTAAAACGTTGGCTGAAGAAAATGGAATTTTGTTCAGAACTGAAGTAAATTCGGTAAGGCATTAAAACTGTGCATTGTGACTAAAGTTCAGGAATTCTATGGTACGCAAGTACTTGTATTTAGTGAGTTGTGAGGGACCAGAAAATTTCAAAATGTCAGTCAAAACCTGAATCAAGAATCCGTCATTTAATTATTCATAAATTTATAAATTATTTATAAATATATTAATATTATTTATATGTATATTAATACACATAAATATTATTATTTATAAATTCAATCATAAAGTTTCACCACCTCAAGAAGTACTTAAATTACTGCTTCATCCAAAGAAACTGACGACCAGTAACGCAACAAACGTGTCTATTGCAGCAATCTATTACACACTGGTTCGTAAAATATTAATATCTTTTAAAGTTACTGAGATCCCACTTTGATTTTTTCTGGACTTAATATCAATACTCTAGTGCGTTTATAAATATTTTTAAAAAATTTTTAGCTCATCGAGTTTACAAAAATATTTAATTTTCAAAATTTCACTTTTTTTTAAAAAAATTGAAAATTCAAAAAATTAAATATTTTTCAAAATCTTAAAAATTAAACATGTTTTTAAGTTTCGAATGGAATTTGAACAGAATTTCCATAATTGGTGTATTCAAATGTATGATATTTTTAAGTTAGTGATGCGCGTCATTTTTAGCAAATTTCATTATACAGTATTTCCGAAAATAATAAAGTTAGAAAAAAATAAAAATACACGTGTTCACTTATTTGATCCATATAACAAATAGAAAAAAATTAGAAAATAAATAAAAATATGAAGGTCAAATTTTGGTCTTTTTTTGTGCGATTTGACGTGGAATGGCTCACATAGAGGGAGACGATCTTTGGAATCCCGATCTTATTCTCATGAGGATGAGACAAGAGATTCACTTGTTTCTAGCGGCGCATTTTCTCACTGGTGATTAGTGAGTTAAATGTATTTATAGTGTAATTTGAGTGTAATAAGCTGGTTTTGTAATATACAAAAAGTTGTAATAAGTCCAGTCATGGTTCCATTTATTTTGCATTTGTTTACCAAAGTACTCCAAATATCTTCTGTAATATTCTCATATGTTGTGTACATTGGTAGACGGTTGTAAGTCAACTGAAGAAATTGTTTTACTAACATCTTTACTTGTTAATACGGATTAGATGTTGTTATGGATCCATGCTAGGGCTAAACTCACTGTTTTGAAGCTCTGGTCATAAGTTTCCATAATTACACTATTAATTTCAATTTTTGTTCTGTCTGGCCAGTTCATTGATGATAGTAAGCTTGAAATCAAGATCATATTAGGGGAGTAAAGTTGGACTTATCAAAACTGCTCCACATTTTTTTCTTTGATTTTTTCCTCGGATGTAGCAAAGAACGCCAAAAATGACGCAGGTCTCATTCTCATCCAACCATTTCCATCCATTTCATCTCTTAATTTTCGGAAATTGTAAAAGTTATAAATAATGCGAGAAATTTGTGTGACTGTATCAGCACTAATTTCTCTTTTTGCGAATAATAGGTAAATATTAAATTTTCATTGTAGTAATTTATATCGTAGAAGTTTTTGAATTGTTCAAATCGGAGAGTTCCCTTGAAATTTATGGTAAAAAAGAAAAGAAGAACCACAAAAACCGGGCCCATTATGGCTGGAATATCTCTTTATTGATTCACATCTCGTATTTTCATCTTTATTGATTTGTTACTCGGATGCAATTGGTGGCGCACAGTTATAAGAAAATGTTGTTTTACTGAGAAGTCTACGAACATTGCTGGGTTGCGATCGCTCTTAAGAAATGTTCGTTCATCTGGAAAATTCACGGCCTGTTTTATGGACAGCGTGTGGGCTTCAGACACGGCATAATCTAGAACTTCGACTTGGTTCTGCCATTAGGAGTTAATGACCCACTTTCCTTCTTAGTGGCTGTTGGCTTCGTGAACTAGTTTGGAGATTGCAAGACTTTGAACGACGGCATCACCTCAGTCGTAAAGTCTGTTGTAATTGGTACATATTTTGAAATACATCTTTTGTGGTGTCAAGTTACGTGTTAGATTTTTAATTTACTGCAAACAAGGAATGACCTGAGGCAAGTGTCGCGAAATTGCTTTCTTTGAAATATGTACTTCAGGTTTTAAAACAAATAGTATGTTAGATATTATTTATCCCACGTGCACACACATGTATGTCATATGTGAATATAATTCACAAGTATCACAATAATGCTAATCATTTTGACGTATATTTAGGGAATGCGAAGTGTAAGGAGTTTTTGATGTAACATATTTTCTAAAATTGTTTGGAAAATCACTATGGATATAAGTTAATGAAATGTTCTATCCTAAGATTACATCTATTTTATCATATACATAAAATATTAGACAAAAGAATTTTCATTTGCGTCAAATATAAGTATTTTAGCTATGTATATGGCATAATCATTAATTATCTACTCAAGTAGGAGAGACCAGGGCTAGTTGTGACATCGTGCTTACTGACCAACCCAATTGAGCTCGGCTCGTGATAGTTTACATGGACGTTTCAAACCTTCGCCTCATGTGCCCTTTCAGTTGCTGCGGGAACCGTTCCTTGATTTGCTTATTATCGAACATTTTATGTTTTACACGCAGTGAAGTAAAAATCTGTCAGATTGTTCCAGTAAACCTTAGCAACAAAATATTTAATATATGTTCATCTAATTAGTATCATTGAAACATTTATTTTTTAAGCTATAATTTGATGTAGTTTTGGTTTATATGAATGGCAAAATAACCGGAAATAAAAATGGAAATTCATATTAGTATATCTCGGGGCTAGTTGTGACAGGTTCTAGGGGGCACATTGTGACAGTGTCACTACTTGTCCCCATACTCTTTGACAGTAATAATTTTAATTTCAGGAAATGTAGTGAGGAATTAAAAAGCATGATTTTCCGTGGAGCGAATTCAAATGCCAGAAACTTGGATAACGGTGAAGTCTGCAAGTGTTGATTGCATGACGAAGTACATGCAGCGACACTAAAATTTCTAGGTGTTCCTGGAGCTACTAATTTGAATGGAAACACAAGTTTCAATAAATATATTGTTGAGATTTTTTAAAATAATTTAGTTTCTATTTTCTAAAAATACTGTTTCAATGCCAATGACCTTTGGAACATAAATGAAACTGGGCTAGGAACAATACACAATCAATAGGTCAAGCTGCTAATGACAAAGAAGGCAATATTGCTGTTTCTGTTGTAGAAGATGGGCTACCCACATCAGCAGTTGATCCTTTGGAAATTAAACCTCTTCCTAAAGCAGGGCCCCGAGGAATAATCGTAAGAGAATAAAGACTTTTAAATCTGATATTTTAACTAAAATTCGTTTTAAATAAGGAATTTGATTACAGCAACAAGGAAGATTAGAGAAAAGACCTATACTAAAAACATAAGGAAAAACAAAAAAGAAGCTTGTTGTCAAATATCTATGATTCTAAGCAAAGATCAAGATCTCATATGTCGAAAAAAGACATCCGATAGCTCCGAAGAGGTGTAAATGTGTCTATGCCTTGTTTGTTTCGAAACATTTCAATTATCAAAGGGTGAAGAGAATTGGGTGCAGTGTATAACGTGTAAAAAATGGGCTCATGTGAACTGAACTAAAACTTCAGTACATTGTTTGTATTTACTGCTATTCGGATGTTGAAAACAATGAAGATTAAATAAAAGTTAGCATGTATATGAATCAGCATTGTAAAAACGTTTGTTGTATTTGAATATAACATTATTCCAGTTTCTTTTAAACGTGTCACAACATGCCCCAGTCCAGTCACAACTTGCTCCGTAGAGGGTCAGGTTGTGACAAAGTGTATTGATACATAAAATTGTTTAAATATCATTAAAAACATTATATATTTTAAATAAAATTGTATGGAAATGTATACAAAGAGCCATTCTAATTGTTCCATTTATTATAAGTTTTAAATTATAGTCAGTACACCTTCAAACATTAGATTCATTAAAATTGTCACAACTAGCCCCGGTCTGCCCTACTCAATGCATCTTATCCATGATTATTTCCTGATCTTGCATTAAGATCTCTTATAATCACCATTCTTTTTTGAAACTTTTGCAATTATTTCTTTGACATTATGTTTTAGTGTTCACATTGTGAAACAATCAACTGAAAACGTTGAAGAGTTATTGTTGCAGGGAGTCTTCAAGTGGCGTTAACTAAAGTTAATCTTCGAGATCAGTGGCGACTTGTGGGGTTGTGCCAGTGTGCCATGGCACCACCAACAAAAGGAACAAAAATAAATTTTTCACCTCAAATATGTGTCCAAAAAATCATTTTTTCGAAATACTTTTTTTCTTTATAGTAATTCATTTGAACGAGCGCTTAGTCATTCGATACTCTATCAGTACTCTCATCAAACGCAAAGGATGCAATGCTATAAGTCGGCCTCTTCCTAAACCTCTGAACCACCTTCTGACTGGTCCCTGCCCACTTAACGCCGTATAAAGAACGCTGTGTTGGTTTGTATGCGTATCTTATGGATGAGATGGTGGCAAAATCGAACTGACACAGTAGTTCCCATCCTGCTCGATAGGGTGCACTATGGTAATATCTTCATCGAGCAATCTCTCGTTCAGGATGACCTCGATGCCCTGGTATTTCACACATTTTCCTCGTGTTTCGAACGTGGAGGAGCGGCGTACGTCGTGGGCGTAAGGATTCCCCTCTTCTTCCCTTACCCTTCTTCCGAGAATTCAGGAAGCCGTGAGGTGCTGAGGCTTTCAGGCAGGATATGTCTATTTGTTCATATTATTTTTAGTTTGTTTTCACTTATAATTTTAATTATAACTTAATAAACACGGTCATTGTGAAATTACTATTTTGTAACCTACGAATTTTATTTTAGAGATTACTAAACCAGTTTTAAAACATCACGTCGATATTTAGAAACCTTAATGGTTTTTTATCGATGGTTTATTGACGTCGCTGATTTAATTGAACATCGATAGTTAGTAACATCGATGTTTTGTTATCGACGTCGCATTACCAATAGGCACCACCAAAAGAATTCCTTACCGGGCGACACTGGTCAAGATAATCGCAAAATAAGTACATTTTTGTTTAACTGTTTATAATTGAAGGTATTATACTTAATAAAAATTATTTTAGTAAGAAAATTGAATTTAATGAATCTTTCATTTTGAGCTATGGCCATATTAAATCTTCTGCGAAATCTGCTAGTTCTTATCTTTTCCCCATCATGCTTTTCAGTTTAAAGCAAGTGTGTGGTTAGGTAATGAATCTTTTCTGGAGGATCCAGATGCGTTGCGCCGGAAGCTGTTGTGGTACCCTCGAACCTTTTTCCTGTGGCGAGTCCACGTGAAGCCGCTTTGCTCGTAAGTTCCCCCCTCCACCTGCACCTTGACCTTCGCTCGCCTGCGCGGGCGGTCGTCTCGTTGTCTGGAGTGGGCGTCGGGGGCGCTTAAAGCGCAGTCACCGGGAGGTACGGGCGCCGCGCCGCGCCGTTCGCTCGGTGACGTCAGGGGAGGCAACCCGCCTCGCGGCGCTGTGTTGCGTGTCACGGGCGGGGCAGACCGGGCAGGGCGTCGCCCCGACATACCGGCAGGAAATTGCTAGAAGCTCAGCCAGCGCAAAGTAGCTCGGTAAACATTTTGCCGCAACGCCCAACCATCCCTCAAAATGTTATTTGGCTTTGTTCTTGGTCGGATTACTTTTTCATATTACTTTTAAATATTCCTTAAGCTTTTAAAGTTATTCTTATTTGGTTCCCAAATTATATTTTATTATTTGCTTTCTAATATTTAATTTTAAACAAATAAATGTGTTCATTTCATTTTATTAATTCATTCAGCGGAATATTTATGAATGAATGGGCCATCTTTTCATATTTCTATTTCTTCCAATTTTAATCCACTAAATTTACTACACAGTTTGGCAGCGGTAAAATTATTGTGAACTGTGTTGGGTTTGTAGTATCGTTAAAAGGAATTGTATATTTGAAATATGAATGAAATATAATATTTTTATCAACCAAGTAAAGAAAGAGTTAAATTTGTATAAATGTACAATTTCCGACAAAACTTTAATATCATTCTCTTGATATTTTAATTTCAAATCCAAATTCATTTCTTTCCTTCTTTTAATGTATAATTTATAAGATTTATTGAAAAGTCCAAGAAGCTATTTTTTCTTGACGATGAATAGATAAAGAATTGTATTGAGGGATTCAAACATGTCCTAGTTATCAATGATCATTAACTTTCTTTTCTAAAACATTGATGTATCGTTTATCTCAAATAACGGCATTAGAAATTAAAATGTGTTTTACTGATTAGTTTGCAAAATATATTGTTTTATTTTCGTAAATACTTCGCAATATACGAGTAGGTCACTCTAAAATGCTCAATGTAATCCACAAAACAGTGATTTCTCTTTTATGTTATTCTCATCTGGTTTCTTGTGATAAGAATTTGAATTTATTACTTGTATGTGAACGATATGGGCCAGTATACAGGCGACGAATAGTATGGCACTTTATATCATTTCCATTGGACGTCACTATAATGTCCAAAGATTAAAATATCTAACCAAGCCACATTGCAGGGATAGTGTTGAACGGCAGGTATGTAATTCCTATTAGTTAATGTTATTTCAGTCAGTTGGAAGGTTTTCAGTGTCACAGTCACGAGAGTGCAAAAATAAGAACTTGTCGTGTTATTTTCGCCTCTTTTCTTCACGTGAAACTCGCGAATTTCGGGTTATTATATGCTGCATTCCTTTGACCTTAACCGTACAGACGTGTCATTTTATTTTTACCGGTCTCTTTTATTACTTTGTCAGATCATTGTGATATGTTATTTTCACATTCTTTATCTGAAATTCAAATGTACTTGATTTTCTTCATTATAGTAAAGTCTTTTGACCAATTACAGCAAAATCTAGGCAAACTAAGCATTAAAACGTAATTAATTATTGGTCACCGTTTCATTCATTATTCTTTCGATTGTGTATATTAGAATTACAGGGCCGAGACGACCGATGAAGGGTGACAGTAAGCCGCATTGCAAGCCCTCTTCAGTTTCTAAAAGTCTTATGAATCGTTGAATACCTCGATGGTGATTGTGTCAAATATTGATCCGATAAGCAGTAAGAACAGATACTACGCCGACATTTTTAATAAATTGTATCCTAACTTGTTAGTTCGATTCTTGGCTCGCAGTTGTTAGAGAGAATATTGGCTGACCTTAAGGGCAGCGAGATAAGGCAGATAGAGTAGCTAGGTTCATCTTCTGTTTGTTTTTATCAATCGTAGTAAAATTACTAAACTCAATATAATTGATATGACTACTTTCGAATTAAATTTACAACTCTCACTAGTTCCTCGCTTGTGTCGTAACGTACTTCATATTAGTGTACAAATACCCATCATTACATCATCGTTTCATAATTACAATTGCTCAAATAATATGAATCTTATGCAAATATTTCCAGTCAAGACGTTCTACCAACAAGGATAATTTGAAACAAATTATATATTATATTTGATGGATTTGGATAGAAATACGTCGGAAACAGGAATTGGACTCTGAGGAGCGATGTGATAAAGATATGAGATGAAGAGGTCGTGGGCAGGTATTGCGTGACGATTAATGATAGAGATTGATTCTGTTTGTTGGAAGATAAATTCGCAAGAAAACCATTATTGAATATGTTAAAATTCGGGATCAAGAAGTAGCTGACAGCATTCCCATAGTTTTGCATGTACTGATGACATGAATTTTATGATATCAGTGGAAAAGAATGATAATTTATATTTTCTCTGTCCTTGAGGAATTGTTTTTAGACAGTTGACTGACAGTTTGTTGAGCAGTATTATTCGTTACTTTTGGTATTTTTCTGTAAATAACTCTTGCTTTAAATTATTTGTTATACTTAAAGAGAACTTATAATAAAAGCTAGTTCCTTTTTTAATTAAAGACATTCAGTTTTTGGTGTATAACTGTGATTTATTGTTTCAATTAATCATTGCAAGTACGCAAGGTTTCGGTTAACATTTCTAAGTCATCTTCAAGCGTCTGGTTTAAAGAAAAACATGAATTTTATTTTAAAATAATGGATGATATTCAGAAATCTTTTTAAATAACTTTTAACTACAGATCAAACGTCATTAAAATTTAGAAACTTTTGAATCACATTTATTGTGTTTTTCACATTTACTGTATTATGTTAATAGTAATGTAAATATGCGTAAAAAGAATAAAAAGTTTTTAATTTGAACTTGATGGTCATAATGAACAAATTGCCTTCATAATCTGTTATATCTGTTAATTTAGCCTTCAATTCTGCCTTTGTTTATCACGAAACCGTTGGAATCTTTTTATCAACTCTGTGACGTTTTGTAACCCAGCATTATTGGTTCAGTGGGCATCCAATTGACATTGTTGGTGAATGTCCTATTGCATTGCCATTTCGGTTATTTATTGTCGTACGTTCGTTTTACAGTACATTAATTTTAAGTTCCTTGTTTTACTTTGTATCAATAATATCAGCACTAATATTTCTGTATGTTCAATAATCTACAATACCTCCACCAGAAATTCAATTTAACTACTCTTAAACTTGAATTTTTCTTATCATCTATCACAGCTCTGCTATTTCTACTAAAATTTTAATTTATTTCTTTACCTATTGCTCCTCAATTTTATGAATTTTATTTTTTTAAATTTAGTCTCCACCTTTACTTTCTTACACTATGGAATTTTCTTGAGTTGCCTTCTTGTTGTCCTACACTACATACAAGTAATATTTCATTTTGATAGTCGTCTTTATAATACATACGTAATGTATTTCTTTATCTGTTGCCTCTCTTGGATGAAATAGGTTAATTTTCCCCCAAATGTTAGCTAATCATATAGGCGTTTATTATATGGCTCTATTGGTTTAATTCTTCATTGAACTTCTGGGCATTTAATATCTTTACATATTGTCTTCGAACAAAATAATTTTCACCAATACATTTTACAAGTAAAAGATATATATTTTAATTCAGCTGAATATAATTTTTCACTGAACATAAATAATAATATTTCCATAGTACATGCTTTCAGTAGTATTCATCAGTTGATGTCTCTCCTTTGACGGTGTCATCCCGGGCAGCCAATATCTTTTACCATGCAGCATTCGTCATTGTTTGTAAACCCAATTACTTTCTCGCCTTACGAATACTTCGTAAGAAGAGAAAGTTATGTAATCGTGCGCCG
Organism: Acheta domesticus; assembly: GCA_031308135.1. Lineage (NCBI taxonomy): Eukaryota > Metazoa > Arthropoda > Insecta > Orthoptera > Gryllidae > Acheta > Acheta domesticus. The sequence continues at coordinate 128,536,282 of JAHLJT010000631.1, read as the reverse complement.
GAAAACGGGGAATTTTCGAGAGAAAAACTCTTATAGCAGGGGTCTGGTAACAAAAAAGTGGATAAAACATATTGCTAAATTTAGAAAAAAAATCCTCTATCTCGTGGTGTAGTCAAAATCCATGATTTGTTGCTTCTTCATACTGCAAAATCGATTGACGGCAAAACGTCCGTCTGTCCGTCTGTGGTCAACGCTAGCACCTAAACCGTTCGGCCTATTTTCTTCAAAATTGATATTCCCCGATGGTTTTTACTCGTCTCAAGGCCTCTGGAATTTGAAACCGATATTTTAGTATTTGAGGGTACTTTACATGAAGCCCATTTTGAGATTTTCTAAGTTAAAAGAAAATGGCTCCAAATTTTTTTATTATATTTTCTTGTTGAATAGTGCAAAGAACGTTGAAGGGAATGACGTAGATATAATTTTCGTTGATAAGCCCAATTTTTCGAAAATTGCAAAAAACTGTTTAAAAACGGCAAAATTGAAGATAGAGATTTTTGCCTCAGACAAAGTCGGTTGTACAAAATTGGCACTTCAAATAAGGTCATGAACCCTTTTTTGGAAAAACCAGTAGTTTTTGCGTAAATTGCGATTCAAACTTACAAAAAAAATTATCTTGAAAATCAATTTTTTTCTTTAAAATTTCTGGACGTGTGTAATAAGGGACGGTAAATATATAAATAAACTAGTGGTGCTATAGAATGGCATATACTTTCTCGCAGTAGTTATTTTTCAAATGCCGATCAGCGGATAAATTATTTGGAGTAAGCCGCTCACCGCTGCCTTTCTTGGTCACGTTTGAATGACATATTTTTCGCATGTTGACAATTACCGGCTTCCTAATGATAGAACTGATACAATTATGTTTTGACTAAAATATAAGTAATTGGCCCGCATGAGAGTTCCGTGGCGCGGCTGGTTAAAGCACCTTCGGGTTGAGATCTTCAATAAGGAAGATGCCGAGTTCGATCTCCCGAGGGGGGGATTTTAATTTGATGAATGTGATGTTGCAGGAAAAAACCACTGAAGAGTGTAGATACTTTATTGAAAATCATTTGAAGTACTTCTACTCACGAATAGATTCAATACAGATAAATAGACAAGACTTGTCTGTGTTTTCCCTAACTGCATTTTTTAAACAATTTTTCAACTGTTATTCGATTTCTGAAGCGTATGACATGTCAAATCAACCGTTGCCTAGTATATATCTGTATGAACCAATTTAAGTAAAATATGAGTATTTTAACGTTAAATTGTAAAACATTATAACCAGAACGCATGCGATGAACTTACAATCCCTAACGGTTCCGAAATTATTACTTTCTAGCCTTATGAATACTTCGTAAAGCGGTTCACCGCTGCCTTTCTTGGTCATGTTTGAAAGACATGTTTTTCGCATGTTGACAATTACCGGCTCCTAATGATAATAACGATACAATTACCTTTTGACTAAAATATAAGTATCTGCGATAAATGTACTGGAAATGTCTGTATATATTTGTTCAAATTTTTAACTTTTAACATTTTTTTTACTTCTCTTCTTGTATTTGTAAAGCGTATGTACCATCGTATCAATTGTTTCTTAATCATGCATTTACCATTTTATAGGTCGGTTCTATTCTTTCATGGCTCTGTTCGACACAGGCGGTGTTGGTGGGGCGTAGTGGTATAAGTACCGGTTCGTTGACTTTGAGATTCGGATGTCGGGTCTCGGTACGGAAAACGTTTGCTGGTATAATACACTTTTGCTGGTTTATGAAGTAGTGGAATAGCAATAAGGACCGTATAGAAGCAGACCGTATGTGCGTTGGAAGCACCACTAGTTTATAATGAAACGGTACATTTTAAATTGTCTGAAGCGAATGAAAATATTATTGCGTTAAATGAAGGGGGCGTGTAGCCCACGAGATATTTCCATTTATTTACAAGATTCTTGAGATTAATTCGCTTATTTTAGGTTGTAGTTAGAGAAGCAGTAATTAAAACCTCCATCTTAGTAGACAAATGGGTGGTAGCCGCACGCTTCCTGTTCAAATAAGCTCTTTTACAAATAGAAAGAAGAGTATGAAGTTTCGATTGTTTTTAGGAAGCTCTTGTAAAATTGTTCGGCCCTTCAGTTTCGTCAAACGCGAAAGAAGTCTCTAGTTGGGCGGGGGGGGGGCGGTTGTGCTGGCGAGTAGCGACGTGGGCTGTGGGGTGGGTAATAGAGGCGCCATGTCCGAGGGAGCGATGGACGGTCAGCCGGGCGCTGGCTGCGGGAGGGCCGGGCGCGGGCGCGGGCGGGGGTGGGGCGGCGGAGATGTAGGGCCAGCGGGCGGCGCTTCGGCGTGCCAGGCCGCCAGCCGCCGGCCAATGGTATTGACGTGTTATCGATGCATCGCCTGCGACCGGCAGTAAAGCGCGGTGGCCGCGCACGGGCTCAAAACATTCCACCGTGACCCGGCGCTGTCGCGTGATCTCCCTGACGTGCGACCGCTGTCTCCTGCCAACACGTGGCCAGCGACGTTATTTCCTCTATCCCGTCGTCTTGGGTTTCTGCGTCGTATGGCAGATGTCCTTTCCAAGGTTCTATGCTTGGAAATGTGATACTGTTGTGTCACAAAATGTTCGACGGAAGCTAGATTCGTCAAGAAATTGGCGTATACTTAACTGTATCGTTTTTTAATAAATACTATTCTTATCGCTTATTCCTCGAATAACATTAAAGTTTCCAATTCCTTCGACTACCAAGAGTGAATAAAGTGTTGTAACATCTTTAGATCTTACGTTCCAAACAGATTGTCATTCCATGTATAAGCGATTGTTCCTATAAGGTGAATGTTAGTAAGATTTATACTAACATTTATACTAAGATAGAGCTAAAAACAAATTATGTCACAAATATTAGTCGGTTCTGAACCGTCCGACATCCTTAAATATTCACATACTCAATGTACACAAGCAACTGTATATTATACTTCGTGAAATTTATTAGTATAAAAACGATTTATGTTTTGGAAACCAAATACTGAAAGACTCCCGACATCGTTTTGTTATATTTTGTAGAACCTTTGACCCAACATTATACTACGTAAGTCTCAGTGGATGAAGAAAAATATTGACACGAGTTGCCAATTTAATTTACAATCCGTTTTAGTAAAAAATTGAAATCAGATCGACGAATCAATCATCGAGGGAAACATGTATCAATCAATGATTCCATAAACATTTGAATACACGGACTATTTTGTGAAACATTTTGGTGTTATCTGGCGTGAAGCCATGTTGGCAATATAAGGATAATGTTTTTGTGTTGGCTACTGGAGAAAAGAGCCCGTGATTTTCTAGAGAACATCCCTTGGCCTCGTGCCAGTGGTAATAAGAGTAAATAATATAACATTTATTGGCAATTAGGAGTATTGTGCCCTGGAGAAAAGAAACGCTTTTGGCAACATTAGCATACATTTTACAATAATGACTTTTGTTACTCGCATTAATAGATATTTTGTTTATTTTGAACATGCTTTCAAATTTTGTATTCTTGCGAGACAAAGTCACGAGTCCGTTTTGGCTGCTGAGGCGGTGGAGGCGGCTCATTAATGGTTAAGCCGAACATATCACTGTCGGAGGCGTTCGCTGCAGCGACACGCCATCCTCGCTTGAGCGCTATGACCATCAAACGGGGTCTTTCCGTCACGAATCCACACTCCTCGTCATCAAAGTCATCATAATGACTGCGTATGAGTTTACGTAGCGGCACTCTACCTGGTCTCGCTTGCCCAAATCAGCGTTGGTAGCTTGTGAGCGTACGAATGCCCACGCACGCTCGGTGTCGCACTTCGGGTTGCGCGTTTGCGTTTGGCTGCTGGCGGTTGCTGCAGGGGTCGTTGCAGCGCAAAGAGGAGGGCCGACGCCTGCGAAGCGTCATTATTTTCTCTTTGAGACATTTTGGAGGTATTCAAGCAGTCTTTGATTGTTGACTGGCGAGAAGGCGAAGCGGGAAGGAGCGGCGCACAGTGGGCTGAAATGAGCCGAAATTGGAAGAATTGGAAGAAAAAACAAAGGGCTCAGAAACGGAACCAACACCAAACATAACTTCTAAAATTAATTTGTATCATAAAATGTAATAAAGCCCATGAAGGGATATTCAAGAACTTTCAAGTTTTGCTTTTATTTTGTTAAATGTTTGAAGCAAGTTAAAATAATCCGTTTCATCTCTTTCCTAAGTGTTCATAAGAATTCTCAGATTTAATAATGGAAATCGAATAACATTTTCAGAAATATATACATCGTATTGTATTCGTTACTTAATTTTACAATTGTATAGCCAATTTGAAATTAGATACCTCTAAAACCCAAATACATTCCTACGATGTATTTTGTACACCTTCCTATTTCGATTATACCGGTGTGCCTTTGGAATCTCCGTCCAATCAGCACGAAAATAAGTATTAAAAGTTAGAGTGGCACCATTTGACACTAATATATATTTTTTTATAAAAATTAGTTATTTTAGATCTTGTATTAAATATCTGAAGTCCGCAACAACATTTTGAACGGTTGTTTGAAGAGAATTACACGTGAAATACAATGCGCGCGTTTCAGACCATTCCAAGCCACTGTGCGGCGTCGAAGACGACGTAGAAGATGATGCTCGTGCTGAATTCTTCGTCTTCCTAGGCTTTACCGCAATGGAAAAGCAGGTCCATGATGGTAGAAGGGCGTGAGAAACGGAGCTTCTTAATGCGTCGACTCTCTGCTAATGTATATTTTGAACTGAACGAGAAATTTTACTTCTTAAGTCCTCTCGTTAACGATTTTTGTATTCTGTTACAGCATTTTACTTGAGTTATATCTTGATGTTGTTTTCGAGCCAAAAAATTAAAATATTTGTCAATTAATCGCCACATTTATAGGAGAACAAAATCACGTGTCCGTTTTGTTGACTGATTACTTCTAACTATAATTAAAATATATAATATTTTCGTAAGTAAAAACGGGTCATTATTTCCAAGAGATTCAAATGGTTCCCCCTGCAGGCAACTTGGGTACATGACAGCATTTCAAGTTTCTCGTGCCTGCCTGTATAGAGGACGTTGAGAATCGCAAACATCAGCAGAGACTCGTAGATCCTGGGCTTTAAATAAAATATTTTTGTAATAATACATTTATCGATTTTTGAAATCACTATCACTGACTCAGTTAAATTTAAGAATCTCGCAAAAAATACAGAATGAAGAATGAGTCTGGCACAACAACCCCTTTCACAATTTACAACTTTACAAATCAAACAATTGAAGATGGAGTTTGAAGTTTGAAAATATGTAATGTGTTCTCTTGTTTTGAAAATGCATATAAATATATACACTCATTGACAAAATAACCATGCAATAAGAAGATTTTCTTATTGTAAATAGAAACGCTACATTTGTGTAGATAATCATCAGATTAGGTGGCTCAGGGCATCAACTGATGTCACTGCAGTGCCTCTAACCGGAGGGACCTGGGGCTCGAGTCCCGGCAGTTGCAGGATTTTCGACTCTAGCTTGATAGCAAGATCGAATTGAAGCCACTGTCTAGAGGAGAATTCTAGCAGCTGGCTGCTCTGACTGGTAGTTTCCCGTGGTTTCTCCGGTCGACGCTAGGCGAAGTGGCGGAGCAGTACCCTAACAAACTGGTCACGGACCGCGGGCGATCTTCCATTCCTCTTCCTTGTCCTACCCTCTCCCTTACATCTACTTCTTCCGAAAGGTTCAGAACGTAACGAGTGACCACTAGGAGAGGGTTGGTCGATCCTCCTACAAGCACGAACAGATTCAACTCTCGTCCCTCCAGAGACAGTGTGCTTTATCGATTGTGACCCGTGTGTGTACCCGAAACAATTCCAGGTGCTTGGCTAAGAGATATTTACAGCGCCATTACTAGTTCTGTCATTGACTCCAACCACCGGCGCCGCCGTTCCCAGTGACGTTGGGAGCGAGAAACTTAGGCTGCTCTCTACTGGAACCACGTATTCGTATCTGGAGACTTTGTGGTGAACGTCAGTCTGCTGATTTGCTGAGCCGCGACCGCCTTAGGTGGTTCAATTGATGTCACTGTATTTCCTCTGCCCGGAAGGTCTTAAGATTCGAGTTACTACGGTGACAGGATTTTCGACACTAGCTGTATAACTAGGTCGAATTCAGCCGCTGTATGGAGGAGAATTCTATTAGCCGTCAGTTCTGATCGGTAGTTTTGCGCGGTTTAACCGATCAACACCAGGCCAATGCCGGAGAAGTACCCTAACACAAGCGTCTCTGGTCAAAAGCGATATTTTCTTCCCATTCCTTGCTCTATCCTCTCCCCTTACTTACACACACTTTCACTTACATGCTCTACTAATCACACAGGTTCGAGAGTCTAATCGGGAGCTTAGAGATTGCCCCGGCTGGGGCAGTGCTTCGCTGGCACGAGATACCTGGTTGGGGAAAACTCAGGAAGCCGACGTGAAGGATTTCACCATCCAACAGGAGAAATAACCTCCGCTCCTGTAATAAAGCATGCACTACACTTACGGGGCTCATGACCTTAGCAGTTGATGCGCCCGAAAACACCAATCAATCAATCAGTCTGAGTAGCGACTCTCCACCCCAATATTGGCATACTAATCCAGAGAGGCCTTCGTACACGGCAGTTAGTTACCCCCAGTAGTGATACGAGTCTCAGCTAAAACACTTTGACATAGACGCCAGGGTCGTACATCCGTAAGGGCATGATAGCCTGCCCTTAAGGCCGCTATTCAAGAGATGTTCTCCCGGCTTTTGTACTTCTTTACCTTCTTTACCACAACCTCAAAGATGTCACACCGCTCTGTGGCCAAGATCGTTAAGGCAGTAGTGCTGTAGTGATCTCGGACTGAGGAGTTGCGAGTTCGAGTCCCTCCTCGGACATGGTTGTATGTGTTCGTCCTTCCTATGCGGAGTCGCCCACGTCGCGAGGAAGCGCACAAGATTTGCATGGAAGCAATGTGGCTGCGTGAGTCACCGCGTCGCGAGGAAACGCACTGCTGTCGGGCGGAGTATTCCGGCTGCCGGGCGGCGCGGCGCGGCGCGGCGCGGCGCGGCGGGCGCGCGGGCGGAAAGCGGGATGATCGATCTCAGGAGATAGCGCGCGGGGCGAAGCGGGGCGGCGCCGGGCGGCGCGGGGCGGCGTGGGCGGGCGCGCCGGCTCCTCGCTCGGGCTCCTGGCTGCCTCACGCCGCGCCGCGCCGCGCCGCGCCGGGGGCCGCGCCTGGCGCCCAAGGTCGCGCCCCCCCCCTGACCCCGCGCTGATTTTTACTTTCTTCCCTCAAAGTGACGCTCTATGCCCGGGTCAGCAGCGGGGACGAGATTGGGGAGTGTTCTTCGTAGCAAGAACGTACTACTTGATGATTTAGGTTGTTATGAGAGCCTTAGATAATTCATTCAAAATAAGGAGACATTATCATTGTTAGTACAAAAGTTAAAATGTTTTTCGATCAATTTGCGGTCATTTTTAGACTGTAGGATAAACAAAATAAGATAAAATTAGTAGCTAACAAATTAACTCATTATTTATTAAAAATTATAGAAGCAAAAATGTAATTAGCATAGAATGGGAGTTCGTTCATGAATGAGTAATAAAATAATTTTATTGGCAATTGGTAATAAATTTCAAAGAATCTACAGAAAATTACAGAAATAAGGAATATGTAAACAAGCCGAAATGTATTTTGACGGGTGGATGGATCAAGAAGCGTTCGCACAGAACATTTTTAATTGTCGCTCATCAAACAAAAAATAACAGTAAAAATCATTACATTAACATTTTACGACTAGAAAGTGTCCGTTTGCAAGTTTTTTAACTCTCTTGTCAATGTTCGTGCAGCATTGGTTCGAACCTTCATTACATTATATTTAAGCGTGCCGCAACAGTCGTTGGTCTCAGGAAGGAAGTCGTCTCCTTTCACTCTCGCGGCGTTTACACGCTGGGCTCCCGCGAACGAGAGGCAGAGGGTCATGGCTTTCCCCCACCTCCAGGCGAAGAGACCAGGAATGCGTGGCAGGTATCGCGCCCGGTGAACGCCCTCGGCCAAAGCTTCTCTGGCTTAGGGCGAATGTCGCCATGCACGTAATTTACAAGTTTGTGTATGATTATCGTGGTCAGTAGGAGATGCGACATTCGATGTCTATATTTTCAAAACATCGGAGGTTTTTGTAGAAACACCCACGATTTAATCATCGATATATTAAATACTACATTGACATCAACGTTTTTTGCTCGGCGTTTTTACGCTTTAGATGTTTCGTTTGTGAAAAAATATTCACATAATCACCATTTTGTAAAAGTTCAAAAATTAAGTAATAATTATCACTGCCAGTTTGTATGTTCGAACCAAATGATCGTTGTTGTACCATCTTCATGAAGCGTCCTTAGTTCTTATCATTATTAACTTTGTTTTCAATATTCATTCTTAATTCTAAATTAATAAACATGGTCACTGTGAAAAATATTGTCACGCCCGAATGTAATGTTAGCAATTATCAAACCCCCTTAAAAACATCGATGGTTTTTGTTCGGTGTATTATTAACATTTATGGTTTCATTTTGAAAATCGATATTTGATAGCATCGAAGTTTTGCTATCGACGTCACATCAGTACAATCAGACCCACGATTGTGGAACTCAAGCACTGAACGACCTACTACTTCTCGTCACTTAGGCTAATGGGTTTGTTCCTCCCATTAAAATCATAGCATTTTTTATAACAGAATTAAATATTTTTCGAAGTTCTCACTAGTGTGACATAAATCTGAGCGAATGTTGTACAGAGAAGCCAGAAATCCGAGTTTTTCACTAGCGTGAGAGTAAAATTTAAGGAATCTGCTTGAGACAACACTTCACGAATCGTTCACTTCCTAAGTTCTAAAATATGAGTGTATACTTGAGTACATTTTCCGAACTGCATTCTTGTGGATGTCACGAATCTGAGTCAATGTTCACTGGTAAGCTCATGCTGTAGAAAACTTCCGTTTCTCTCAACCAGCGTCTCCCAGCTCCGCTCGGTAGCTCGGAGCTCATTTGCTGAATTTATAACTCCCATCTCAGAGGGGGGAACGAGTTTCTGCCTCCTGACAATTCGTTTCGACCACCCTGAATTTTATTTCCTGGGGTATGTGTTTTTACATTTCTGCAGATGTAGAAAATAAATAACTTTAACCAGGGAGAAAGGTTCCCAGCACGTTGCAACCATAAATCTGCTCTTATGGAAAGCGAGCCATCTGCTCGAGCGCGCAGGCGGTGGTTGTAGGTTCATAAAGCTCTTAGAGCGCATCCGCCCCCGCGCCAGTGCTTGACCTACCACATGTGCACGTCTCATTAAGTGGCGCGCCGTCGCACTTTGCAATTTCGTGTAAATATACCGATCTCGGGTAAGCGTTTCGTTACGTATCCTATTTACCGTCTTTTCTCGTGCGGGCGACGCAACTTGTTTGAACAGAAGAGAGAATTGCGGAGGCTTAAATTTCGGAGTATCGCTGAAAGTAAGGGGAAGGGAGGGGGCAGAAAGAATCCCTTCTTTCTAGAAATTTTATTCTATTTCTAACGTAAAGCCTCTCCCTGCCCAATTCGTATAACGTATTTCCCCTCACTTACTATGTATTTCTATAATAATAAAACAGAGAAAAACTGTAATTCAAAATATTGTTTCTTAATTTGTTGTAGTTCTAGCAGACCAACAGACTTTCTTAGAATAGCGGATTACAAAAAATCTGATTTGTTGTTTCAAGTAAGTTCGCAGTGAGATGAATAACGAAAAAAATTCGTGGCACGTAAGTTGATTTGTGTGTGTGTGTTTAATAATAATAATATTTCTTAATTCCTTATCATTTGTACTGAAAATATTTGAATATAAGGTATTTAAACTGATTACTATTCATTACAAAAAATAAATTACTTAATAAAAATTGAAGTGGATGTACATCCAGACATTACATCTACATTACACGCCCAGAACGTACAATGGTTGTATTGTCTCATCAACTGTATTTATTACTAAAAGTTCCGTTACTGTATTATTACTAAAAGTTCCGCTGCTAGTTCGTGAAAGTACGACGTGTTTGTACTCTGTAAAAACACTTTGCAGTAATTACAAATTGTGAACTGTAGCAGTCGAACCTGGCAACACGAGACCAGAGAAGTGCTGAGGTAATTATGTAACATGCGATACTAACTTCTCATGCAATAGTCATTTCCCTACACGTCCTTTTGCGCCAGATTTCTAAATTCAGTTCCTTTCAAAGCAATTATACCCATGCATTCGGAAACAGAAATTCAAGGTTGTAAATTGATGGCAACCCCTTAAAATGAAATGAAGTGATTTCTACTCAGCAAGGGATATGATATAGTGATATTTATTTTTCACTTTTAAAGATCTGATGCCCTTTTTTTTGATATGAACATGGAAAATTGAGGAATAGTAAATCATAATCATTCGATCGACCCTTTTGTGCTCACTGCCTTCAGATAAGACCACTTGGAAAGTATGTTGTATTCTCTAGGAAAATGTATTTGAATATTTAAACGACAAAACTTAGAACAAAGATTCGTCATGATACAACAACATTACCAAATGTAACACTCACGACTGTCAGTTACAGGAGAAATACTATATTTATATAGTTCGAAAACAATATTCCTCTCCGGTGCTGGGATGAATACTGGCATCTACGCTTGTAATGAAATTTTAAAATCTAAAATGGTAAATTTTACTTTAAGATGTTTAAGATTATTTCCTTTCCGGTCCATTAAAGCTCCCTCATAAAAAAATGAAACACATTACTTTCCAATTAACTAAGATAATATTTGTTTATTTCTGATGAATTGTTATATTTCAAATATTTGAAGAAAAGGCGCTGACCCTAACTATTTCGATTACTCAGCCATCAAAAGCTGTTAATGAAATAAATTTGTTTGAAATGTTGATGCTTTTTTAAAAAAATAAACGATAGATCAACTAAAATACTTTTATATTTTGACTTTTCAAAAGTGAAAGGTTGTACATGTATATTTAATAACATAGACTAAAACATCAAGGAAAATCTTGTAGAAAAGTAACAATGAAATAAAATCAGTAATATGTCTATGGAATTTTAGGAAATCCCTAAATCAAACAAAATAATTTTCCAATAGGCATTTCCAATAGAACCACAATGACACAAAAGACGAATATATTACAGACCTATTCATCAAATCCAAGGTCAATTTGTTTTCCAGTCAGTAAGACCATTTAAAACCGCTTACTGCGTGAAACAGGATGACGGGAGTCCTGTCGGATCTGCATTTTCGGGCCGCGTGAGAGTGCTGACTGCACTCCATAGTGCAGGCAAACAGTAACCTTATTAACGGACGAATTCGCTGAGTCAACCAGGTACAAAAATAACGTGGCATCACGCGATGTCTGCTGCGGAACTATGCAGAGCGACATATCCGCTGCTGTATCCACTGCGTCATTTTCCCCATTACGACTTTCTTTCACGGGATCCGACTGGTTTGTGTTACCATTCTGCAGTTCGCTTGTTACCGGTTCGGCGGCTAGACGCACGCGTTAGAGTTCGCTTGAGTCCGCAGTTTTGGATGTTATTTCTTATTACAAGTGGATGGAAAAACTATCGATCTGAGTCCAAAGAGGATTGGCGGGAGATATCGAAGAAGAAGCCTTAATAATGGCGATGCTTTCCATTTGTAAGCCTTTTAATCGATTGTGAGCTAACTGCATAGAAATATCAGTTTAGGCCTTCCTCATGTACTATTACATTTGACAGGTGCCTCGTCTTATTAGGATCGTTATTCATAACATTAATGGAAAGAACATATTGATCATGTCGTTCAATGTTACGATTATTGGTACATCTGAAAATAAAATAAAACCTTCACATTAATTCATTTACTATATAAATTTACTTTATCGAAACCGCAAATTGAAAATATTAATTTATTTTGTATATACGTACAAAGAAGTCTATATTATTTATCTTTAAAAATAAAAAAATAGGGACATCTCCAAACACTATACCATTTTTGTGTACTTCGTCATAGATATTATTTCCAAACATAGTATGTTGTGTTTATAATTTTTTCTCAATATAACTTATAATTTACAAGTATATTACATTTACTTGATGATAGCAATGTATTTATTAACTTATAAAAATTGCAATATAACGATCGAAAAGGAATGAAAACAATGCACATAATAACATTAGGTAGGCTATGAGGTGTCAAGAAAATGTACATACATCCATAAAAACCAGCATTAAACACCTACTTAAATAATAAAACAATCAAATATGCAAAAAATGTACCCACGTGAGATGAAGTTTGTTTTCGGAATCTCCAGTATCCTGTGTGTTGAGGTTACGTAGGCGCCTTGTAAGAGATCGATACAGTTTCCCTTATCTTAGTCCCGTACACAACTATATTCTCCACGATTCTCCCTAATAGACCATTTTTAGCGTCTTACCTTATAAACACATTTCATAAAAGTTCACATAATGCTTGGGTTACTCTTTCTCATGAATATTGTTTGTGGATAATTTTTTTGGAATTGGCGTAAAGAGCTCTTGGTTTTAATAACATGAGTTAATTTGACACTACCAATTCTGTTGCGATAATTTTCTTGTAAATGTGAGAGCGAGTTGCGCCAAGAAGACGATCACAAGGAAAACAAGTAATTCCCGAACGTAGGACTAAGACCAAATTTTTTTCTCGTCCCTCATTACATAAATGAAGAAAATTTAAAGAAAGAATCTGGAGCAGTTTTTGAGAAAAATTGTTTTTTGAAGTGCAATTTACGCAAACACGACTCATTTTTTCGAAAAATTTTACATGACCTTATTTAAAGGGTTAATTTTGTACAACCGACCTTGTCTGAAGCAAGAATCTCTATTTCCATTTTGCAGTTTTGAAATTGCTTTTTGCGATTTTCGAAAAACTGTGGATATCAACGAAAATTATGCCTACATCATTCCCTTAAACGTCCTTTGCACTATTCAACAACAAAATTTAGGCTTCAAAAAATTTGGAGCCATATTTTTTAACTTTGAAAATCTCCGACGGGCTTCATGTAAAGTACCCCCCAAAATTACAATGTAGGTTTCAAATTCCAGGAGCCTTAACATAAAAACGATTGGGGAATATCAATTTTGAAGAAAATCGGCAGAACGGTGTAGGAACTAGCGTTGACCATAAACGGACGAACAGACGGACGTTTTGCCGTCAATCGATTTTGCAGAGTCAAGAAGCAACAAAACATGGATTTTGACTACACCACGAGATAAAGGATTTTTTTTCAAAATTTAGCAACGGGTTTTATCCACTTTTTTCTTACCAGATCCCAGCTATAAGAGATTTTCTGGCGAAAATTCGCCGTTTTCTGGCGCACGATTACATAACTTTTTCTTCTTACGAAGTATTAGTAAGGCGAGATAGTAAATATTAGTCAAAAGAAGTCGAACCATCGTAAAAATTCCTGCTGAAATGAAAATGAAAAGGTAGACAAAGAAAGCCGGGACCAGCGACCGCCGCAATCCGCAACCGAGTCATTCCCGTCGCTCCTGTGGAGATACTGCCAGCTGATGTGGCTCAGGCCAACAATTCATGTTACTGTAGTGCCTCTTTCGCACGTTCCATATGCCGAACATTCCATTAAGCTAAATTTACTCTTGAAAATGGATCTACATAATTAATTTTGAAAGTATTTGATCCATTCAATCCTTAATAGTGGGAGGAATACAACAAAACAATAATTCGCACTATAAAATAGTTGTGAATGTGTGCTCTCTTGCAAACCATAAATGCTCTTCTCAACATAACCCCTATATGCGATTATGATAATATACCGGAAAAAGGTCGTTGCGTGAACTTTATGCTAGAACTGGTGGAAACAAACACATGAGCCGAACTGTCACCGTCATTTAACCAACATTCCAGGATTTTGCAATTTAGCGGCGCCTTTGTCGTTCCTACGGCTAAGCTCGATTTTATTTTTATACATTTTTATTTATTTATAATTATTATTAGATAGTGGTAGACATTATTATTCATATTTAACATTTTTTCTAAATATGTATTTAAACTTTCATTTAATTGTGAAAATTAAATATATTTCATTTACAATATAGTACTAGGGGAGTAGTCAATGAGTATTCCAATATGTACACAATTTCATATTTAGCCGATATCGCTAAAGCAGTAGTGCTGAGGCGATCTCGAACCGAAGGATCGTGAAATCGAATCCCTCCTCGGACATGGTTGCGTGTGCTTCGTGATTGTGTCCCCTGGGGGTGGCTTCAGGAAGGGCATCTGGCCGTTAAATCATCGCCAAATCAAGATAAACTAGTGGTGTTACAGAATGGCACAGACTTTCCCGTATTAGTTTTCTATTTCCTTTGGTCACGGCTAGCAATTCGGACTTGACACATACTCTTGCCAGCTGCCACCTATTGCCGCCCAAAGTACATTTTTTTACATTTTCTTAATTTTTCGGTTTCCTAAGGGTAGAGCGGAAATATTAATTTTAGAATATTAAATAACACAAAGACCTAGCCATAAAAGTCAATTTTCTTTTAAAAATTACATGCCGTTTTAAAGAAAATTGTTTTAGCGCTACTAAAAATGCGAAATTTGAAGCTCATTTTCACGGAAAATGTTTGAGTTTTCAAAATACTTTATTTGAAGTTATTTGAAGCATTTACACTCATAAATATGTTTACAAATATGTTTACACTCATAAATATGTTTACAAATTGATGGTAATGTGAATATTAAAGATGTGATAGATCCTTTAAAAAAATGCAATTAGCACTATCCGATCGAAAAGTTTGAATAATTTATTTTTTTTAGCCATTTATGAGAAAATAACGTTTGAGCGTTTCTGAAAATGCGGAAATTTCAGCTAATTTTCACATAAAACGGTTGTGTTTTCGATCATCTTTACTTGACATTATTCAAAGTACATATACTCATTAATAAAATAACGTGACAAACTCGCCGCTAATGTAAACATTAACGACGTGAGAACACAAGTCAAAAAGCGTATATTTTTGCACTTTTTACAAAACAAAAGAATACACCAATGTGGCGTTTATTTCATCTCATAGAGTACATTAGGCACTATCCCTACCAAACATTCAAAGAAAAAAATTGGAACCGTTTTTGAGAAAAACTTGTTTTTGTATTTTTTTAAATTGCACTAATAGCACGCAATATTGCGCGAAAACTACTAAATTTTTCAAAAAATGTACAAGACCTTAAAGAAAGAACTCACTATGAGGAACCAATTTTATTTGAAGGAAAAATCTCTATCTGCAATTTTCTAGTTGGAGGAAGACGCCGAAAAAAATTCAAACTTTCTAAAATTCAGAGTTAACCGTTAAAATCGTACCCACGCTACCTTAATACTCTATTCTTACAAGAAATTTAAAGACAAAAATTGGAGATTTTTTTTCGAGAAAATTTTGAAAATATCCGGGGCGCTTCATTCGCTACCCTCAAAACTAATGAACTAATGAATGTTTTTCAAAATCTCAGAGCTTCGACTCGGCCACATGGACAGGGGTTTCTTCAACTTGGAAAAAATCGTGTGCATAGTTTAGGCGCTAGTGTTGTTCTCACACACCGGACAGACGGACGGACGGACATTTTGCAAACAAGGATTCTGGCACAAGACAAAACAGAGATTCTGGCTACACCACGTGTTAGGGATTTTTTTCTTAATTTAGCAACTGAATTTATCCACTTTTCCGTTATCACGGCCCGGCAACGAATTTTTTCTGCCGAAAATTTGCCATTTTTTCACGCAGCTTTACATAACTTCCCCCACGTATGTTTATTTTTTATTTAATAGGTAATTATAACACATTGATACATAATTTCAATTCTTTTAACTACGTGGTTAGGCTGAAGGCCTGTAAGCCATTACAATACCTACATTCTACCGCATTCTAACCTTTCGAATTCTGGCATTCACCCCTAATGGTCTCCTCATCGCATCAAAGCCGCGGAAAGGAGACCATAAGGTACGGCTGGGGAAAAAAACCCTGAAGGAGGAAAACCTGCCGTCAGAAGACGAGTACATGCTAAGCTACTAGATTTTTTTTCTAAACTATTTATTTCCTGGCGTGGGCATCTTCTCCATCCAGTCTTTGGCCTTCTCAGCCCCTGAAATCAAACACCGCCACAGAAGATCGCCCGTACCACCGCCTCTCCGACAATTTACTACTGATTAACTTAATTATCGCTTACTGATTAGTTTAATTATTACTGACTAACTTACTAATTAATATTAGTGTTTAGCATTACTGATTATCTTACTATTTAACTGAATTATCGCTTACTTATTGAATTATTTCATCTCCAGCCTAGGTTCCGCTCGTACTACTAATCAGTGCTGTTTTCCCACTCCCTGATTACCGTTTCCCTGATACTTCGAACCTTTCCTAAAAATGTTCCTAATTCTTTCATGAAGTGAGATCTATTATCAGCTGATATGTTTTGAGCGAGTATTACTCCGTATATACGTACGTGTGCGGGAAAGTAAAATGGAGTGTGAAAGGGAAGACAGGAACAGAAAGGGAAAAGTCAAAGATGAAAAAAATGCAATTTCATTCAGGCTGATTGGTCTGCAGTTAACAAAATTAATTAGGATATTGTTTGTTGTTAGTTTAATCATGTTCAATGGAATTTACGATTTTCTCTTACCCGGTCATTTCAATTATTTGTGTGAAAAGCTAACATATGCAATACCTGCGTTCTTCTTTTAAATATTTGGTACACTAATGTGATTTATAAACTTATTAATTTATGCCTTAATAGCTTATTATTTGGAATAAAGTCTACAATAATTGCCATATCCTGTCATTTTGCGTCAATCGTTCTGCGCGACGTAAATGTAGAGCGCAGGTGATGGAGTTCTCACAGCCTGAGGGGAGATCGATGAAGTATTATTAGTTCCGTCTGATATAAGCACAGTGTATTCTTTTGGCTTCTCTTGATGCGAATGTTTTTTGTTCTTCTGAAACGTAATTTCTTTATTCGTCCAGTAGGCTTCCTGAATTTGCTAAGTCATTGTAGGAGGGAAATCGATCAGAAACGATGTATTATCTGGTTATTTTCAAAGGTAGGTAGAGTCAGGAAGGTCGATGTGGCCATTACATTACGAATATAAGTTTAAAAGAAACTGCACTTTTATCATGTGAGCCTAATATATCTGCACTACAAAATCATTTTATGTTAAATTTCAATCTTCGCAAAACCGGTTAGAGAGGTAAATGCCGTTACGTGCTAGAGTGGCGTGTTGTATAATGCTATCTACGAATCTCAATCGTACAAAATACGAATATATCCGCTGTAGGATTCGAAGTATGTGGTTACATATAATACTGGATGATGGTGTGCTGTTCGGATAGAAGAATTAATCAATTGCTCAATTCCTGAAAATGATAGGAAATGAGAATAGAAAACAAAATTTCATTCGTGGTGGAAACTTTTTTTTTATCGGTGGAGATGTCATACTGTAAAACATCAGGAAGATTAGATAACATATCGTTTCAATCTGCTTTCAACACTTCCGAAAAAATTGCCTGTGTACACAATGCATGGTTTTAGATTCAAATTGATTTAAACAATTTGAAAATTTATTTCTCCAGTCCCGGTTTGGTAGGTCTTCAATAGATAGTAGTTATAGGCCACATCTCTTGTGCAGATTAATAGATGTAAAAAGGTACAACCTCGAAAGATTAAAGTTGTTATAATATCTTACGTGATCAAATAGAACATAAAACAAACGATGCCATATTTGGTTTTTGTTCTAAGGTTACATAAAATAGACTAAAATTTATGAAATATTGTATTAACCAATTTACATCAAATCCCGAAAAATATTTGAGGGAAAAATACATTCTAGAGTAAAATAGAGATTAAAAACCTTCAATTACAAGTGGCACTAAAACAGCACATACTTTGTCCCGTTGTTTTTAATTTTCTAATTTTCAAAATTTTGAGAGTTCAACGAAAATGCGCCATTATTTTTATCCCCTCTTCTACATGTGAAAAAATTTAAAGAAAAAATTTGGAGCGGTTTGGGGAAAATAATTTTTAATTTATTGCATAAATTCTAAGCACAAATCAGATAAATGTTTCTTCAAAACTCTCGATACTCGTTTCTTCAAAAAGCTGAACATGGTATTTTTTAAAAGAGCTCGATTTGAACATATACTTGGTCTAAGGCAAAATTCACGTTCATCAATTTTGTGATTTTGAAATGTTAACATTTTGCAATTTTCGAAAATAACGGGAGTCCACCAAAAATCCAGCATAAATCCATAGCACCAAATATTTTTTCCATCTCTTGATACACATGAGGAGAAAATCTAAAGAAAGAAATTGGAGCGGTTTTCGAGAAAATAATTATTTAAAAACATTAAAAATTGTCTATATTTCGCACAAGATTCCCCGAAAACTACTCATATTATCGAGGAATTGAACGTGACCTTGTTTCAAGATGTTTTTAAAGAACACATTTCATTAAGGAAAAAAAATCTATCTTGTATATTGTAGTTGACGGAAGGAAGACGCCGAAAATAATTGCACTTTTTCAGTTTTTCAAAAATCAGGGATTTCAACACCTGCACCATTCTCTTAAGCGACCTTTACACTATCCGAGAACATATTTTAATCAAAAAATTTGGAACCATTCTTGAGAGAATTTGGAAAATGTTTTTGCGGCTCCATGTAAAATACCTTTAAAAAAATGATCGTTTGAAACTTCCAAAGCCTCGAGTTGGTTCAGATCGATCGAGGAATATCAATTTTGGATAAAATCATCTGAACGATTTAGGCACTATTGTGGACTACAACGGATAGATAGGCAGACATTTTACCGCCAATCGATTTTTCGGTATCAAGAACTCATAAAACATGGACTCTGGTTACATCATGTGTTAGAGGAAGTAATATACCATATACGAGTATAGGATCAGGATTTATTCACTTTTTCGTTACCACACGACACGTTACAGACGTGTTGCCGTCATTCAATTTTTCCATATGCATGACCCAGAAAACATGAATTCTGGCTACACCACGTGTAAGAGGATTTTTCTAACTTATCAACTGGATTGATCGACTTTTTCGTCACCAGGGCCCTGTAATAATAATTTTTCTGCCAAAAATTCGCAGTTTTTTGAAACATTCTCTCTACTCCGCAGCGGGAAAGTAAGAAATGGATGCAGCCCTGATGATGGGGACAATATATCCCCGAAACTGTTGCGAACAAAATGACGAGACCCATGAAATAAAGAATTGTTTATGTCAATTGTTTGTCTATAGATTATTTATGGAACTCCTTACCTTCAAGATCGTAAAAATACCTTATATTTAGATAGGCTAATTCCAATTCTACAAGGGCAATTACAGTGAAACCTGCATTAAGTGACCACTTTTGGTACCATAAAAAAAGAGGGTTGGTTGTTTGATACAGTGAATATTATTTGTTTTACAAAAAAATGGTAAAATGTTACTGGACGTCGAATGTTTAGAATTGCTTATTTTATTCTAATGAACATAGAGTTATAGAGTGTGTGAGTGTGTGTGTATCAAACTGAAACATTGAGATAAAATGCCTTTCCAGACGTACTATATTTTTAATTGCATTTCAAAAAACTCATATCACCTTTTCTTGGCTAAAAATAAATGTTTAAAAAATGTTCAGTTTTAATATTCCCAGTAGTTGTCTACCGGTAACGACACAATATGTCATTTGGATATGCGTAACATATTATAAGTTCAAAAACTCACTGTTCGCACACTTCTCATCAAGCGATGGGACTTGGATGAGCGCTGAGCACAGGTTCCTTACGCAACTCAGATTCTTGGTGAAAGGAGGCATATATATATATATATATATATATATATATATATATATATATATATATATATATGTATATATATATATATATATGAGGTAAACTCCGATATCATGTGACCGATGTCCATAAAAGTTTGTACTTCTACGTCCTTTTTCACTCAAGGTTTATGTGCTGTTAATTCTGTTGTAACTCCACTACATGAATTCTTTAAATAAATCGAATATATTGTAACGAACCGTCCTTCGGTTCGTTTGCCAGCCAAGTTGAGCACCAGGGTTCTTGCCACGTCCTGGAAGTTAGCAGGTCCATTTCATCCAATCACAAAACTGCATAGCCCATAATGTTCAGCTATTTTGCCGTTTTTAAGATGTGAAAACCAAAAATTGATATCTCCATTATTTCAAAAAATATTAAGAATTAAAAACATTAAAGATACGTTCAATATAACAGCGCAATCAAAGAAGTAAAAGGGACGTCCCCCGTACAAAATCACACATAACAACTCATAATCGACGCCAAAATTTCCCAAAAACTAGTGAAAAACAAAATCTGTAATAAAAAATTTGCCGCCAACCGGTTAGACACAATTACCCGGGTTCGAATCCCAGATATGCACCTCTTAAATTAGCCCCATTCAATAAATAGACGCATTCTCTAGTAAACCATTAGCTTTAACAATTCATACTGTGCGCCGAAATTAGCACCAACCAAGTGGCAAACATAACCATTAATAAAATAATTTGCCGCGGATCGGCTAGTTTAAATTACCCGGGTTCGAATCCCCAAAACTTATATTTTGAAAGCCCCTTTCAAGGAAACGCTCGGTGTCTCCAAAACCATTAGCCATAACAATTCAGTATGAGCGCCGAAATTAGCTGCATGAAAGTGTAAAATATTATCTGTAATCAAAAAATTTGCCGCGAACCGGTTAGTGACAGTTTCTTGAGTTTTTATTTCCAAAAATTTATCACTTCGATCGGCGCCTTTCTAGAAAAGTGTGCCGTATCTCCTAAACCATTAAACTTAACGATTCACGTTCTGCGCCAAAATCTGCTGTGAGCATGTGCCAACAATAAGCTGTAATCAAAAAATTTGCCGCGAACCGGTTAGTGACTGTTTCTTGAGTTTATATTTCCAAAAATGTATCAATTCGATCGGCGCCTTTCTAGAAAAGTGCGCCGTATCTCCTAAACCTATAACCTTAACGATTCACGTTCTGCGCCGAAATCTGCTGTGAGCATGTGCCAACAATAATCTGTAATCAAAAAATTTGCCGCGAACCGGTTAGTGACTGTTTCTTGAGTTTATATTTCCAAAAATGTATCCCTTCGATCGGCGCCTTTCTAGAAAAGTGCGCCGTATCTCCTAAACCTATAACCTTAACGACTCACGTTCTGCGCCGAAATCTGCTGTGAGCATGTGCCAACAATAATCTGTAATCAAAAAATTTGCCGCGAACCGGTTAGTGACTGTTTCTGGAGTTTTTATTTCCAAAAAATGTATCACTTCGATCGGCGTCTTTCTAAAAAAGTGTGCCGTATCTCCTAAACCATTGACCTTAACGATTCACGTTCTGCGCCGAAATCTGCTGTGAGCATGTGCCAATAATAATCTGTAATCAAAAAATTTGCCGCGAACCGGTTAGTGACTGTTTCTTGGGTTTCAAATTCCAAAAATATCCCTCTTCGAACGGCCTCTTTCTAGAATAGTGCGCCGTATCTTCTAAACCATTAACCTTAACAATTCACGTTCTGCGCCGAAATCTGCTGTGAGCATGTGCCAACAATAATCTGTAATCAAAAAATTTGTCGCGAACCGGTTAGTGACTGTTTCTTGTGTTTCAAATCCAAAAATATCCCTCTTCGAACGGCCTCTTTCTAGAATAGTGCGCCGTATCTCCTAAACCATTGGCCTTAACAATTCCCGCTCTACACCGAATGATGCTGTCAGTAAGTGCCAACTACAATATGTACTCAAATAATTTGCCGCGAACCACTTAGTTACTGTTTCCCGGGTTCAAAATATCAAAAATGTACCTTTTCGAACGGCCTCTTTCAAGAAAAGTGCGCCGTATCTCCTAAACCATTGACCTTAACAATTCCCGCTCTGTACCGAATGATGCTGTCAATAAGTGCCAACTACAATATGTACTCAAATAATTAGCCGCGAACCAGTTAGTTACAGTTTCCCGGGTTCAAAATATCAAAAATTTACCTTTTCGAACGGCCTCTTTCGAGAAAAGCGTGCCGTGTCACGCAAACAATTGACCTTAACAATTCTCGCTCTGCACCGAATGATGCGGTCAGTAAGTGCCAACTACAATCTGGAAGCAAATAATTTGCCATGAACCGGTTAGTTACAGTTTCCTGGGTTCAAAATATCAAAAATGTACCTTTTCGAACGGCCTCTTTCAAGAAAAGTGCGCCGTATCTCCTAAATCATTGACCTTAACAATTCCCGCCTTGCGCCAAAATTACCTGTGGGCAAGTCACAACTATCATCTGTAATCAAAGAATTTGCCGCGACCCGGTTAGTTTCTGGTTTTTGGGTTCAAATTTCCAAAAATGTACCTCTACTAACGGCCTCTTTCCAGAAAAGCGCGCTCTGTCTCCTAAACTATTGACGTCAACAACTCGCATTCTGCTCTGAAATCAGGTGTGAACAAGTGATATATATAATCTGTAATCAAAAAATTTGCCGCGGACAGTTTTGTTACAGTATCCCGGGTTCAAAATTTAAATACGTATCTTTTGGAATGGTCTCTTTCAATGGAAACGCTTCGTGTCTCCTAAACCAATAACCTAAACAATTCATCCTCTTCGCCTAGTGGCAATAATCATCTGTATGCCGCGGGTATGTTAGTTTCAGTAACCGGGGTTCGGATTCCCGAAATTTACATCTTCCCATTTGAGGAAAAGACGCTCTGTCTCCTAAAACATTGCCCTTAACATTTTATACTGTTCGTTGGAATAAGCTTTAACTTAGTGTTAAATATAATCTTCGAGATTTATCGGCGCACATTTTCTTGAACGTTGAAATTGATTTTCTATAACTCGGGAACAAACATTTTTCAAACATTTTCATTTTTCTAAAATAATTACTTTCTAATTTCATTTTTTTTCGTTTTTTATTTTCGTTTTTTTTTTTCTTTTAATTGTGTCCCTCAAGAAAATGTGCGCCGATAAATCTCTTCCCCCACACGTCATATACAGTTTTTACTGTTTTTTGGCAAATAAATAAATAAATGACGGCGAAACGTATGCCTCTCCGGCCGGCCGGCCTAAATCCGAGTAAAACGTTCGGCCGATATTCTCTCGATCTAACTGATCTCTCGGCCCATTGAATTGGAAACTGATATTATAATTTTGGAGGTACATTACATGAAGCACCTGGGAAACATAAATCTAACGTTTTTTATGACATTTCATTGTTGGATATTACAATGAACGTTTAAGAGAACGCTGCAGGTCACAGTTTCGTTTAAAAATTTGTTTTTTCAAGAACTCAAGAAATTCAAAATATTTTCGGCGTCTTACCGCTAGGATAAATTTTAAGATAGACATTTTTTTTCAATAAAATTTCTTTTAATGTAACTAATAGGCCTGCGGCAATATTTCTTATAACAGATTATATTTAACACTAAGTTAAAGCTTATTCCAACGAACAGTATAAAATGTTAAGGGCAATGT
>JAHLJT010000631.1:128428472-128511692 GCA_031308135.1 Acheta domesticus | reverse complement strand
AGTTTATGAGAGATCGGTGGGCTTTTCAACACCTCGTAAGACTCCTCAGATGCGTATTGACTCGTGGTATAATGCAGCATCAGCGCGCGTTCGTCCGTCTCCCCTGCCTCATCTTTCTAAGAGCGCGTTGTAATCTGCATATTCTCCATGTACGTGGAGCTGTTAATGGGAATAGCACGTTCTAGCCAGTCAACCGGGCCGTGCTGGCTGGCGTTGTCATATTCTCCCTACGTTCAGAGTAGTCGAACTGTTTTCAGGAACGATATTGCTCCTCCTCTCGCAACCACAAGTCACCCCCACACTTCCTCCCTCGACCACAAGTCACTACCACTCTACCACTGTCTACCTCGACACTTGTCGCCCTTTCTTGTCAATGCACCCAGGTACTTCAGCGCTGCCTTTGTCTCTCTTCACATCCACGTGACTAACATCAAAAGGGGGAAAATATGTTGCGGTAGACATGAGTTTGCATGACTAAGTGTATTGTTGCCAATTCTTGATGAAACTGTCCTATCAACTTGTTATATACGACACCAAAGTATGGCGTGGGAGATACATATTGTAAATTAATATGCTTATTAATTACATCCTTGCTTCATAATTTGTGTGAATTCCTCCTTGTCCAGCAGTGTATTTAATTTTGCAATCATTTACCCTGACTTTCCTTATTGACTGGTTTAGAGGATTTCGGTATGCTGGTCCGTAATAATCGCCATTGTTGTTACCGTCAATGTTATTACAAGGGAGAGAATTTTTATGCCCTAAAAAATCTTGAAACATGCTTTTAAAAATATATTTTATGGTCTAAAAAACTCAAATATGCACTTTGATATGCAATTAAAATTAATAATATTTCATTTTTTGTATAAACCTTTCTTGATAAAATCCAGAAGAAGTATGCTTGGAATGAAAAGATGTATATTTGTGCAAACATTCTATAATCTACCTTACTTCGCGGAAGAAATAACTAAAATAAATATTCACCTACCACGTCTTGTTGTATTTCTGCCGGGTTTAAAAAATATGACATCAAGAAACTACATTGTATTTTATCATCTACAGAAAAGAAGAAGAAAAACAAACGTAAATTGTGACAAGCACTTTTGAATTAATGAACACTCACAATCAAAAAGATTCTATGAAAAGATGAAACGTTTCAGAGATAAGTCTCTATTTTAACGAAATATGCAAAATATTCGCTTATAATTACACGAATATGCAGCAACAGGAAAAATCGGCTAAATATGCACTAATATATTAATCTACATAACATCCGGTTCTAACCAAATGTAAAGAAATTTCACTTAGCTATGCCCTGAAGCAACGAACAAAAATATGCAAAATCGTAGGACATCCGCTCCTAGTTATTACTATTACAATTACACAGTGTTCAGCTGCGAAGACGGTCTTTGATCGTTTACTCCCAGGAATCTTTGCAATTCTCTTCTTCTTCGGTCCTGTTCTTCCTTAGACTAAAGTTAGGTGACCCATCTAGATGGCTCCAACGTATTATCATCATGATGGATTTTCTTGGGAGGATATAAACAGGGTAGTTTCCCATTGCTTTCTCTGATAGTACTGAATGAAGTGATAGGATGATGAGGAGTAAAAGGACTAGGATGATGGTGTTAGGTGGTGTGGTGGGAGGTGAGAGGTGATCGTGACATTTTTTAACCATCCCAGCATTCGCCTTACGACCAAGGTAAACCAGGAAAAGCCCCGGTCAGGATGGCCGGCCCGGGGATCGAATCCGGACCTCCCGACTATGAAGTTCTTCCATATTCTCTTCTTCTTTGGCCCTGTTCTTCCGTAGACGGAAGTTAGGTGACCCATCTAGATGGCTCCAACGTATTATCATCATGATGGATTTTCTTGGGAGGATATAATCAGGGTAGTTTCCAATTGCTTTCCATGATAGTACTGAATGAAGCGATAGGGTGATGATGAGGAGTGAAAGGACTAGGATGATGGTGATCGTGGCATTTTTTAACCATCCCAGCATGCTCATCCTGCGCGCGCGTGTGCTCGCAGCTTGGCCGGCATGTCGCGGTCGGTGACGGTGGCCGTGGCGTACATCATGAGCGTGACGTCGCTCAGCTGGAAGGAGGCCCTGAAGGTGGTGCGCGCCGGCCGCAACGTCGCCAACCCCAACTTCGGCTTCCAGAAGCAGCTGCAGGAGTTCGAGGCCTTCAGGCTCTCGGAGGTGGGTCCCGCGCCGCGCAGGCGCCCTCGCTGCCGTGGGGTCGCACCTCCACAGTAGTGATGCGACATCGACAGACAAAACATCGATCTTGCCAAACATCGATGTTCAAAATTAAAACATCGATGCTTTAAAGCTTGTTTAGAAAGTCTCCAACATTAAATTCATGCGCAACAAAATTTAATTTTACAGTAGCCGTGTACAATAATTTATTATTAAATTTAACTCAAAATTAAGTTATAAAACGCCTCTCCATGTACAAAATACCATGAAAGACGGAAGAAATATTAGAACATCAGGATTATCTCGTGCGAGTGATAAACGTTTTACTACTTTCGATGAAAGTAGTACAAAGTGTCTCATTTAGGGTATTATTTCTTTTTTTAACTTTTCCAGAACAGTGATTATGATTTTTTTCACCCATGTATAAAACATCGTGAACAAAAGATTGATGTTCAAAAAACATTAGATTTAATATATCGATGTTTAAAACAACAGTGACGGTGTTTAAAACATCGATATATTTAATTCGATGTTTTTGTAGAAACCTTGATTGTTTTGAAACATTGACATCGATGTCGCATCACTACTCCACAGCGCTGGTGGGGTGGTCGTTGAGGTAGTAATGTTGTGCGCTTTTGAATGAACCACTTGCACAAACGGTTGTTTTTTTTCTGTGCCTGAAGGATTGCGGAATGCATTACATTGAAAACTACTCAAGCCTGAGAGTATTGAATAATATTTTATAATATTATGTTTGCAGTCTCTATCGTTATCGCGAAGTAGTTTTAGCACGTGACATTAGGTGAATTCTGAAATCGTTTTAGATTATTTAATTTTACGAGTATAACCAAAGTAAAAGCAATTTGTTGTTCAATCAAACAACTGATGTTTGTAGTGCTAAAACTTGTTAACGAAATATTTAGTTATATACATTTTATAACATATTAAACAACAACAACTTTGTGATTTTAGTTTCCTTTTTAAGTCTTACAAAGAATTAGTTAAAAGCAGAAAATATATCGAATTGATGAAATTTTTTTATTATTTCAAATTGGTAATATAAAAAATTATTTTCGTCAACAAGTTCTGATGAAAGGAAATGACATTCATTCTAAATGCGAGTTTCATGTGCCAGACAAAAAATTGAAAATTTCTCTTCAAACACATTACACATATTTATTGACCCAATGACATCGCCTTTCTGTTTACAGAACAGTGATCGCATGTACACTCATACATGCCAAATGATTGGACTTCGACTTCTGGATGAACCTTCTATTCCTTTCCTAAGCACGTCAAATAATTACTTGTGGGATGTTCTGAAATCATGTGTGCTCTGCATGTTTAAAATCGCAAATAAAACCTTTAATATTTTTTCTTGTCTCAAGACTACGCTTCTTTAGATCGTATTATTACTTCTTACAGAAGACACTTTTCTAAAAATTATACATTTAAGGGAAAATTAATCTAAAATTGGCACCATTCATTTCTCTATCTGCATTTTTTCTATCACTCACATGCAAACACAAATGTTTCCTGTATTTTATTGTATCTACTTTTTTCATTTTATCAGACACACAGTTATGTTGAAGTTCATTATCCTCAGCGATGCATAAAATTCTAATTATTCATGTCGTTTTTTTTTGTTTTTTTTGTGTGTATTCAATTTTTCTTTTCTTAGGTAAATGTGCTTTTCTTCGGGACTATATTTGCCTATTATTCCCATAAACCTTTATGTTTCCTTTAGGAACGTCGTCTTCGGAATCTCATGTTTGAAATTTGCAAGTATGAATAACTATGAAGTTGCTTCACAATGATAATTAACAAGTAGCAATAGTGGTAGTTTTCTGCTATTTTATGTTTCTTTAAAGAGTGGGGTGAAAGAAGTGTTTCATTCCTCTCCTTGTTCGGAATTTGCTGTCTTGAGCGTTGGCTTTAAGTGTTTCACTAGAGAGGTATGTATCGCACACTAACGTGTACTGCAAAGACGCCCCCATTCGCTGGCCTGCAGCGCTCAATCTAACGTTGACTGAGCTCGGCTAACTCGGGTTTCGTGACCACAAGGAAACAGATTTCCGGCTGATAGGCCGCATAGGACCTTTTTCACATCTCATTCATACACACGCAAAAAGCGTCCCCAGGCGCCGAATGATTTTTTAATGGGGCTACCGACCGCGTGTATAATGAATGGGCTGCACGGAAGTTCTTCGGAAAGGAGAGGGTTGCTGCCGGCCGGACTAGCCCAAGCGCTGGCGGGCGGGGGGGGGCGGGGGGGGGCGGCGGGGGGCGGGGCGGGGCGGGGCGGGGCGGAACCCCGCTTCCGCCGCGCGGTGCAGTGCCCCCAGCGTGCAGCAGAGGGCGGAGGTCAATTCCCGGCGGGGTCAAACAGAAGGCGACAACTGTGCAGCAGCTGAAAGAGGCGGAAACAAATGACGAGAACGATAAGGTAATGAGTGCGTTCGGGACGAGGGCCACGGAGGAAGGACAGGATGAAGAGAATGGCGAGGTCGAGGAGGAAGAGGGTGGCGAGGATGAAGATGATGGGAGAATGAGAAGGAAGGCGGGGATGAAGATGATGGGAGAATGGAAGGAAGGCGAGGCTGAAGAAGATGGCGAGGACGAGGAGGAAGGCAAGGATGAAGGGGATGGGAGAATGAGAAGGAAGGCGAGGATAGAAGAGGAAGTTAAGGAAGACCAGGAGGTAAAGGAGGAGTAGGACGAGGGGGAAATTAACGACAGGAGAGTAAAAATGACGGGAACTTCAGAGAGTGCGGGGCCGCAAGTACAGTAGAAGGAGATTAAGCAGCGTGCGGCATTAGTGGCCTCACGAAGGGCGGGAGGCGCGGGCGGCGACGTCGGCCGCTCGCGATTGCGGCGCGGCGCGGCAACTGACGTGTTGCCTTACGTTCCCTGAAAGGCGCCCGCTTTATCTAGCGGCGAAATAATCAAAGGCGAGCCTCGGCGTTGATCACCATTCGCCGTGAATGTTGTCCCTCGCCAGACGAAAATGGATCAATAAAGGGCAGTCGCTGGCGGGCCACGTGGTCTGTGGGCGCGAATCACAGAGGTCGCGGGGCGGAGCGCCGCGCCGGCGCGGCGGAGCCGCTGCTCGGGTGGCGCGGGAAACAGCAGCGCTCTGAGGCGCACGTGGCGATGGCTGGGCTTACTGATACAATGACCTAACCTACATTTCAGCAAATCGAAAGGACACGAGGTTACGAGTGTTTCTGGAAAACAATTACTAAATTGAAATTTGCGAAAATTGAAACTATCCATACAATCTATTGTTTTTAATATTTATTCAAGGTACTATTTTAAAATTAAAGTAAAATGTTTGCCTTTCCAAAATAAACTGGTTACGTAAAAAAATTCCAAACATTTCATCGTACGTGTATAAAATATCAAATTTTCTAAGTTTCGCATCTTCTATTTTCAAAATGCGCATCAGGTTCTCAATATTACATCTGATGGATTTTGATATATTTCACTACTCAAGGTGCGTGTTCTTCTGATATTTTGTAAATCGTACGCTGTATATCCACTGGCGTAGCTTCAGGACGTGAACGAAGGAAATACCTCCCCAAAAGGTAATGAAAAGTTTCAAAAATTATTTCTGTTTTTAAATAAAATGATATTACTAAAAAACAAAAGGTTTCGTGATTGTTATAGATATATTTTTATTATTGTATAATCAACCATATATCATGTTTGCCTTAATATAAATTGCCTTAACCTAATATGTTGAAGTTCAGTATACAATGAAGAATTTAATGATAAAAAACCGTTAAACTACTCTTGATTTGAAAACATTTCGTATCTATTAAATTTTGTACCCAAAGAAATAGGTAAAACAAAAAAATACTATAAAAATTCAATTTTCCAAAATAGTCCCCTCTCTCTAAAATACTCCTTTATATCCGCTCCCGGAGTGCAAACCGTACCTCTATAAAATATATTGACTTTTACAGTAAAAAAGTATTGACTTTTTGAATTATTCAGTAATTAGTGTGACGGTATTCTTTGTATATGAATAACCAATTTATTAAAAAATCATTCTAAACGCCCGGACAAATGGATGACATACGCTTTGAGCAGACTTTTCCGAACGCTTTTACGATACCTACAATGTCTGCACAGATGCGGAACTAAGGCAGTTTCTCATGTTGACTGAGACCGACCGGTACCTTAGAGAAACGTAGATAACTGATATTTCGAAAAGACAGTCGTACGGAGGTGAAAAAAGGATTTAAATTGGTGTCCCGGTTTTAAAAAAATTATATATGTATAAAAACACCACTAG
The DNA here is from genome assembly GCA_031308135.1 of Acheta domesticus. Classification (NCBI taxonomy): domain Eukaryota; kingdom Metazoa; phylum Arthropoda; class Insecta; order Orthoptera; family Gryllidae; genus Acheta; species Acheta domesticus. The sequence continues at coordinate 128,505,189 of JAHLJT010000631.1, read as the reverse complement.
TTTTATTACCCGACTGCACGAACGCAGAAAAGGGTAAGGTTGTTCGCTTGGACCGTGTATGTTTGTTCACATCCACTCAGCTCTCCCACGTGACCACTTATGACCGGGTGAAGTCACAATTTTTTCCTACAATATCCAGGGATTAATCTAGGTTAGGAGTTATCGTTTCTAATTTTGAAGATAGTATTAAGAGGTAATTCAAAATTTCATTGCGGGTTACCTATCAGTAGGCGCTATTTTCTCTGACTCGCATTCACTTGCCTGGTCGACTGTCAACTTGGTATTCACACACAACTCTTCGAACTCTTAGAACTAGATTCCTTTCATCTTTATTATGTTAACAAAAAAATTGATTACACACTATAACAAATATACCTAAATTTAAGTAAGGAAAAGCTAAAGAAAGCAGTAATGAATAACAGTTTCAGTTTAAAATTATAAGTCGAAGGAAACAAGCAACCTGTTTTCAAAATGTAAGTATAAATTAATAATTAAGAAGCTTTACTTTTATGGATTTAACAGACAAAAATTATACAGTTCACCGTTTAAAAGTAAATTGTTATCAAAAAGAGATTAGCAGATACATTCTTTTCTACTTTATCCGAGTTATAACCCAGGAAATTCGTTTCACGAGAATTTCAGAGAACATGGGCGACAACAGTAGCAATTCTACTAAAGACTTTTCCGCTATTAATTCGTATATTTTAGTTTTTTGCATATTATTTTTACGAAAAAAACATTACATTCGAGGGCAAAAATATCTGACAAATAATTGACGAATTTACCATAAAATGTGCTGGGAAGGTGAAGGCGATATTCTAACGAAAGCAGAATTTTATTTGGAGAACATGTGAATCGTCGAAACATCGGGGAACCACGATCCAAATATAAATAAAAACAGTCCTTCACTTGACGATAAAACTATTTCCAAGAGCACCTTTCGATGTATGCCTGCTTTCTGTGCACGCTCTGCTTTCTGCTTTCTGTGCACACCAATCGTACCCTGAGGAAGTCGGGGCGAATTCATAAGCTTTCGTCGGAAGTTCCGAATTACCTTGCCAGTCCTATTTGCACCATACATACTAGCTTCAAAAAAGTTCCCGGAAATTATTAATAACTCAGAAACAAGATACCAAAACGCAATTTATACACTATTTCCTTCAAAATAGTTCTCTTCCGCAGTGACACACTTCTGCAAGCGCGTGTAAAGTGACCAGAAGCATTCCTGGAAGCCATTTTGCGATACTAGTCGTAGTACTCTCATCGCATTTGCTGTAACTTCATCAGGGTTCACTAATCTTCGCCCCTTCAGAAGAATTTTCACCCGTGAAAAGTGAAAAAAGTTTGGTGGAGACACATCTGGGGAGTATGCAGGATGCAGTAACGTTGTGCTTGGCAAGGTAATTTTTTACCAATACTGATCGATGTGAAGGTGCGTTATTGTGCAAAAGCCAGGATTTTTGTACCCACTTTTCCGAACATTCCTTCTTACTGCGTCCCTGAAGCGACGAAGATTTCTACATAGTTTTTTTGTTGCAGAACGACCTTCTGGAATAAACTCATAGTGGACGAGACCCTGTGCGTCAAAGAAAATTCCCAGCATAACTTTGTCTCTGCTAGTGTCTTTCGGAAATTTTTGTTTCCTAGGAGATGTTTTGGATTTCCACTAGCATTACTGTCTTTTAGGCACCAGGTCGTACAAATAGAACCTAGCTTCATCTCCAGCAATTATGTTGTTCAAAAAATGATGATCAGCAATACTTACCAGATTGCCAGCAAAAATCATTCTTGTTTTTACTTTTTTCAGAAGCCATTTTTGGAACCAACTTTTCTTTTTGCGATATGTAATGTTGCATGATCAAATGTTTGTGAAGAATATTGTGTGAACACTTCCACCTCAAATTCCGACCTCTGCCGATATCTCCTCAACACTATTTTGTTGATCACTCCTCACAACAATGCGAACTTGCTCAGTGTTTGTCACAGTTGTTGGTCGAACGCTCCGCGGCTCATCTTTCACGCCATTGCGACCTTCATTGAAACGTTTATGCCGGAGATATACCTGTTGTTGTTTTTTTTCATTGCTGCATCTCCATACGCTTCTTCGAGCATTCTTAATGTCTCTGACGGCTATTTGTGTAATAACACACAAAACTTGTTGTTAGAGCGTTGCTCTGAAGCCGACATTGTCAAATACGACAAACACGCACGAAAAAAACTGGTTGCGAACACACAATCGCTACAAACATGGAAATTCTACTGAAGTGATGTCATGAACGTTGCCAACATCTAATGAAGAAAAATTGGCTATCGAATACTTATTAAATGAATAATTAAATATACCGGGAACTTTTTGAATCTAGTAGTATATTCTCCCATCATTAATTTTCCATATCACTCGTATTTTTGACATTTCCCCTCATGCGTACGTAACATTGTGAATTAATTATAAAAGACTCCAAAAGGTTTAATTTTTAACCACTTGCATCTTTCCCTACCAATAAATCCATTTTGTGTCCTGTTATAATATTCTCGTTGATAATTCACGAAGTATTGCTATAAATAAGCTGTCTTTCTGAAAACAGAATTTAAAGTGTGTGCGTTCCACGTACGTACCGATTCACTCCCACCCTGAGCATGTTTAGGGAACAGTAAGATCTCTACTTTGGTTCACTAGTTAGTGCCATCGATGTACTTAAGAACGCAATATAATCATCTAATTTCGAGTCAAGACTAAGCTAAAGCTTTTCCTTTCAAAGCTTCTCGAATTTACATGAGTACGTGCCTTAAAGTATGAATGATTCACCCACACACGTGCTCACACGTGCTTTATCATAATTGTTTATGTTGATTTTTATAAATACGGCCAGGTTCAATCGTAAAAAAGTCTGCGTGGATTTTCTGGGCAACGTACTGACCTGGCACCCCCTTATTCACATTCATATTGCTTTGATTGTGAAATGATTCATTTTAGCGTTATTAAATTAAAAAGCATTCCTAGTGTTGAATCAATGGCGGAGAGCCAAAGCCACTATCGAAAATCGAATCAGAAACCACACCAACTACAAACGAGACGAGAAAGACCCCCTCCGACAGCGAAAACAATACAATGCGTTTCATTTACGTTCTCAAAATCAGCATAAACAAAATCTGTTTTCAATACTATTCATTACGAATTATGGACATATTCATAGGCCATGTATTCTTCTGTGTCTTCATTATCATTACCAATTCATTTGCAAAAAATACGAGATCACACGAACACAAACGATTCCGAGTTCATATAATATTGTACTATTACTAATACGTATTGTATTTATCAGAGATACAATTTAATGAAGGTTTTCGAAACTGTTTACAAGATGCTTTGTTGGAACCTATGATTTATACTAATTTAAGAACGAATGTCGTACTAATATTTAGAACTGCTTATCGTGGATACTTTTGAGTATTTGAATTGGTCATAATTTCAACACGCCTTATGAGTTGAAATAATGTAGTATGTGATTCTATCGCTGAAGCCAAAATGATTCGTTCATTATTCGTGCAAACACATAACCCAAATGAATCCTGTCTTGTGAAAAAATATGGTTTTCGTCAGATCACTCGGTTTGTTCGTTATCGTGAAGGGATCACTAACTGTATCGCAGAAGCAGCGCGCCTTCAGTCCTGCCCGCAACAGTGCGGGGGACGTGTTATCGACCCGAGAATTAATGCCGGAAATCCGTCCCAGCGCGGCACTGAACATAGATCTCCGACTACGAGACTCTAGGGTTAGCTGCTTACTCACGAGTATTTAACCAAGAGAATAATTACGGTCTTGCATGAGGCAATGCGCGGACGACCACTTCGATATTAATGCAAACATTTCTATGTTTGTTGAATTTAGCGCCTATTCTTTAAATAATTTAGTCATAAGATGGCCGAATGTAGTGTTGACATTCTCGTACAAAGAATTGTTAGAATGAGTAATTATAATTACTTCAAAAATGTTCACATTTAACATTATTTTAACAATAAAAAAATTATCCGTTTTACGGCGCACAATAACATAACTTTCTCTTGTCACGGAAAATTTATAACGCGAGAAAGTAAAAGGAATTAACTCGAAGAAATGTTTCAGTGGGACAATGACAAATTTCTCACTCGGCTTTGAAGCTTGTAAAGCAAATACATTAATTATTTTAATTTACTATTTGTAATGATAATAATAAAAATAATAATAACAATAATAATAATAATAATAATAATAATAATAACAACAACTCCCCTTTTGTTTTACTGAAAAAAGTTATTTAAAATGTATTTTAATTGCCATTATTAACCAGTTGCAATGGTTCGCAATACTTCATTATTATTGTATTTTCCATTTTTCACCTACATATTTTATTTGTAGTATTTTGTAGGCAAATAAAATATATGAATTACAAATGTTATTATATATTACAAATATAAATGACGTTGCCTGATACTATGTGGCTAGGCCGCAGGCGTAACATCCTTTATAAAATCTACATCCTGTGATGTAACATTTTGAATTGTGATATTCAGCCTCAAAGTTCTCTTGAACATCAGAACCGCGGTACGGTTGAGAAAAAAATTGAATGGGGGGACCGGACGTTAAAAGACGAGAGCTTTAATTTTTCACACTCTTTCTAAGCTAATCATTGGTAGGCGTCGACATCTGTTCACCTTTCAGACCGGCATCTTCAGGCCCTGAAGGGGAACAGCGTCCATAACCCGAACCTTGCCTCTGCACCTACTTCCCGCTCACACATTCCCATTTACCCCATAAAGTGCTCATTTATTTATTATTTATTTTATACTTAGGTTAGGCTCCCCTCAGCTTACTATTAACCAGTATTATTTTCCTAATCATTAATTTCACTTTACAACAGCTCGAACATTACCAAGAAATGTTCATAATTCTTTCATGAAATGAGATTTTTTCTCTTAATATCCCATGAGCAGAAGTTATGTTTCTATGTCAGTAGTAATAGTTGTCTATTTTCATCCATTGCCCTCTCCGTTTGGATGGCAGAGCAATTCCAGAGGACGTGGATCCAGTTTTCTACATCGCTGCAGAGCATAAATCTTTCAATCTACGTCGCATTCGCCACCATCTCTCATGTAACTCCTTGCGTCCCTTGTAAGTGCATGATCATAACTTTCACAATCCTAAACAGGATTAGCGTTAATTTGTACATATTATTTTACTACGCGGCGATTGTTTTTTCAGTTGTAAACAAAAATTGTTTACATGTTTTCTACAAAAGAAATAAATTAATTCAACTTCAGTAAACATATATTAATGATACCTTCACATTTAAACAGAAAATAGTATCAGGAAATATTGAAGAAATGTTTATAATTTTGACAATTCAAGAACTTTACTTATTGATGGTCACAATTTTTACAGTAATATTTGAGACAAGTGACTTACATTTATTTTTCTAATACATATATTTTTGCGACACATTCGATGATAAAGGTATGTGGACTATTCTCACGGCCACAAGTCTCAAGTGTCAGTGTGCCCCGGCAGAGGGCGGGATGGCTGGGCGGCCGACGCGTCGCGAACGCCTCATGTCCCCGTGCAATTCAGGTTTACGATGCCCGCCCCCGCCCCCGCCCCCGTCCCGGCCGCCGCCACTGCCGTCCGTTTGATTGCGCAAGGTCTCCTTCGTATAATCCATTACCATAAATCGAAACAGACAGCAGTAACACCCTATTTTTAAAACGACTTGCGCCCTCGTCCCCTGGCGGCACCGCCGCCATCCCGTCGCGCCGCTCCTGGCCGCTGCGGACGAGATTTGCTCGATATTTCTCCGGGCGACGGCGGGCGGCGCGGGTGGCTCTGGGCCGGAGAAGGACGCTTTCAGAAAGGTGGCGTCCGCAGGTTCTCGCCTCGCGCTGACTCTGTCTGCGCCGCAGGATGGGAAGGTAATTAGGATGAAGAGGAGCGGAGCCTACGACAGGAAGTGCGCGAGAGTGGATGTGCACCTTCCTTACCTTACAAGTTAATTAAGACTCGGGAATCGTTGCAGTGTTTTTTTATTGGGGAAAATAAACTTCATTACTTCCTCGCGCCCAGATATTATCTATAACATATTACTATCAAGTAACAAAGAACTTGTCCTTAAAGATATATATTGTCACTAATATTATTTTTATCCTTTCCCAAGTGTTTCGTATGGATATCGAAGCCTGTCATATATTTTAAGAAACTGAAAAGTAGAGATTTACCAGTTACTTCCATTTTAACAATAACGTAATGGAATTCAGTAACCAACAGCTAATTCAAATGTTTGTTTCATCTATGTTCCACCTACCATTCTTTCACCTCGTATTTCATTCTGCTATTAAATTTATCAACCCAAACTTAAAAGAATCAGCGGAAAGAAAAATATCCGAAATTGGTTCACTGGCAAGATGAAACAATTTTTATTTCTTGTAAAACATATTCCTTTTATTTTTATTTTTTAAACATGTATTTTATTTATTTTAGGTCAATTCAAATCAATTAGAAACAATTCAAATCATAAGCAATCAGTATTATTTTAAATATTAATAAAATTTTCAACATTAAGTATAAGACTCATTGGATACAACATACAATAAATACAGCACAACCTAAAGAAAGAGTAATGATGTACAATAATTTAATTTGTCGTAGTTTTTGTTAGAAAATGTTGAAAAAATTGAGTTTTTGAATTTTGTTCAACATGTAAATAGCTTATTATGGTATGTCACTTTCACTGCATTAATTGACATTAAAAACAAAATTATAAGTTTGTAATAATATTAAAATGTATTTATTTGCATGCAAAAATAAAAATGATATAAAAATAAATAGAATTCTGGTTTCTAAATTAAAGGCAAAGTTTATGCAAGTTTAAAGTTTAAAACACTAAGTTCACCAATTCTAGAAATAGGTTCGAGTGTTGTGTGGCGCTGGACGCTCAGCATGTGCACTGGATAAGAGGACACGGCAGTCTCGGCGACGGCACAGCGCTATTGTGGGAGCTGCGAGGGGCGAGGACACTTCTATGCGTGATGTGCAGCACATGTGACATTCTACAGAATTTCCTTGCAGTCGTAAACGCCTTCTGCCTCTCAGGTATAAAATGTTTTACGCCCAAATAATCCTGTTTAAGACACAGGCCAACTGTGAGTCCTCGTCATCTCACTTTGCTCACCTGAGTGTGTTGCACTTTGCATCTCCAACGGAGTGAGCACTTCTCACCTCTGAGTTGAAATTCTTTTTTTTTATGTGGAGTTATTTTCTTATGAAAACATACCTTGTTCTTTAAGTATGAAGTAGTAAATTATTTATTTGATGTCATTATTTAAATTCAGTATATAATAGAAAAATACGCATTCGGTGTTTGAAGGCTGTTCTCGGCAGAAAATAAGTAGACAACTTATTTTTTCTAAATAATTAGTAATATTTTTTGCTTCTTCAACAAAATGAAAAGTTTTTTTTAATGAGCTTCATTTCAACGATTAATTCTTCAATAAATCATATAAAATATTCCACTTTTTTTTCATGAAAACTTATTAGCAAATAAAGAAAAATCCATTTCCTTATACACATTCAGTTAGTGATGATAATTATTAGCATATCAACACAAGACACGTGCTTCGAACAAGGTTAACCTTACATTATTGCTGTGGAGCGTCTACTATAGTTGTGTCCGCAAAGTAGCCCATGCGGAGTGCCGCGCGTGGCAGCGCGTGGCAGGCGCGTCAAGGGCCGCGTGGCGTTGCAGGAGCGCCGGCGGCTGAAGGAGCGCTTCCCGAGCCTGGCGCTGGTGGCGCAGGACGAGGAAGCGTGCCGGGGCATGCTGCGCTCCTACCAGAGCCTGGTGCTGTCGCGGGACCTGTGCGAAGGGGACTGCGCGCTCGGCCAGACCTGCCCCACAGGCATGTGCCGCGCCAACAGCAAGAGGTGAGCGCCTGGCGGGCCCCGGCCCTCGGCCTCGGCCTCGGCCCCAGCGGCCGGCAGGGCCGACCGTCGCGTCGCCCGCGTCGCAGATGCCCGCTAGCCCCGCTTTACTAAATGTTGCGCAGGGAGTGTGACACCCGGGTTGGTGCTCAAGGTGTACGTATCGCCTTCCAAGCGTTGCACCCGCAGACAACGCACGCGGCGACTCTCTGCACGCGTGTGCCGCTCTGCTTGCCTCCGCTGAGAGTCCGTGTTCGTCTATGTACACAATACCTTTGCACTAGACCGTTGTGGGTCGTAAGCGACAAAATATGCACGAGTATTTTGACTACATCAAAGCACTTGTTTTAGCTTCATTGTGTACGTGTACATACTGTGGTACACATTCACAAAGTTGCGTAACCTGTATTTTAAAAACGAACTAGACAGATTATACATTTATACAAAAATAATCAGGGTGATGCTGAACCATAAGTAAATTACGTTCAAAGTTTCTTTTTTCAAAAGTTAAAATTGAGTAATATTTTTTATAAAACTCCTTCATCACAACAATTACCTTTTAATACTCGATGGAAACTCTAGTTTTGTGTTCAGACTTTATTTGCGAAGTTAAGGAATCAGTTCGGTTTTAAGTCACTTTGTAGATTAAGTTTCCTGCAAGTTATTCTCCCATGTCAATATATTTTTCATATGCGGCGACCTTGGAACGGTTTGAGAGCCGGTGCATGATGTGGTCATTATTATTAATTGAATACAATAAAATCTAATTTGAACAATACAATCTGAACGATACAATTTGAACAATACAATAAAATCTAATTTGAACGTAGTAATTAATGTCACTGTTCCGGAATTATTGTAATAAAACAACATTACAAATTAATTGCTAATCTATGTGTGAATTATTAGCTCTTTTATTTGATTTCATTAAATCAGAAACAAAATTATTTTATTAATTCGGATACTTTTCATGCGTTTTATCCCCTCCTTCCATTTTTCAGATCTGACAACCTTTGTATTTCTTATTCATTCAAATTATCATTACCATTAATGGCATAACCGGTGACGGTTGGTTTCGAAATCATAACTTTAACATTTAAATGGTGCATATTCTCCGGAATTGCAGTATGTGCTAAGATTATTCTTGGTTTTCATCCGAAATCAAAATATAAATGTGTACAGCTTGTATATAAAGTGTATTCACATTGATTAAAAATGTCTTTCGTATTCACGAAGCAGAGGATCTAATATCTACTTTGCAATTTCTGCGAAAATATTTGGAAATCACTGCCGCGACGCTCGTTTGGAAAATATTAAAGAAAGTTTGTACTGGCCAAGATTAAGAGACAGAGTTTTATAAAACACTGACTTACAATGAAATTATGTCCAACAAATGTTCAAAAATGCGCCAAATATTGAAATTAACTGAAATCTGTGTTAAAATCGAAGATGTTATGTTATAGTACATATGCGGTTTATTGGACATCGACATAGTGATCGATGTATACCGCCTCCTAAGATTGATGAGTCACAGTTTATGATTGGCCTGTAGTGAAAAGCAGTAAAAACATCGGGTAGAAAAAGTGATAAACTTTTTGAGATACACCGCCCTGATTGGGGCATTTTGTATCGTTAAATACTATTGGTTTTAATTTCGCGAGTGAAACGTGATGAAATTTTCTTGCTGCACAATAATGTATGCATCAAAAACAACGTGCAATGCGAAATCGTACGAAAGTCAGTGTCATGCAAACATTGCCAAGCGCTTCACTTTTAGGGCCATCGCTTTGGTGCGAGGAAGCCTTTCCCTCCGTTACGTCATTCTGATGGCCACTAGCAGTGGATATCGAAAGCTTCGACCCCTTGGGGCGCGTCATTATCATTCACTGATGGGTGTGCGCTTACGATTTTGCAAGAACAAGACCTGTGTCGTGACGCAGCTGTCTTTCAAGATACGAAAGCAATTTGAATCGTTTTGTAAAACTACTTCAAGGAACCATAAATTATGAAACTAGATGAACCTCCGGAAATACATATCACAATCGGAATAACTTTAGAAAAGTTACCAAAGAAAAGTTCAACACGCACTATTCGAAAAATCAAAAACGCCAAAAATATTTTTTCATGTCGTTCTTATTCTTCAAAACTGATTTAATGAAACAGATTTACGAATTCTCGAACAATACAATCATGCAATCACTATTCTATATGAACACAGACTTAAACATGTTTCTGAAAATGAAATTGAAAAGTACATTAATTTAGATATACTGATGTATGTTGCATTAGACTACTGTAGCGTATCTTATAATCCACCTTAATTGAAAAATGTAATCCATCGCTTATAACCATAATCACTGTAAAGTTTTTGTAAAGGGACACAGCAGACGATTACTGGCCATTGCGTGTATTTATATAAACTCCCATTTGGATTTAAAATAGTCGATCATCGAACTTGAAACATATCTACTCTTCACGAACTACATCCTCATGGTGTAAGGATATCCTTGAATTGTTTTGTAATTGTATTGTAGTTTGTCTTGATGATGACGTAATGAACAAATGACGCCAGATAAGCGCCCATTTTATTAATTTTATGATTTAATTACAATTTAGTGTTTATATTATAAAACTGGTGAATATGCTCTAATAGCGACAACACATCTGGGACCCCCTACCTTACGACCCTTAAGTGGTAACACACATTGTATTACGATAAAGATAACACCGGTCCCTCAGACCGTGCAATTTTTTAAAGCAAAAATCACTTAATTTGGCTTAGTAGAAAGCTCAAATTGATTTCTAAGTGAAAACTCTTAGTGTTTTAAATATATTAAAGATGCTATGGGCTGGGACGCAAAAGCAAAGCCAAGCGGACTGTTAATTAACGATTCACAAAATGTGAGCGCAATTTTCCCAATACGCTTATGTGAAACACAATACAAACAAGTGTGTCGGGTTGCCTACCTCATTGGTCGCTCTTCGATGCAGTTTTATTTGAAACCTGGAAGTCAATAACGTTCTATTGGAATAACGTACAATTCGTATAAAAACAACTACAAGCTGTGGTAGCTTTTTGAGCCGAAAGTTTATTTTTTATAATGTTCGTGAATAGTCTGCAGTGAAGTTGTACAAGTAGATTCTAATGCATATTCCATGGTTAATGTATACCTTCAACGAATTTGAGTCGAGTAGTCGCAACTGTTTTATTAGTCGCGATCGGTCGTGCAAAAAACGATTCAGAGTTGTTCAGAGAAGCAAATATTGGTCGTGCTTATTCTACTCAAGTATTAATGCAATTGATGTTGACCTTCCGCTTCTAGAATTAACATGAAGGAAATATCCCACTCTACGAATTTCTCGTGATTTAGGCGTTTTCACAAATTAACTTTGGCTTATACTGATTTTAAAATAAAATTGCACAGGAGGCTTTGGATTGTTCGATCATAATAGAACATTACAGTAAATAGCTTGAACATTATCCATGCCCTTAGATCATCGCGCAGGAGTTTTACCTATAGTTCTTAAAATAATTTGCCAATACGTAATTTTTCATAACTAAAAGGAAATAGTAATGCTTATAATACGAAGGGTGGTTTCATGTTCTCATCCTCTTTCTAGTATTCATTAGTTTGTTTCATTTCATTCACTAGTTTCGGGAACTTCGTACGTTTTCTGCAAAGCGAATAATGGATGGAATGGAATTTTAATGGATGGAAATCTTATGAACACTGTACTTTTGCGTAAAATTAGCTCTTGTATCATAAGGTACGTACTAGGCTGAATGCTAAAGATACTTATTTGTTTCAGAATTTTATATAATTTCGTCGGAACAGCTATTCCCAAATTTGAGGTTTGTTTTGATACCGTAGAAATGTTAGAGTTCAATTACATAATGTAGGTGATAGACAGTTGCGAATGGAGGGGAGCAACGTTGCCAAGTTGCGTACCACTGAGCACTTCCCGGGACAAGAAAAAAACAAATAAATATAAAAGTAACCAAATCATATATTCGCATTGTATGATGCAACTGCTTGTTCTGGAGCTACTACGTATTCTTCGCTAACTTCAATAAATATTACGGCCTGCACTGCATTATAACACGTATTTACACTAATTTATATGGCAGTAGGAAATACACTATTCAAGTCTGAGTCACCCTTTCACTGTCACATGCTATGTCTAGGACTACCACTCGAGCTGCTTGAACTCTCTAGATTAATAATGAGTTCTTAAACGTCGTTTTCTCCAAGATTTCTTTTTCCCATGAATCTGTAATCACTTTCGTGGTATGTTCAACCTAGAGGCATATCTAGGTATTCAGGCGCCCATGGCAAGCACAGTATTTGTACCCCTGTCAGAATATTTCAAATTCGCGTTGTTATTATTGGTTTTAGCGGGTATATTTTAAATAGCACCCTTTGTGAGTGGCGTCCATGGCATGTCATACCGTAGATACGCCTCTGGATCAACCTCATCTCTGGTTTCTGAGATTTTGACGCTGTTGTATTGGTTACTTGACTCATTCAGAAGCCTTTCAACTTCAGTTAAAGTAAATGACTGATTTGTGCCACACAATCTTTTACTTGGACTCACATTAAGGCATTGCCTGCTTCGAATTTCTGTAGCACGAGTTTGTCTGTCTACACCCTTTACAGATGATTCCCTGAGTATTTCAGGACGTTTTCTAGGGCGGGCTCTTCATACGATGTGATTCGGTTATTGTCAAGTCATTGATAATATAAATTAAAACTAATAAAAACGAATAAATAATACAAACAAATTCAATAAAATAAGCACTAAATAAACCAACAGAAAATTAAGTAAAAATCGACGTCCACAAAAAATCTCTACGACAAAACGCACGCACAAAACTCGCACGAGAAACGCCTAACCTCGACACTACTGGTCACAACACATAACATAATGCTCGCGCAGCAAAGGTGGAAACGCAGGTGGCAGGAGAGAAAATTCGCTGAACGATGCTCATATGTTTCCAGTTCGACAGTGGCAACTTAGCTACCTGTCTCCACACGTTTTCACTGCTCTGATTGGGAGCTACCATTGGATTCCATGGATACGGGAGTGGCGTCCTGATGTCTCACGTCACACAGAACTGTCAATCACCAACTTACGTTAATCGGACCTTAGGTTCTATTAAGACCATTAACTTAGTAAAAGCGGGTTGATAGTGTTATATAGATTAATAATGATGGCCACAATATCACGAGTGAGTTTGCCATTTTGCACCGCCCAGTTTGCAACACGACCAAGTAGAATAAGACAATATGTACGTGTAATATTTTGCTTCCCATCTTCTTTAGTTAAAAACGTGAATATCGCAAGATATTCAGCATGCCAATTAAAGAATATTTCAGTGTACAGTTTATAATCGGATGTACACTGGATAGAGGGTGTTTTCGTGTTGCAAAGGTTTTCATTATCGATCACTATATCCACAGTATCTGTTAATAGTGAATAAAGATAAGACAAAATATGTAGTTTAATAACCCAAGAAATAATAGAAAATGTATTTAGAATAAACAGAATAATGAAATATTAGTAATTTCCTATAAACGAATATAAATAACTCATATATACAGATACTTCAAAATAAGTGCCCAAATTTCAGGATTGCATTCATCGTAAGAAAATGTTATTCTTTATTGTAAGAAGAAAATATGCAAATAGTCTTGAAAGAATAACATTCGAAGAAGTATATTTAAAACCTTTATTTTTGACGTATAGGACCTCCCATTTCCAAACAATGGACTGCTGGAACAGCATGGCATCTGTTGCGTCTAGTGTAGAACTTTCAGAGATCTTTCTTCCCGGGAACATAAATTATTCAATAAACTTACGCAGAAGTAAAATGTAATGGACAATTAAGGCACGTTGTCTTAAGAAGTCGCAAGTTTGTTAGTACAGTTTGGCCAATAGGCATGCTCATGGCCATACCAATGCCCACGACACATCCTGAATTGCCAACGCTTTTAAAATTTTTCTCATTGTAATGTTAATAGAGTCATTTCATGTTCTAGGATTCACTTGTTAGGAATTGATTTGCGTTCTCGAGAGACTTTACCGCAGGTCAAAATTCAAACAGGCTTAAATACGGCGGATGGACGAGCAATGCAGAAGGACCTCCGGATCACAAAGGATACAAAGAAAGGTTTTGTTCAGAGGATTCAACGAATACGGAGGGTTCGAGTGCAAGTCCTAGTTGTGGGAAGAACCCCTATTTGAGAGTTCAATTTTCATTGGTGAACATATTTTCATCGGATAATTACGTTTAATTTCGTATCATGAATCACCTCCTGACTTTTGTGCACTTTTTTGGAATCACCTGTATAAATAAATGCATCTTACACGTAAAAATACGTGCATGAACACATGCATGCCTCCCTGAACACACACACACGTGTGAGCTTATTAGATAAAAAAACATTCTAACCTCATCCAACTTTTAAACTATGATAGTGTAAATAGTAAGAGCTGGGGCACGAGGGCTGAGGCGCGTATGGCCGCAGGTTGATCCGGCGGCGCTCGTCCAGCCAGCGCACGACGCCGCCGTCGTCGCCGCGGACGCTGCCGCCCACGCCCACGTCCACGCGGCGGCCGCGCTCGGGGCCCGCGGGGCTGCACTACTACACGGCGTCGGCGCCGCCCTCGCGCTCGTCCTCGCGCCTCGACTATGACCAGCCTGGGCGTGCCGGGCATCGGCCTGTCCATGTGCACGACGGGCGGCGGCGGCGGGCTGAGCGCGCCCACGTCGCCGCGCTCCTCCCCGCCCGTGTCGCCGCAGCACTGGCCCCGCCGCGCCTCCACCCTCAGCAAACGCCCGCTCTCGTGACCCCGCTCGCCGGCGCCCGAGCCGTGCCCCGGTGGCGCGGACGCGGCGCCGTCCTGCCTCCGCCCCTGGCCCCTCCTCGGCCGCCGCCGCCGCCGCCGTCGCCGTCGCCTCCCCGCCGCCCCCCGCCGTGCTGGTGGCGGCGGTGGCGGCGGCGGCAGCGGCGACCACGTCGTCGGCGCCCGCGTCGCCGGCGGTGGCTCAGAGCCAGCGAGCGCCGTCACGCCCTTCGTGATTGCCAGTGGACGCACCGCTTCTCAAAGGTAACGGAACAAGTGCACGCGAACGACTTCTTGGGAACTTCCGCTTCTTGCGCCGGTTGCGTCGTGGGTGAGCAACGGCTAACTCCTTCCTACCTTCACTCTCGCGCTTTCCAGCAACTCGTGCCCAAATTATCGTCAGTGTAAATAGAAAAAAAAAAACCTATCTGGCTACTCTTTTTCATCATTGCTATTAGCATTGCTACTGGTATCCTAGACTTTGTCGGAGTTTACTGGACCTTGCTACAAAATATAGTCCTACTTTCAAAAGACTCTATATTATTGTTTCTGTAAGTTTGTACACATTTGCACTCACAATCCTCTGTGTGATAAATTAATTTCCCATTCTTGTCAATATAACTGAAAATTTATCTTATATATTTTGATATCTTACATAAGATGACCATTATACACAAACATTCAACAATTTCTGGTTGTATCATGCATTCAATCTGTCATCAAAGCCAGTCACTAATGCCCTGCAACGTAAATTGCTATTTTAGGTGAAAAGCTTACTCAGACATGGCGTTTATTTATTGCTCTGGGTATATTGCTTACAAACCATTATATTACACTTCACCTCTGTTGCAGGTGCTGCATTTATTCAATAAAAATTGTACATAGCAAAAATGATCTATATCATAAATAACCTCATGGAAACTTTGCCTCTTAAAACAATGACAAATTTAAATATTTATTGATTGTGCTGTGATGGCAATGAAAATAGCATGTTCAGCATCTTAATTTTAATATTCTTACTCTGCAGCTATGTAAGCAATATTTTTATCTTTGTCATACATAATTTTGGAATTAATGTGTTCATAAAAATGATAAAAGTAACTCATTTGCTCAGTCTGTGGTAAAATGTATGATCTGAAATCAGTAAAATTACAATTTACAATCACTTTACATTAGGTACTTATTAATCACTGGTATTTTTGACCAAATGCAGAGTAACAACCTGATAATCTTAACAGAGAGAGATAAAGAATGGAAAACAAAAGAAATGTGTTGATTGTTGATAATATTTAGATAAAATTGCTGTTATTCTCAGTCAAACTATTAAGTGACTACTTCACATTTGTAATAATATGTTTACATATCTCTTTAATCATATCTGATTGTGAACAACACCAATTTTCTTCTGCTTCAATCTTATTTGAATTTTGATCTTTAAATAATTTACCATGAAGATAAAATAATTATTGTATTTAACGGTTATTGAATCTGTGGATGTTTTCATTGAGCTTATCTGACAAATTGAACTTGCCACATTTTCTAAACCTTTTTGCTATCCACGAATCAAAGAATTCACTTCATTGGATGAAATAGTGAGATATTTCATTTTTATTTTTGTAATGGTAATGAACACATTAGTAACATCAAATATAGACCAAGAACTGACATTTTTAAGAGTGGAATTTTTAAAGAATCATGCCATATAATCTTCAAAATTTCAACTCTTTCTTCTGTATTTCCATTTTTAACTTTCTTATTTTCAGCTTGTCTACTATACTTTTCCGGCCCTCTCTGCCTTGGCTTTGTATATCCAATGCCAATGTGATATTAAAATATATTGAATTTTTATGATAGAGTATTCTGGAAAAAGAAAGTTATTTTGTTTAATAATAAAATGTAAATTTGTCATAGAATTATCAACAAGGAATTTAAATACTAGCGAAGGTAAGGGAACATTAAATTTCTGATTTACTTGTTTTCATCATGCTGATACTGTTTTCATTATGTCGTTTAGGATTTTTAAGTTTGGGTTAACATTTCAATTTTTTCCGTGAACATCATTCTTGATCTTTGAAGCTTTTTACCTTGGTCCAACTATTCTTTGAAGAATAGACATCTATTGTTGGTGAAAGAATTCAAGATTTGGTTAATTGTGAATACATTCTTGCTTTTTCCTGTTTGGATAGGAAGTAAAAAATATTTTTTTCAATATTCCAATCTTAAGAAACATATTTTGATACTTGAAAGAAAGGGTACAAATTAGAAATGTTATTATGCACCAAGAAAATATACTTCTATTGCGAAATTTAATATAATTATATTTTAATATAATTAGCTGCCAGTTGTTGACTTTCATGACCATGCCCTCAGAACACGAATCTCTTTTCGACACTTGATGTAGATCATCTGTGTTGTTCAACATTTGTGACCAATTTCCTTATGTGTATATGTTTTTTATGGGTGTAGTGTATTGCAAAATTTTTGTACTTGCTCTAAGATAGAAAATCTGTCATGCAAGGAAAGTAATAAACATTCATGTTCATAAAACACACATTAGATGTTATTCTTCTGAAAGATAAAAAATTGCTGTATCTAACGCCGTGCTAGGATAATTTTCACAAATTGATTCAGAGTTGCACATAGGAAATTTTGATGTGTTTTGGAGAGGAGAAACGCACTTTAAAAGACAATGATAAATGTGCCCAAGTGCTACCTTCACCTTTTAGAATGCCTTTTACAGAGAAGGTAATGACTATTTAATTATCCCAACATCTCTGGGGAGTTTTAACTCACTATTACAGGGATTGTTAATTGGCAGAATAGCCAATAATAATAAGAAATTACTTTTATTGTTTAATGTGGATTTGATCTAAAATGTTCTTCTCAGAACATAGGTTCTTGATATGTGCTGTATATGGCTGCATTCCTGTTTTGTAGAGTAGTTGAAAATATTAATTTTGTGATTAGCAACGTAGCAATAAGTTAAAGGGTGCCAAGCAAAGAGCAAAAATACTGAATAGTTTTGGAATATCCAGTTAATCTTTGCTTGATTACTGTTGATTTGTGCTGGAGGTAAAAGAGTATTGGAAAATTTCCCATGCAATTCAGATAGAAAATTTAAAGCATTTGTTTTGAGTTTCTAAAATAAATCTTACACAATTATTGATTTTTTATAGCCCAAAATATTCATAAGGGCAAAGACTTTCAAGGATTACTACTGGAGTTTAATCTATATAAAATAAATAAATTTATCACTGGACAACAATTATTGTATTCAGCAATGTTAAGTGTGTACAAATTCCATTTATCACTACTGTATCAACACAAGAATATATTTAAATGAATTTCTATTTCTATTCAGTATTTTAATTGCTCATTTACATATGTAAAATGTTGAATATAGTGTGAAGTCTTTTGAGGTATCATTAATGATTTCTTCTACATTCTGTCTTAAATAACAAATGTTAATATTTTTACCCTGGTGATGTCAGGTAGCTGATATAATTGTTAGTTTTCATGTTTGAGAGACATGATGTGAGATGAAATTCTTGTAATTATGAACTATTCTGCTGGCAAGAAATGATTATTTTGTAGGTAGTATTATGATTTATTTCATTCCATTGATACATGAAATGAAGTTCTTTTTGATATTGTAAAAACAACATGCTAATGCTTCATGAAAGGTGTCTTATTGTTGATATGAAAATACTACACCATTGTATAAATATTTTTAAATTGAATCAAATGTGTTATTGTTTAATTCACAGTCCATTTTGATATATATGTAATACACAATTTTGTGAAATGTTGAAATGACAGGTTGTGAAACATGTTAAATTGTAAGGTTTTATAATTAATGTACTGAAGTGAGTTTCTTGTTAATGTTTTTACAACTCTTGTTGTGTGCATTGGCTGCATTATGTTATGGTATAATGTTGTATAGATGAAGCACAAAATTTATTTTTCCAAAAGATGTAGATTTATATTCACTTTGTATGTTACTCTGTTATCTTTTTAGCCATATAATTTGTAAATTAGAAAATACCGCATTCTCACTGTTGCAAGTAGCTATAAATGGCAACATAATTTTGAAACTATGTTTACAAAAGCAAAGGTAAATGAAATTCCAAAAATGTTTTTCAAGATAGCTGATAAGCAAGAGAATTCTGGATCAGTATATTCTTACATGCAATTTTGTTTTACTTAAAATATTATCCAATATTATATTACAGTAAAGGCTGGAAATTAAAAATTTTCAAATTAAATACCACTTTCAAGTTCATTTGGAAATATTGAAATAAAGTGTAGATATTGTTGAAAATGTTCAGTTTATCTTTTTACATTCGTGAACATTTTTGTAACAAACCTTGGATAGAATAGGGCTTGCAAAGTGTGAATAACAATTTCTTAGAGAATCAAAACAAAATTGTTTAGTTGATGTAAAACTTTTATATTCATCTTTTATCAGTATTACATTAAAGTTATAGATAAATGGTACACTCAAATTTAAAAACAAAATTAAATTAAATTTTCTGGGAAAATATCCATATTGTTGTATAGAAGGGGAAGGGGGTCATTAAAAATGTTGCACCAAAAAAATTTAACATTCTTAACATCCCACCCTCTTGCCTTGCCTTAACAATCCTCAATAGTTCCCTTCAGATTTACAGACAGTTTCTTTTACAATAATGTTTCATTTTGAAAATTCTCCCAGCCTTGCAAGTATATTTATTCAAAATTGGGTGAAATTTTATGTTCATTCTGGCACAATTTTTCAAATGAAATAAGAACCTTCTTCTTTTTTTAATACACATATTATATTAATTTGAACTTTCATTTAACATATTTTACCAAATAATAAATATTACTTTAATGTATGGTTATTTAACAATATGTTTATTATATTAAATATTACTTTAGTATAATAAATATTATTTTAACAATATGAAAAATAATACAATAAATCTTATAAATATATTGTGTGAACATTAATTTTTTATCAGTTCTTTGCATCCTCTCTTCCTTTGTTTTTGTTAAATTATTGAGGCACATATTTTTTCAATGACCCAAAATAATAAATATTACTTTAATGTTGATTTATATTTGTGTTATAAAATAATTTGAGCAATTACTGTATTCTTAAGTATTGACAAAGAAAAAATAATTTAAGTAAACATATTAGTTTGAAGTCTATTTTGTAGAAACAGTTTTTAATTGGAAGCAGTGAAACCTTATTTTGTAATATTACAATTTTGAAGATACAGAAAATGAATGAAAAGTGATGTGTTAGAGTGTTTCAATTTTAATTGGTAGGTAATTACTAGAATTTGATTATTTTCAGAATATGTCAAGTATTCTTCAAATTTAAATGAAATATTGGGATTCATATTTAATTTTTTCATTCACAATAATATACTTCAAAAAAATGAGAGAACTGACAGAAACATTTATAATAATTGTTAATTTTTAATTTGAAAATCATACTTGTTGTGTGATGTAAGTCTGAAATGTACTGAGGCATTACACTCGCTAATCAAATTTAGTAAAACAACTAACAACCACAACAAATAAAAAGCATTTGACCGGTAGTTTAAAAATAGAAGTGTTAATGTATTTGAAATCAAATGTTTATGCATGACAGAAGCAATCATAAATTATAATGAATTAATTGCTCATTAGCTTAATGGTAAAGAGATGAAGAGAAATTATTTGCCAATAAAATTGAAGTAAACATGGTTCAGTTCCTGCAGCTGTAAATATTAATTCGAAGTTTTACTTTAATAAATTCACTTCATAAAATGTGAAGTTATTTGTCTTTAGTAGTTGATGGAAAATGCATTTCTTCAAAAAGCCATCTTAAAAAGAACATAGTATATCAATATTCTTAAATCCAACAAAATCAGGACCATAGCAAAATAATGTGAAACAATTGCAATGCAAATAATTTGAGTAAATTCTCATTTGTTTTTCTCTGAAATTTCCATACAAAACATTTTATAAAATCAACAGGGTTATTACATTCTCCTGCTGATCTTCCACAGGGGACTAGGTCTAAAAATACCCTATTGTTTTACCTTAGATTGTGGAATTGGGTGGGAATTATGTGACAATTATCAATCTGTTGTAGCAGTCAACCTTGAGAGCACATTAATATTGCTTCATTGAAAAGGCACATTAGACTGAACTCAAGGGTGAAAAAATATTCACAATTTATGTAGGCCTACCTAATTTGCAATTCCAATAGGCTATGCTGTTAAAGAAATTGAAAGAGATAACTTGCTGCTTATTCTATTGCTTATAAATGATTGTAAATAGGTAAATATTGTCATTCCATTAAGTTGCATTTATATAAATAGGGATTTATTTCTGAAACTGATTTTGACCATTTAGGATATGGTTCACTGTCTTTTTTAGAATATTCATGGTCAAATACTTCACTAACTTTTCAACCTATATTTTAAACCAATCTTCTTTTGAGTTTTAATAAATGAGATTATTTAGAATGTTATCTTGTACTTGAAATTCACCTCTTTATTGAATAAATTAGGAAGAAACAGGAACACCTGAAGGTTTAAAACACTAAGCCTGCAATACAAACAAGAACAGGCAATAGACCTAATAACCCATAGTTCTAGACGATGAATTTGTGCAGTGGGAATTCTTCTTCCATTTATTACTAATTTCTGTTGAGTATTATATAATGTAAAAGGAAGTCTTGAAAACCTGCTTTAAATTTCATTTGTGATCTGAACTCTAAAGAATTTAGCACAAAGATAATTAATTACTTTATGGATCTAAAATGATATTTAATTATTTGTAGACCCTCATTAACTTCAATCAAAAAATATAATTTTTTATATCACAGCTTCAAGAAGTTGACATTTGTTCACTTCACAATCATTAACTAATATATCAATTAATTCACTATAATGAATCAATCAACTTTGTGCTCATTAGATATATTTTTAAAATAACTCAAGGACTGTTGATGTTCTCTGCTTATCATGTACATTAATATATTGACTATCTGAGCTAATGTGGTGCTCATGTTGCATAGATTTATAATGTAAATTAAATGTTACTATATATTTTATAGTTTAGAAAAACAGCTGTTATAAATCATTTAATTTCTCTTGGAAATGCAAGAGGCACACAAAATTGTAGTTCTCTGCAAATAGAAGAAAGAAGTAAAATTATTTATTTTTAGAGAGTGAATGTAATATAATTCAGCTACAAAAAGTTTCTCAAGACATGTGCTTGTCATCATTGTGTTGTGATGCTTTGACAGGTTCTTTCAGAATGGAATATTATGTTGTAAATGCTGCAGAATATTGCCTCAATTTGCAACACACTCACTGCCACCAATTCTTATTGTTAACTACAACAATATTTTTTACACTCCAACTACATTCACTTATCTTTAAAACATTAGCACTTAATATACTTATAATTCCAGAAATTAAAAATTCAAATGAAATTAAAAAACAAGCATTCAAAACAAATATAACTTTTTAGGGACTATTTGAAATTGTTAAAGCATTAATATTCTGATTTGTATACTCAGGCATTTATAATTTAAATTCCAGAAAACAAAATGTAATGGTCTTCTAATTTTGCTGCAGGAGGCATTACATTTTTGTGAATAATGATTCTGCACAGTAAAATAGAAATAAAATTTTGTTGTAAGAGGCAACCAATTTTTCCTGAAAATGTTCCATGTATTAAATTGAGGACAAAAGTGATTTTTTTGATGTTGTATTTGATAGTAAAGTTAAGCATTTATTATATAGTGGATTACCAATTTATATGAAAGAAATAGAAAAATTTTTTAGAGTTTGAATTTTGAAGACAGTAAATAAGTAACAAGAAGAAGGAATATTGTATAGGAGGAAAACTTTTATAGACTTAAAAGACATTCATTAACATTTCTCTTTACTGTTATAAAAGTTAAATATTTGAACACTTAAACATGTTAGAGCAATAACCTAAAAATTAGAAGTTACCAAAAAGTAAAATTTAATTAATTGTAAATCATATTTAAAATGAAATCGTGTTTAAGTTGTCAAGATGGTTTCTTCCCAAGGTTTGTCTACTTTTTTTCAGAGGAGGAACATTAAGTAATGTGAATGTAGTTGTTTACAAAATAATGAAGTTGTAAATTTGTTTTTGTTACATTTGGATGTTGAAATTGTTGAATTCATTTCACTTTTGGGTACTTACTAATGACATTCAGTCACTTTCAGATTTTGGAATAGACTTATTGCACGTTTTTATTATTAGGTGAATTTAATAATTTGCACATTTATAACTTAGTTCTTTAAAAGTAAGTGATATTAGCATCTAATTTAACTAAAACAGGAAGATGGTATTGAAAAGTTAAGAAACTCTATAATTAGACTCTTATTTATGACATTCAAAATAGTTATTTTCCTTTGAAGAGCTAAGGAGTCATTCTGAAATGTTATGTTATGCTATGTTAATAATGATATAAATAAATATATTATATTTAAAAAAATGATAAGTTAGGTAGGTACTTTTAACCCCCATAAGGGTGTCGTTTTCAAATGGTAGTTGGAAACATGAAAAGAAGTCTGATTTCTAAAACAACATAGGGATAAAAATTATTGGATCAACTTGAAGTTATCATTGAAACTATTTGAAGTTATTTTCCTCTGAGAAAAGCCATTGTTAAGAATAATAGTATAAATTACATGTACTATTAAGAATGTCAGTAGCAAATTCAAAGGCAAACAAGGAAGAAACAACCCTGACATTTTAATAATAGAGATTGAAAGTTCTGAAGAGTGAAGAATGGTCACTTGTCATAAGTTGCACCTATTCTAAACTCAAAAGGCTATAGAGTATAGAAGTGAGATAGGAAAAAAAATGAGAGAGTAATTGAGTTATTTTTGATAAATTTGTTCCTCTCAGGTTCATGAGACAGCATGGTTTGAAGATTTATCAAACTGGAAATGAAGTTATTGTATATGATAATGTCCAATTGAACTTTTTTTTGCTACTGATTACCATGGTATTAGAGGTATTGAAAAATAATGTGTTTCTGTATTTGTGTGAATCAACTTTGAATGTTACATGTGTATTGTTTTTAAAATTCAATATTAAAATGAGAAATTTGAAATCAAAAGCTGAACAAGAATTTAAGGTAAAGTTTTGCACACTTTAAGAAAATTGTTTTTCTTGCTTACTCCTACTTTTTAATTTCCAAGTTTTTCAGTTTTACATGCTTATATATGTGTCTTGAACGCAGGCGTTCCATTCACATGAACTTCTTTCTTGAATGAATTTCAAATACTAGTATTTCATCAGCGAAAATCTTAAACATGGAATATAGAAGTACTTGTTTGTGTGTGTTGTAGTTTTTATACATACCATTTGTCAATATTTTAATTTTTCAGAAAGTTATTATTTCCCACTAGTAGCTGGTTTTGATTGTTAATTGCAACATGCCTTGTGTACATTACTGTAGCAGTTTTATAAATAAAATATGATTTGCTAAAAGATTTATTTTTCTTCAAAGGTCAAGTATCTAAATGAAGTAAGTATTTGGACATGTCCCTTATTCCCCAAATTTTCAAGAACCTATGTCCAGAAGTTTTACCATAATTTCATTTTAAACTAAAGACACTTTCAGGAAAACATAATGATATATGTACGAACGGGCAGACGTGTCATTGATCCGGTGATGGTGGGACGTAGAGACGAGACAGGATCTTTTTTACTTTCCCGTATACGTACGTATATACTGAGTAATATTCGTAGTATAGGGAAAGTTATGTTATGGTGCGGAAAATCGATTTCGAGATTTTTCCAAAACGTTCGTCCGTCTGTCAGTCTGTGAACAACACTAGAACCTAAACCATAAGTATGATTTCTTCCAAAATGGATATTCCCCGGTCGATCTGCGTCCATTCGAGGCGCCGCGATTTTGAAAAACAGTCTTCAAAATTTGGGGGTACTTTACATGAAGCTCTCCAAACATTTTCAAAATTTTCTCAAGAACGGCCCCAATTTTTTTTAAATTTCTTGTAAGAATAGAGTAAAACACACTTATGAAGGTGGCGTAGGTCTGATTTTCATGGTTAACTCTGAATTTCCGAAAATTGCAATAGTTTGAATTTTTTTCGGCGTCTTTCTACAATTACAAAATTAAAGATAGACTTTTCCTTCAAATAAAATTTGTTTCTCCAAAGTGAGTTCTTTCATTAGGGTCATGTGCATATTTTGAAAATTATAGTAGTTCTCGCGCAATATTGCGTGCAATATGTGCAATTTTAAAAAATTACAAAAACAAGAATTTCTCAAAAACGGCTCCAAATTTTGTCTTTAAACTTTTGGTGAGGATAGTGCCTAACGTGCTCTAAGAGATGACATAAACAGCATATTGCTCTATTCTTTTGTTTTTCAAAAATTGTAAAAATAATTTTTTGAGTTGTCCCTCACGTCGTTAATATTTACATTAGCGACAATTTGTTCACAATATTATGTTTACGAGTACACGTGCTTTAAATAATTTCCAGTAAACTTTCTCATGGACTCAACGGTTTTGTGTGAAAACTAGCTCAAAATTCGGCATTTTCAGAAACGCTCAAACGCCATTTTCTCAAGGCCGATATACACGTTATAGTTTTCGTGTATATTCCTCATGTAGTCCAGACTTTACGCTTTCTACATGAGAAAATTATGAATATGTTTGTATTTTTTCGTGTAGAAAGCATACAGTTTGACTCCAGCGCCCCTAGCGGCAGAATTGTTCACAAATGGTAATCGGCCATGTCGATTTTGTGGTTAGGTGTGTGAAGGTGCGATTGTATGAAGTAATATATTGTGATAAACTACTTCTTTCCTTAACCCTGCCTTCCAATTTTTATTCTTTATGCCCCTCATGGCTAATTAAGATCAGTTTTTTCATCGACATAGATGAAATTATCATCATTTTTGTTCAAAGGGTTGAGGAAGGAGAAAGAGGAAAAGTGGTATATGGAAAACCACACACCTCACACACACACACACACACACATTCACTCAACCACATTTACACGTCACCCTAGTGCTCAGCATGAAAAGCTCCGTCGCACGTTAGGTGGTGTTTAAGACGACTGAGCACCACCACCAGGGGAAGAAGGACCCACCTGGGGGGCGTCTCCAATGATGATGGACGGAGGGGAGCGCTCAGAGTCACCACTGCCCAACGAGAAGGAAGTGTGGGCTTTAAAAATGTCGTAGGAGCGCCTGACTATCGCGCTGATCATCAGTTTCCTGAGATGGTATTGGAAATCTGAATGCACTAGGTCTTTTAAGGCGCGGTCGTTCTGGGGGTCCCATGCGCCTTTGGCGCCGATGACAATGGGAAGAATCTGAACGTCAGACACCCCAGGACATGAAAGGATCTTTTGCCGAAGTTCGGCGTACTTTCTCAGCTTTTCTTTTCGAGCTGTTGCCAGAGCCCCCTTGCCCCCCTCAAAGGGGATGGTAACGTCAAGGATGCGAATGGATCTGGCGCTCCCACTCCGAAGGACGAGATCGAGGCGAAGACTTTGCTCGAAAAAGGCTTCATCCTCGGCGAGGACAATCCATTTGTTAGCCGTAGAAGCCATTTTAATCTGGTTAACGATATGGTCATGTCTTGCCCTGATCGCAGGAAGATTATGCTCACAGTGGTCAAGAACATGAGCCAGAGATTCGGGCCACATCTGAGAAGAATTCAGCTTCTGGCAACCGAAACGACAACCATTCTCGTCATTGGTGACTTAGGCGCGTGCCGCCCTAAGCCCTCGAGTAAGGTTTAGGCGCGCTCTACGCACCCAATAAAAATTCGCGTGCCGGAGAGGACCGGTACGCAGGAAGAGCCCGAGAGTGATCGTGAGCTGCGCGCCCTTGGTCGGGCTGAGCCTTCCAAAGGGCCAGGTGCTTGTCCTGCTGGAGGAGGCGCAGCTTGCGAAGGACCGATTTCCTTTGATGCGGACGAATGGGTTGGTAAGTGGGGGGGCTGGGCCGTATCGGGGACTAATGTGGGGACGAGACAGCCATGCACTTCCCTAAAAGCCCAACAGATGTCGAGCTGTTTAGAGGCGTGTCTGGCGTCCGACCAAAGGGACTTACGTCCCATTCGATGGGGACGTAAGGGACGTCAAGATCATAGCCAGAACGCACGCATAGAAATACCATCACTGACAGTACTCGGACGACGCAATTCAGTTGTTTCCCACTAGATATCTGAATTGAAACCACAAGACGATTTATTTTTTCCGAAAATAAAAATACTAGGATCAAAACTTGCGCCAGGAAAGACTCTCCGCACCGAGCCAAATCAGGGCCTCCTGTTACCAGCGTAATTTCTGTTGCTAGAACTTTCACCAGGAAGGTGCCATTGCGGAGAGACTTTCCTGACGCACTGTAGTTGTCCGACTTAGTATTAGAACTTGCCAATGTAGGGCGAAATCTGAATTTCTATATCGTGAACCATTTAGAAATTATTGGAGGGAGAGAGCACAGCCGTATAACTAACGGAGGTCCGCACCTTGTAATGGCCTAGCCAGGTGCACCCCCCCCTTCCGGCCAGTTTTTTGTTAACACTGAAAGGGAACATTTCCTCCTCTATTCCTAGGCATTTCCTATCCGTAAAAGAGTTTTATACGTAATCGAATGTCTCCTTCTTCTGAATGCCCTTTCTTCTCCCTCTCTCTCTCTCTCTCTTTCTTTCTTCTCGGAGGCCCTCAAAGGTTGCCTTTACTTGAAAAGAATCTTTCTTTTACAAGTTCTTTTCACATCAAGGCGTGCTTCTGTCCACAAGTGGTGCTGCCGATGACGCCTTCCAAAATGTTTTGTTTTACGACGCGTTGATTGATTCCACATAGTGCAAATAACTCGTAAGGTAAAAAAGTAGACGACTTCCACAACACTAAGTAGGCTACATCCCAAGAAGAATCCGGCTGTACCTCCATAAGAAACTGAAAATGAAATTTTCAAGTTGCATTTGCAAAAAGATTGAATATGTAGTAGAGTTACTTTAAGGACTTACCTAAAAGATCTTCAATGCCAAATAAAATATTCTTAGTGAATCGGGTTCGACTGAATGTTGATAATCCGTAAGTTATAAAAACAGTTCTTAACAGTGTTCTGAAAGAAAAAAAAACAACGTTTATGTGTGTGATGTAATGTACTTACAGTTACACCATCCGGTAGTTCAGAAATAATTAAGTTTTTACGGATCAGATGCTTCTCCGCGGCTCTCTTCGGAATCTTCTAGAGTGTACGTGACGACGTCGCACGGTTGAGTGCACTCACACACTAATTTCCGATCATCAGAAAATAGATTTATGAGTTGGTTGACATGGTGCGACAAACAGGCTAGACCTTTTGCGTTGCAAACTTCATTTCCTCCTGCAAAACAGTGTAAGATTCGAATATTTAACTTCAGATCTCCATTTTTTGTTAATGTACTTGTGTCGATTTAAGAATACTGCATCACCTAACGAGTTATAAAAGAATGGTGCGCAACCGCATAGTCGCACTGCTAAACGACGACGGCAAAACATCAGACAGATGTTGTAACTGCTGACCGGCAAACCATTCAGAGGCTCTGTTCTCAGGAAGCAATGCCTCTGAGAAGTTGATAAAAGATGCACTGCAGGCTCAGAACGTATTTCATGATTCATATAATCAATTTTCTTCATACTTCCCATTACAACGGATTGAAATTTGTTTGAAGCATCTGGTACGTCATACGGTGAATGTATGGTTATCTACGGAAATAAATTAGATTATTTTATGTTTATAAATTTATTACATTAATTCCTAGTAGAACTTATTTTTTTGAGAACTTCTTACTCTTCTTTCTTCTTACTGAAGAAAAAGTAAAGTAAGTTTATAGTGTATACTTTTCGTTTTCAATTGTGTCGTAAACTGGGGTGAAATAATCCACTGCAATGTTTCTGATATTATTCAAAGATTCCGCCACGCTTGTTAACCCATTACTGCCCACCGCATGTTAAACCAACCACCGTTTGTTTTACATCGGCCTCTCCCTCTGACTTAACCACAGGCTTATAGCAGCTAAGCACGGTTCTAGATGGATTCGAATCGACCCAAGCCATATGTACACCCTGTCCAGGAATCTACAATGACTTAGTGATCTTGGCTAAACCAAATCTGGCATTCAAGAATGAAAAAAACTTGCTAGGATGTCTACATCTACTGAAGAAATAAATTTCACAGAGTATTGCAAAAGAAGCAAATTTAAGTTGACCAGAAGTAAGCGTATGATATATCATACGATGGGTTGTAACGGGTTAATTTTCTGACTTGTGTCAGCGATGTATGATCTTAAATTTCCAACCTCTCCAGTTTCGTGTATCTTTAGAATCCATTACATTCAATCTTTGAAGGTCAGATAAAAGTATGTTATGATTGGAGAACCTTCGAGAAAAAGTAGGTCTTGGGATGTGAGAGGTAGCAAATAGGCAAGGAAACAATAGCAGCAAAAGTAATAACCATTATTTAGATATTATTGTTTTCCTTCTTTGTGGTTATAAAACAGAGTTAATTAGTTTTTATGAAAAATTAAATATTCCAGAGGTGAAATTATGACAAGTTACGATGATGTCAAAGGACAATATGGGAGGATCGGTCAGTGAAGTCAATGAAATAAATCAATTAATCCCCGAAACTAATGCGAATTTCTCGCCTCTGATGATATGGGATAGGAGGCAGTGTTATCCAGTCGGGAGCTTGAGTTTGTGAAATAGGACCTCGTTCGCCCGTGCCGTTATATATATATATATATATATATATATATATATATATAATATATATATATATATTATAATATATAATTAATAGAAAACGTGCTTCGCTCAACGGACCACTTGTAAGGTTATCGATACAATATTTAGGGTTCTTTGATTAATATTTGACGTGGAGATGCTCGGCATATTTGCATCCCCTGATGTTACGCCATTGCTATTGTGCATCTTAAAAGCAGGTATACCTGAATATCCGCCTCGATTTTCAACATGGAAAAAACATTCGGCATTCAATTCTTGACAGTAAACCACGTTTTCTTCAATCAATCCCTTATTCCTGTTCATTGATCGGAGAGACCTGAAATCAAAGAAAACCATTCAGTTTCAATTAAAAGTGATAAAGCAAAGATTCATTCGTATCAATCAATGCCACATATATAGGTGGTGGTGTACAAATGCATTATACAAATGAATTATTATACCGAGGCGTCAAATGGTGAGCGATTGCTGAAGATACGGAGTAACAAAATCCTAGTTCTCCGAAAATGGGAGTGTGATATAGCTCCTTCCCAGACACAGTAGACGATGATCCCATTAGATTATTCTGTACCTATAACAATCACATTCCTTTCATAACGTTTCAGTAATAATATGAGAACACAATAAAGAAAATAATGAGCATGCAATCAATTCATTTAACATTTTAATTTGTTACGAAACAAGTTGTTAAGACCAAGATTAAAAACGCATATTTTGAAGCATTCGTAATGCTAGGAAAGTGTTTCATATGTATTCTAAGTGAGATGTTTTTAGTAGCATTAGATTTTACGTCGGAATAACACGTTTTAAACGCCCACACATGCTCATTCAGTTCTACCCGACCGAGCCAACACGACACCTAACCCTCCGATGGGCACGCAGAATCTTTTGTGGGGAGACCCCACAAATACTTGTAATGAATAAAGTATTTGTAACTTCGTCATCACTGTTCGACATACTTTTGTTTTAGTATTTTATGCAGTATACACGTATGATGATTTAAGTTTTTCCCGTGGCATAAACTTGCCTGAAACATAACTCGTCGGATGAGCCCTTGGGGTCTCTAAAGGCCCTTTTGGAAACTCCAGTTCACTGTTGTCTTGAATACTTACATTTAGTTGTTATGACTCAGATGTATATCAATTGTCTTTTGTTGGGAATGTACAACGTTACGTGGCCAACGAACGTTACGTGGCCTTTCGTTGGCCACGAACGTTATCGCAGCGACCTTTTTTCAAATACTAAATATTTGATTGTTGGAGGCTTGAATTCGACACCAATTGTTTGTAATATTTTCATTTCCTTTTTTCGTGTATTCTTCTTCGACATCAGACTTGTAACGCGCCTGACTTCTAAGTGAGGAAACTATTTTGATATCGGACATCATCGGATATCATTTCTGATGTCGGACTTCATAGACATTGATGGACAACGAGTTCCAGCTTGAAGCTTTTCGTGCCAACTGATGTTGGATAAGGCAAGCAATGGTAAAGAACATACTAGATCTACTTCTCTTTGCACTAATAACGAACGAATCTCTTAGCAGTAATAACGAACATTTGCCCTCGAATAGCCATGAAGAAAGTGAATATGATGTGGAAGAGAGAGTTTAACGTGACTTGTGATGGCATACATCATTTCTAATAAAATCAAAATAAAACAACGCAAAATGGATATAGCGAGGACGCGGTCATGCGGTGCTGGAACGATTTTCCATACCTTTGCAAGTCACAGAACTGTAATAGTTCCATGGGAGGAAAACAATAGTTTATGGCATCTTCGAAAAAAGAACGACCAGACCATTCACTTGTGACCCGTGGGAAGTGATCGGTTCGGTGTGACCGACTACGACGAAACGAATAATGACGGAGGGTTGAGTCATCAGAGAATTAAAATATATCACATGGACACGATCAAGAAACAAGACTGACCCCCGTTTGGTTGAACGAAAGTTCGACATTGAACGAGAGACAAAACGAAGGGTCGATCGATAGAATTGCCACATTTGCATCCCGACCTACGGACAAAAACAACAGATTATACTTGGGTTTTTATTTC
Organism: Acheta domesticus; assembly: GCA_031308135.1. Lineage (NCBI taxonomy): Eukaryota > Metazoa > Arthropoda > Insecta > Orthoptera > Gryllidae > Acheta > Acheta domesticus. The sequence continues at coordinate 128,473,533 of JAHLJT010000631.1, read as the reverse complement.
TTGGCTCGTGAGGTCTTGTCTTCACTATGGAATATTTCACGTATTTCGCGTCTTTGTCGGTCGTGCCGCTAGGAATCGCATAAGTCGCATATTGATCGATACAGTCGCGTTCCTAGCGGCACGACCGAGAAAGAGGCTAAATACCGTGAGATATTACACGGTGAAGAAAAGTCCCCTCGAGCCAAGAAATAAAAACCCAAATATAGGCTTGTGACAGGATCGTAGCGACGCCTCCACCAATTGTAACACGCGAGCAGGAGGATGGAGATGATATTGCGTTAGTCGCTGGAAGGATCGTGAAGTCGTGCTCGTTTGGACCGTCACTTTAAGCAGTAGTCTGGTCTTAGCTTAGACACACTGTGAGATACTAGGTCCGATTAAATTAAGAAGATGATTGACATTTGTGAGTGGAGGGGAGCGACGTTGCCAGGTCGCAAACCACTGAGGCACGTGTTACCGGGACACGAAAACAAACACTTCAAAAAATACGTGTAAAAGTGTAAAAAAAATACGACAAAAGCCTAACCTCAACGCAACTCATCACAACACAGTACACATTGCGCGCGCAGCACAGGCAGAAAACGCGGGCGGCGCGGCGGCAGGGAAGTCGCTGTGCGATGCTCAAATGTTCCCCGTGTTCGGCAGTGGCAATGGCAGTGGCAGTGGCAGTGGCATGGCAATGGCAATGGCAATGGCAATGCTCAAATGTTCCCCGTGTTCGGCAATGGCAATGGCAGTGGCAGTGGCAGTGGCGATGCTCAAGTGTTCCCCCGGTTCGGCAGTGTACATCATTGCAACTGAGCGACCTGACACGTCACGTTTTGTTTCTCTGGTTGGCAGCTGCCATGGATACGAGAGAGGCGTCCTGACGTCACACAGAACTGTCAATCACCTTCTTAATTTAATCGGACCTTATTGCGCGCCACAGCAGTTCGAAACGCGCAGTGCGACCACCGCGAAGAGTAAATGACCGAGGTAGAATCTCAGGTTTACGAAGGCGTGTATGCCGCTGAATGACGAGTGCTGAGGAACCGCGCGACCTGGCAATCCACTCTGTCACTCTGATAGACCACTAAAAGACCACTGGCATTAGCAGGCACCGCCAACTCGGAAGGCATCTCGCCCCAAGGGAGGCGTCGCGTCGGTGGAAAAGGGACGGGCAACGCAGGTTAGCGTCCTGCGCACCATCCCCCTCCTCTACAAGGGGGAGTTCACGGGAGTAAGTAACCTGAATCTGTGATGAAAGAAATCAATATTTCACTGAAAAAATAAATGAGATCACTCTCTCCCCATTCTGTAAAACGGAGCCTAACGACTAAGTGGTGAGATGAGCCACCAAATGATTGAATTCAACATGGAAGGTGATATGAACTGTCACTTCAAATGCGAGTGAAGTTTGCAACCAAAGATTTCTCCTGAAATTAGAAGTGACAATATTAATAGTAGTTTCATGTATTTTGGGCTTAGTGACATTTCACTCTACATCAACCGTGTATCTAAATTGATAATTATCACATAAACCTAGTATTTGTAAAATAACAAGTCTCGAGTATCAGTAACTGTTCCTGCTCTCCAACGCTTCCCAAGTGGTCTGGGATAAGCGCAATTCAACATCCCTGCGAATAAGTCAACTCTTGTCTCATGCCTACTGCGGGCTATAAGAAAGGAATCACGGATGTTCTGCGGTTAGCGTTAAAGACGTGGCATCGCACTGTAATGAGGTGGAAGGCAGCGAATCTGTAATGAAAGAAATCAATATTTCACTGAAAAAGGAATGAGATAGACCACGCCATCGTCGTCGCGGAACATTATTCGAGAAGCCGAACGACCATATTCGCTAAAAAAATGCTCGTGTTTTTTGTCGTAACTTCGGCGCTTTCGGGATTCGGTGAAACACGAGTCGGGTAAAACTATCACGGGCTGCTAACACCACGCCCCTCGCAGGAGGCACGGCCTGGGGAGATTGCATGTTATAATAAATAACATACAGGTTATCTAAAAATATAATGATATTTATTTTATTTGGGGTGTACAGTATTGTGGATGGAGGGTGCTAACCTACGTATCAATCCTAATCTTATATTAATCTTACAAATTACTATTTACATTTGAAGTATTGTGTCCGCATATGTGTTCGGGCGTACTCCTAACTCCAAAACATAACAAAAGTCTCGTATGACCATGTCCTTCGTTACGGAGTTAATAAATTAACTTCAGACTTAACTTCCTTCATTACAGGTTATTGTAGTATTTGTTTTGTTTTCTCTGATTGTCTTTATTGTGTATTTATCTTCACAGTAAGATTCATCACAACACAAGGTTTATTCAATGAGAGAAATGTGGCAGATGCACTACGTTTTCGGCCTAGAAGATGAGAATTTGTTCGTAGCACGTCAATTTTATGCAGAAAGGTACTTTAGGAGGCAAGTTAATGCTTTGACACGTTGGAGATGGTAGGGATATAGAAAGGCTTCACGAAGAATTTTCCAGATGATCATGTGACCAACGCCATCTCTTCTTGCAATACTTCTTGTTCTTGGTGGAGGTTCATCCAGAGTGCGAAGGACTCGTAACCCAAGCGCACAGGCTCTTACTCTCGTGGTCTCCCAACATCTGAAACTCTCTTTACAAGTGAACCTGTCTCTAGCACGCGATGACAGAGCGTGTGATCGTTTTTTCACAAATTTATGGACACATACAGTAAACCTTCGTTAGCGCAAACTCGCTTAACACGAATTTCGCCTTAACACGAACAAAACTTCGGCCCCGGCAAGGGATTATGGTAATACGGACATTTATAGTGCGTTTTTTCTAACTGCCTCTCTATGGCCGCGATGGAATATCACACGGCATTTCGCGTCTCTGTCCTGCCGCTAGATGTCCATGAAAACGAGCACTGTTTGATACGGTCGCGATCATGCGATGTCTAGCGGCACGACTGAGGAAGATACAAAATACCGCGATATATTCCATCGTGAAGTTAGGCCTTGAGAGGCTTGAGTTAGAAAAATCGCACTATATAGTACTCGGATAACACGAATTTTTATTACATGAACTCCGAATATTTTGGTCCCTTGGAATTCGTATTAATGAGGCTTCACTGTCTTTAGATACATTCTCGATAATCTACTAGATATTTGCTTACTACGTACATACTTACAGATACGGCTATTTCCTCCATATCGAAACCTCCGTGATTCAACCGCGAGTCATTCTCGAATTCCCTGAATACGGACAGAGTCTCAAAAGAAATATTTGCCACTGCGGACACGAATTTTTTGAATAATTTTGCGTCATCTGGTGCCGCATTGGTCCAAATCCTTTCAATAAGAAACAGATGAATTACTATATGAACATTCCTATCGGTCATTTTATGTATTATCATAAATTTCTTTAATTTCGAACTCGATTCTAGAAAATTAAAGTAAATTTGAAATTTTGATCTTGTGGCTGGTGTTTTCGCTCAAGTAATCTTCAATGAATTATACGGGATGAGGACACTGAAATACGGTCCTTTTAAGCCTGAAAATAATGTATAACTTGGATATTGCTGCCAATTGTGTTTATTTGTTACATTGTTGAACGTGAAAGTTCATTTAATTTGTATTAATATTAATTCCTTCTAATTCAATTACACATAAAGCCAACTTGAATAGTTGGATATCATACTGGTCTTGTTTTCTATAGAAGGAGCAGTTACCCCCAAAACATCATGAAGTCGCGCAGAAGAGACTAAGAAATGTTAGCACATTATTAATATGGATGACAAATTGAGCCTTGATTTAATTTTCAATTACACAGTAATTTAAATAACAAAATCTTTGATCTATACCTAAGAGCAGAAGCATTAAAGTGCTATGGAAAAGAATAGTGTGAAGGTAATTGAAATACATAGATTGAGCAAAGTGCATTAACGGCCGCCATGTATAACTAGTGTACATACTAGTACATACTTTCTGGCCCTATACAAACTAGTATCTACTAGTACAAACAGTACATACTTTCTGGCCCTTAGTCATAGTTACGTACTATTTTTATTAAGCGGCGGACTTATAGGCACGAAAATGCAGAAATAGGTAGGCAAAATAGGCATTTAAAATGTAAAATAGGCATTTAAGAAGGTACTATAAATGTTTCTTATTCTTATTTATGTATTTATGCAGAAATGATCTGAAGTAGAAACAATATACAGTGGCGGCAGCTTATTAGCGACTCTGACAGTTCAATGCGCTGTTGCCGCACATTATTACGCACGTGGCACCACCTACGCGACAGATAAATGAAATATCAAAACACTAACACATACTGACAGGCTATGACACGTCTTGGTGTCACGTTCATAACCTTCGCCAAAGCCGAACCACATCGCCTCTGCGACATCGTGTGAGTCAGATAAACGTCGAAGCGGATAGCTGGCTGTGAGAAAGTAAATAAATACGCACAGCTGATTGCTTCAGAGCAGGTCACATGACGCACCACATCACGTGGCGACGGAACTGTCAGAGTCGCTTATACGCTGCCGGTGTTATAGGCATGTTTTAAGACAATAAATTAATGCTATCCTTTATAATAGGACATTCATGCTCACCTCCGTACAAGTTCTTCTACCTTCGATTCATTTGCACGTTGTAATAGACAGTATGTTGCTGCCGGAAATGTTACATTCCAGTCAAAATGGTTTTTCTCTAAAGACACCACTGTCGGATTGTTGTAATAACGTTCTAAATTTGCTGCGATAATCCATCCCGCATAACAAAACACTGCAGTTGTTATGATAGTCCAAACAATTCTGAAAAAGACACTTCTTTGAAATATTTTATATTTCGTTTTATAAAAGTTTTTTTTTATTTGTGTACTTGTCTCCAAACAAAGAAATGAGGTCATGCAAATTTGATTTATAACACGCGGTTTGATTGCATTTTACCGGCTTCTTTAATAAACTCTGATTATTTATTTTTCAAAGCAGCGGAAACCTAAGAGTCTTGTGAGGCTTTGAATGGGTCTCGTGAAGAGAAAATACGAATAACAAAAATGTGCATTGTGCTTAATAGCTACCGTGATGCAACGGTAGTTGACAATTGGGAAACATGAAAAGTATTTACACGCAATTGTTACATTTCCAACCATGACCAGGAAGTGAAATTTATAATAAATTTGTTTTTCACAGGTAAGGGCATATTCTTATGTGAACTCCACTTCTTTTGGCTGTGTCAAGCTGGTACAACCACTATAGCACAATCACACCAAACCAAATGGAATATATAGTATTCATTTATTACGAATTTATTACCCCCAAAATTAAATTTATTACTCTTGCCATTTATGAAAAAATAGTGGTTGTGCTGGCGTGACTGTGAAGCTAGCACAACCAAATTTTAAAAGTTGGCAAAATCGATTCAAACTAATACAAATATTTAGTACTCATTTATTACTAATTTATTACCCCAAAATTAAGTTAATTACTCTCCCCGTTTATGAAAAATAAATTATTAAACACATCGAAGATATGCAACCTGCATGATACCATGCCAAATCTACAAATACTATTATAGAGAGAATCAACTATCACAATCGAACGAAACCAAGAACATAATTAAATACACATTATATACTACTTTATTACTCCAAAATATAAATTTAATACTGTTACCGTTTTTGAATAAAATATTGTTAGAATCTGAATCATAGTTATTCATCCATCCCAGAAATTCAAATATGGTTATAGAGAGAGCCAACGAGCACAATCGAACCAAACCCAGAACATAATTATATACATATTATATACTAATTTATTACTCTAAACACATTTATTACTGTTGCCGTTTATGAAGAAAATATTGTTAAAAACTGAATCATATTCAACCATGCCAGAAAGCTTCTCTCATTGCTTGTGAAATCCCATCGACTAGAGTTCGTATGTAAACGAGCCTGCGCCGGCCGAACAATTGACAGACGCGCGGCCGCGCGCGGCCTAAAAATTCACAGACGGGTTATTGTTATAATTTTGTGACAAACAAAATAGCCCGCTGCAAAATCACTGCGCTTCAGACAGGCGGATGCGTCGTGTAAATTATAATTTGCAATTTTGTATATGATTTCTTTGTTCGTTTTTACATTCGATCTTTTGTTACATTACGTTTTTACATAGACATTTACACATTAATCGTTAAAGGAATAATTTCTTTTCTAATATTGGAAGTAAAAATTGCTAGTTCGACAATGCATTGACAATGCAGGAACGCAACAATTGAATTCCGTTCCGCTGTCGCGAATTTCTGTGCTTCTTGATTGAGCTGTATGAGACTTCTTTTTCCAATACAAGTTTACAAAACTTTTGTATTATATTTTTATGCAGTTGTGGAACTCACGTAGTTTTGACAACACTGCGATGTAAACAGTGAGTTGTTCGCACTGTGTAAGATATACAGGTGTGTTCACTCCCAGTCTAAAACTGAAGCTTAGGTGAGGCTAGTTCTCACAGTTCTCGCATTTTAAGTCCTGCGATCTTTGGGTCTCATTTGGGCAAGGTCGTGATTGGTCGTGTAATGTGTAACAGCCACAATTCAAGGTCGTCATCTTAACCCATTAAGTACCAGCGTCCTCATTTGAGGACAGTGAAATTTTTTATTATTTCATTACATTATAAATTGTATCATTATTTCATCACATTGTTGTTTGTCAACACCGCAAAGATTCATTCAACAGATATAAACGTTTCTTATCGCTCAGATTTATATTCTTGTAGTTTTTCTAGCTTTCTAAGTTACTGCATTTTATACTTTGTGTTGATAAGATATTTGATTATATCTACTTTTCTAAATTTGGGTGAGTTGCTAAACTGACTACATAGTGTTAGTTTGTGCTCGTACTTTACGAAGAATATAAAATTGTGCAGTTATATGATTCAATGTTTTCGGGACGTTGATATTTTAGTGCCATCCTCATATGAGGACGCTGGGACTTTATGTTATACAATTTTGTCGTGAAGGGAAGAACTTGTAAAAGAGTTGGAATTTGCATTTCATGTTTTTTTTTCGAAAAATGATGGAGGGAAACAAATCTGAAACAAGGAAAAACGACGAAAATTTTTAGAACAAATTTTGACTTTGTTGATCCTAGTGTACAGTGCGATTTTTATAAAGCTGCCTCTCAAGTCCCTTCTTCACGATGAAATATATCGCGGCATTTCGCGTCTTTCTCGATCGTGCCGCTAGATGTCGCATGATTGGTCATGTGACTGCTTGATCATGCGACATCTACCGGAACGACCGAGAAAGACGCGATTTTTATAAAGCTGCCTTTTCAGTCCCGTCTTCACGAAAGAATACATTGTGGTTTTTCGGTCGCATGATCGCTATCGTATCAAGCACTGCTTGATCATGCAACATCTAGCGGGATGGCCGAGAAAGACGCGAAATGTCGCGTTAGTTTTCATCGTGTAGACGGGCCTCCAGAGGAAGCTTTTTTAAAAATCACACTATAAAAGTTCCAAGAATCTGCAAGAAAAAGTACCAGTTTTGTCTTCTCCATAAAGCGTGCTGCCTAACGTAAGACTTGATAGAAAAAGACTCATTATCACGAGGATTGCTTACGCACAATAGCAGCCACCATGTATAAGCAAGCCTCGCAAATATTTTGCTAAATGCAATATTACTCTCAGTGTGGAATGTTTTGGTCTATTCCACTTCAAAAAGTAAAGTAGATTTTTATGAAATTACTTTTGTACTATAAATTTAGCTGAGTACAAGATCATTTTCGGAAATATGTTTGTAGTAGAAGTTTGTTCAATTATGACCATCCAGTTCTTTTTTGAAAATATTCTTTTGGTATAATCGTATTTGCTTTGTTGATACATTACAATAACTTATGTAATTGTTGTTTAATTATTTTATTTTATTTTTGTTTTATATTTCAAAAAGTAGTTACTAAAATTCGAATCCAGTGGGAATAAACATTTGTCATGAGGACTTATTTTTATTATTGCGGAAACGTCCTCATATGAGGACAGCCTTCCACACCTACCCAAATTAATAATTTGTATTAATTTCGATAAAATTAAATAGCTAGCACCCAATTGAGATGATTTTTTGAATTTCATTAAAAAAGGTCCAGTAAAAATAATTTGGGACTTAATAGGTTAAGATGTATATCGTACACCGCGACCCAAACCGATCGTGCGTACCGTACGGACAAGCGAGGAAGTAGCCTCAAACTGGCTTCAGAGAATTTGCCCCCAAGGCGGCTAGTTAACACACCTATATATCTTGTGCAATATTTCAATTCTAAAGTGCAATATTTCAATTCTACGTAGCTGCTTCCAATAATACGGGAAAGTATATGCTGTTGTAGCACCACTAGTTTCTTCGTTTGTATCCGAACAATGCACATTTTCCCTCAGTGATATTCAGGAATATTTACGCCTTCGACTACCCATAAGGACAAGCTTCATAACGTTACAAATCAACAGAATTACCTCCTTAGCACGAATTTCGCCGTAACACGAACAAACTTCGGTTCCGGCAAGGGATTACGGTAAAACGGACATTTATAATACTCGGTTAATACGTATTTTAATAATACGAACTCCCATTATTTCGGTCCCTTGGAATTCGTGTTAATGAGGGTTTACTGTACAATGTGTTCACAAAATAATTTTATTGTTACATGTATACATATGTATTTGTATTTTGTACGTGTATACGTATCTTACGGATATGTGTTTGTATTTTGGATGAATGTGTGTTTAGATAAGTCATTTTATTTGTATTTTCTTCCCCGTCTTAACCTCAGAGGTAAGTATATCGGTAAAAAGAGTTTTGCGTAATTTTCGAGTTTCGTCGCAGTGTTTATAGTAATGGAGTCTATTTGGGCTGCGTGAAGAATTTTACCGAGCGTCTGCGCATGCGCATTTCGAGTTGCGCTCGCGCAAAATCTGAAAAGTAGCGCACACTAAGGAGCTTCTGACAGACAAGTCGTGGAATTCGGTTCCAGGATTGGCGCAATTTAGCTACAGCGCTGCACTCTTTCATCGCAATTGGTATAACTACTTAGATTAAAGTATAGTCTTAAAAGTAAAACGTGTAAAATGCAAATCATCTGAAACGGTAAATGGTTACTTGGAGCTTAAGCTATCACACCATATAGAAGAACGTTTGATGGAACTGATCCGCGCTCTGATTCGATAAAGACTGTTATTATTCACATTCCATTAATTCTACAATTTGCAGTTTTCTTCTTTTGTATTCGAAGAAAGATTTTCTCTTTAGTGGCATCTCTTTGTTGTGCTTACTGATTGTACTCACCATAATAATTTATGTGTATTCAATTTTTTTTAAGAGAAATCAATTTTTAAATCATGTATTTTGATGTATAGAAATAACAAATTCATCATTGTTTCGCAGTTATGAATATTTATTATTCTACCATTATTCCACCTGTAATTCTTAAAATTACCTAAATGTATACATTTAACACTAGAAAATATGAAGGAAAAAAGGCATCTTCAAACATTATCAAAATTGCATGTATTTAAATATGTATAATTCGTAAAATTTATAATATGAATAATTTTATTGATGTAACATGAAGACTCCTTTTCGGTAATTTAAATCTTATTTTTATGACATCTGAAAATGCAAATATCGCTCATTTTTACTTATTACAATTCATACTGCAGAAGTTATCAGCCTGTTAATGAATTAATTTTCGAATATTTAATCATTTTGTTCAAAAACTCATAGAATACAAAAGAAATTTTAAAAATCGCACGTGACGAAGAATAGGCACTTTCGACTCAACTTGGGTCTCTAATTTTTGCCTATATGCGTAAATCCGCCCATGAATGTGTTGGAAAAGAGAAGTAGTTGTCACGACGTTGTGCGGTAACGAAGCGCGTTTGTTTCCTGTATGCCTGTCCTTTTATATGCCCATTGTCTCTTAAAACACTAGTTTCAAAAGCCTACCGTTCTGATGAGTGTCTATGATGAGAGAGTATGTGACCTATTCCATGAATTGTTGTCTGCTCAGAAAATTCTTGTATATATCTCTTCACACTTGGTCGGCAAATGATTTTCAAAATTCGGATCATTGTTTGAAGAGTTCCTTCCTCTTCTTCAGTGTGAAACATCTGATCACTTCCTCGCAGAAACTGGCTCTGCTCTTTCAAATTTACATAATTCTGCCCATCAGTCCATACAATAAGATTGACCCAAATAGTGCATCCCTGAGAATCTTTAACATCTAGAAAACTTTATCAAAAAGTCTTAATGACTTGAGTTGATGTCATGATGGGCGTTTATTGTCGCCTTTTTCCAGATTAATCTTTTCAGGAGGCTCATTTAGACTCCCTTTGGGACGTTTATTTGCTCTAATCTCTTCAGAGTACGTCTATCTGTACCATCTATTGATTTACAATGAAGGTACCGAGATCCTGGAGGTCTGTATTTTTCGACTCGAAACACGGCATTTGTTTAATGTTCGTTTCTTAGTAACAATTGATCTATGTTCAGTCACATTTGTCAGGGTGAAATGAATTTTGTTTCGAACAAAAGTTTCTCAATACGTAAAGTAAATTATATAAAAAGTTGTTGACCTTTCCAATAACGTTTTTCTCCGCAAACGTTCGCTGCCCTTTGAGTGTGCATGACCGCGCGAGTGCACCCCCCTCCCACGCACACACACTACGTAAATTCCCATTATGTCCCTCTGCGATCCTCCTGTGGATTACTTCTTTCATCGATCGTTTCTCCAGAAACATTTCTCTCTTCCACTAATCAATACCTACTAATCAATAGAAAAACGCTTAGCACAAGAACAGTCCAATTACAGAAATACATAATATACTGTATTTGTGCAAGAAAAAATTCAAGATGACTGAAGAATATAATACTTTCTCTTCTTACTCTAGTAAGTGCGAGAAATGTTACTCTCCGTACAAAGTCTATATCGTTACAAATTACTTCATCTATGCAAAAAGTTTAATGAAACTAGTGATGCTAAAGGCGCTGCGTGCTCTGCCGCGGCAGATTGCAACTGTCGTCGTAAGACGGGTGAACCAAGAAACAGTGCCAGTCAGAGAACATACTAGCGTGTTCTGTGGCCGTTCTAGTAGGTTAAGGCGCCCATTTAGTATTTTTAAAATATCAATTTGAAAGTCGTAGAGAAAGTATAGTCTTATGCTCGCGTAGAATGGCTATTATTCATTCGTAGAAATTCCGACACTCACTCCTACGCCTCTCGTGTCGCAAACATCAACTCGTGAATAATAGCTATCATTCTACGCTCGTTGAAGAATATACTATTATTCCACAATTTCTCTCCGAATTATAACATCTCAGCCATCATTTTTGTAAAACTCATTTGAAATCTTAGAAAATTTGGTGCGAAAATTAAATAGTGTCAAGCAATGTATTTTTTTATTCAAAACTCTAAATGAAAATATATTTGTGACATTGAATTCATTGTATAAGGTATGCAGTGTATTCACGAACATATCGGATGAGTTTTTTAGCCTTACAATTTTCGTAAGCAGTATGCGAGAAAGTAAAATAATTAAAAGTTAATAAATAATACGATATTGATAGCATTGGCAAACAAATGAAAATAGATCGAAAAATATATAATAGTAATTATTGAATACTTTGGTATTATAATATTCTACAAATATATAAAAGTATTAGTTTATTTTACCACGAACGAAAGGCAGCCATTATAATAGCTCCCGTTATCAGTGAGTCGTTACTACAATGGGTTACAAGCAACAATGATCGCTCATCTATTCGTTTTCACATTTAACACAATTAAATGATGCAATTTAAAATGAAATAGCATAAAATGTACTAAAAATACAATAAATAAAAATAAAATGAAATATGAAATAATATACAAATTCTATCTTACGTAACATCCAATTCCAAAGCACCATCATTCATTTTACGTTCACAAAGCGCAGTAAATTGGGAACAGGCGACTTATGTTTGTCGCCCAATTACACAAAAATACTCATATTTTCAAAAACATCATTACGACCTTATTTGAAGATGTTTCTGATGAACACAGTTTTACTTTCCCGTATACGTACGTATACACGGAGTGATATACGTAGTATAGGGAAAGTTATGTAATGCTGCGCGAAGAAATGGCCAATTTTCGGAGGAAAAATATTCATTGCCGGGCCGTGATAACGAAAAAGTGGGTAAAGCCAGTTGCTAAATTAAGAAAAAAATCCCCTAACACGTTGTGTAGCCAGAAACCCTCTATTGTGGGTCCTTGATATAGAAAAAAATCCATTGAAAGGAAAACTTCCTTCTGTCCCTCTGTCCGTCTGTGAACACTGCTAGCGCCTAAACCATACGTACGATTTCTTCGAAAATGGATATTTCTCGGCCGATCTGATTCTAGTCAAAGCTTTGATATTTTGAAAAAGATTCTTCAAAATTTGGGGGTACTTTACATGTAGCCCCCCGGACATTTTCAAAATTTTCTCAAAAACGGCTCCAAATTTTTTCTTTAAATTTCTTCTATGAATAGAGTAAAATACACGTATTAACATGGCATAGGTCCGATTTTCACAAATAACTCTGAATTTTCGAAAATTGTGAAAGTTTGAATTTTTTTCGGCGTCTTTCTCCAACTACAAAATTGAAGATAGAGATTTTTCCTTCAAATGAAATGTGATCTCCAAAGTGACTTCTTTGCTTAAGGTCATGTACATTATTCTTGATGTCTTCCGGGCTGATGGGCCGTGGTCCAATTGGCTTGGAACTGCCAAACGTTTCGCCCACGACTGCGGTGGGCATCTTCAGTGGCGAGGTCTCGGGCGAAGTGTCCGGGACAGCGGCTTACTGGCGACTGACGTCGTGCTGGTCTCGTCCGCGGTATTAATAGGCCGCGGGTGGTGGTAGCGGAGGGGGTGGTTTCGCGCGCTGGCTTCTGATTGGCTGTCGCTTCGCGGGCTGGCTTGCGATTGGGCATCGACTGAGATGGGAGTGGCGCTGGGAATTTTGTTACTGTAAGGTTTTGTCTTGGTGTTACGGAGTACGGGATGCCAAACGGAACTGATTTTGACTCCTTCTTCTTTCCTGTTGAAATTGTTCGGATGTTTGAAAATTTCTATGGCTTCCCGTTGTAAGCGGGCGTGGTAGTGGTTTGTTGTGGATAAAATCTCGGTGTTGTCGAATAAGATGTCATGTTCTTTTCCCGAAAGAGCATGTTCAGCGACCGCGGATCTTTCGGTGTAGCCGAAGCGGCAGTTTCGTTTATGTTCTGTAAGGCGAGTGTTGACGGAGCGTTGCGTTGTGCCTATGTAGACGGAACCACAGGAACAGGGAATTCTGTAAACACCTGCTGAACTTAATGGGTTTCTCCGGTCCTTTGCTGAACGAAACATGTTGCGGAGCTGTGTGGTAGGCGTGAACATAGTTTTGATTTGGGTCATGTACATTGTTCTGAAAATTTTAGTAGTTTTCGCACAATATTGCGTGCAAATATATGCAATTTTACAAAATTACAAAAACTAGATTTTTTCAAAAATGGCTCCAAATTTTGTCTTTAAACTTTTGGTAGGGATAGTGCTAATGTACCCTATGAAATGACATAAACGCCATATTGCTGTATTCTTTTGTTTTTTTCAAAAATTGCAAAAATATAATTTTTTGACTTGTCTCTCACGTCGCTAATATTTACACTAGCGGCGAATTGTTCACATTATTATATTTATGAGTACATGTGCTTTAAATAACGTCAAGTAAAATTTATCGAAAACACAACCGTTGTCTGTGAAAACTAGCTCAAATTTCCGCGTTTTCAGAAACGCTCAAACGCCATTTTCTCATAAATGGCTACAAATTTTTTCTTCAAACTTTTCGAACGGACAGTGCTAATTGCACTTTTTAATATGACGTAAAGTTTATTTTGAGTTATTTTTTGTTTTTTCAAAAATTACATAATTGTAATTTTTTGAAAGATCTCTTACATCTTTAATACGCACATTACCAGCAATTTGTAAACATTATTATATTTGTGAATGTAAGTGCTTCAAATAACTTCAAATAAAGTCTTTTGAAAACTCAAAAATTTTCTGTGAGCTCAACTCTCTCAAAACGCTCAACTCGCTCAAAACGCTCAAAACGCTCAACTCGCTCAAAAAGTTTCTGTGAGTGAAACTCAAAAATTTTCTCATTGGAGCTTCATATTTCGCATTTTTAGTAGTACTAAAACGCAATTTTCTTTAAAACGGCACATAATTTTTAACAGAAAATTGCCATTTATGACTAGGTTTTTGTGTTCTTTAATATTCTAAAATCAATATTTTGTTCTACCAATAGGAAACCGAAAAAATTAAGAAAATGACAAAAAAAATGGACTTTTGGCGGTGATAGAAGGTAGCTGGCAAGAAAGAGTATGTGGCAATTCCGAATAGCTAGCGAAGACCCAAGGAAATAGAAAACTAATACGGGAAAGTCTGTGCCATTCTGTAGCACCACTAGTCTTTTTTAAATCTTCATAATTGTAGTTGTAGGAAGACGCCGAAAAAATTGTTGTTTTTTTTTCAATTTTCGAAAAATGAGAGTTATCAACCAACATGAAACCTGCACCATTTTCTTAACCTGAACCATTTTTTTGAGAATTTGGAAATGTCCCAGAGACTCAAAATTAAAATATCACTTTCAAATTCCGCGACATCACCAGATTGATGGGGGACTATCAATTTTGGAGAAAATCAGCTGAACTGTTTAGCCGCTAGCATTGTTCACAGAGAGACGGACAGACCATATAGGAGCGAATATTTTTGTCAACAAAACCGCTCTTTTTTCTGTATTCAAAGTTCGACTAGAATATGGTTTAGGATAGAGATCACAGAATTATGAAAACGTGCACAAATTTCACTTCTCCCCATAGCTCGTCACACACAGTTTTAAACTGTTTTTGTCGTAAATAAACACGTCTGGCCGTCAATCGATTTTTCAGTACTACGGACCCAAAAAACATGGATTCTGGCTATACCACGCGTTGAAGGATTTTTTTCTAAATTTAGGAACCTTGATTTATTCACTTTTTCGTTGCCAGAGCATTGATAAGAGTATTTCTGACGAAAATTCTCCGTTTTTACTTTCTCGCACTTACGTGTACTTAAGTAACAAGAGAAAGTAACCGTGCGCCGGAAAACGGCGATTTTTTACCGAAAAACTGTTATTGCCGAGCCCTGGTAAGGATAAAGTGGATAAATCCAATTGCTAAATATAGGAAAAATTCCTCTAAGATGTAGTGTAGCGAGAATCCATGATTTGTCCTTCATACTGTGACAATGCCCGACTACCCCTCTTTACTTAATTTATCCTGTTTATAAAATTTAGTTGGCTAGCTCGGTTTTATTCTTGAAATTGGGCGTTTTCATACTTGCAATCTCAGGGCTCGTCTTTTTTTCTTTTATGGGCTGAAAATACCACTCTTGTAAGACTTTGGTAGGTGAAATATTTATATTTATACTTGTTTTTTTTTTCTAGGCGCACGGGGGGGTGTCAATAAAATGGAATATCTCACGGTATTTCGCGTCGTTCTCCGTTGTGCCGCCAGGAATCGCATGATTGCCAGCACTGCTATGTATTTTTAATTTTTCACATGGATATGACAATTGGATTATTTAAAACTACTTGTAAATACCTTATTTGTAGTAAAGAGTGATTCTTCTGTCTTGCTTTGCAAAATCAGCGATGACACTGTCGTAAAATTTAGGATTTTCATTCAGTCTGTTTTCAACACCGAAAATTCATTTATGAGAATTCATTCAAAATTAGAAAGTCTGTCTTGAATTGTAAAATATCTCAAATCGTTTTTAAACGTATATATGTCGAAAAGTTGCGTTCAACTGATCCAATTGTTGCCGGAATAATCATAACAAGTTCGCAAATTTTCTACACTTCTGAGTGTGCTTTTTCCAGTTCATTTTCCCGAACAAAGCATAATTCTTGAGCACTTCGTTTTTTAATGTCATTAGTCACACTGTACAGGACACTCAATTCTGAGCGCAAAAGGACTACATCGAAAAATGTTCCTTAGCTCTGTATTAACGAATCTAGGGCATCTTGTGGGAAGGACGCTAGGTTATTTTTCCCGAAATTAGTGAGTTCTAAAAACATCAGGGATTTAAAATTTCAGAACCTTGAGTTCAGTTGCTCTACGGTGTTAATTATTTCGCAGAAAAGTCTACGATAATTCTGCTTTATATCAAAAGTATTATCAAGAATCTTATTTTTGATAAGTCTCGAATGTCTATAGTGTTATTCCGCACTTCTTCAACGCAATCCCTTTTTGTTTTTATTTTCTGAAACTTGTTTATAGTATGTTCTACACAGTAACCAATGACATTACTCTTTGAATATATTGAATAGGTTTTCTGTTAAGGGAAAACTTTCGTTAAAAACAATAATAAGAAAATTGAAACCGTAAACTCTTTTCAGTAGCTAAAAATCTCATCTTGCAGCACAAGAAAATAAGAACCCGAAGAACTGGCCGATTGCTTCCAAAGGCGACCTCGACCGAATGAGCCCACGCGCGCCCACCACACGCTCCTCCGTATCTGCTGATCATAGCATTTCCCTACGAGGCACTGGAAGCAGTCAGCCCAGTGCTTCCGAAGAGCTTTACAGGTGAACTCTACCCTATCTGTTTTTGACAATAATATTTATGTGCTTATTTTGGAAAGATGAGAATGTCGCGCCAAATTTAAACTGGTTTTACTTGGAATACAAGTAAATGATTCTAAATTACTAGTCAAGTGATATTTAAATGTAAGATATCCTTGTAAATGATAGGGGAAGCAATGCTTCCCTTGATTCCATGGAATAAACGCCCCTGATACACATTGATATTATACCTATACTAGTGGCGTGCATTCCATGGAATGAAGGGAATGAAACTCCTAAGCAAAGCACAAAAAATCCTTTCTATATTTAAAATATTCGTTGCTTATGGCCAGAGCAAAACTGTTTACTCAACTCAGATTCTGTGCTAAATACTAGTGGTTGAACCGTAACAATCGATGTTTTCAAAACGGTGTGTAGATTCGTCTCGTGACGTCAGCGAAGCTTCGTTCTTGGAAGGTGCAGGCGTTCGACTTCGTCATGCCTCGTGAAAAGTCGGGTCGGTCCGTGAGTGCGCGAGAATGAGTATTCTAATCCGATCCGTTATAATCGACTGGTAACTATTTCAAATTCGAAAGAATTTATTATTTTGGCTTTTTGAGAGTATTTGGTGTACATGCTAACTACATGAATGTATAAAGTACCTAATAATACCGAGAACGTTATATTAAGTTAAAGAAATTATTCTAAACAAACTAATTCTGTGCGTACCGTTCTGCAGTTCTCCCTTTCGGGAAGGGAATGCACTGGCGAACACATTCCGCGCAGAAGTCACGACATCTAGCGAGGAAAGTGGGGTCAACCCGCGTTGACAAGCAGAGCCGATTGGCACGGCGCAACGCCCACGCATCCCTTGTGATAATCTCCGTTTCCAGTTATACATTCGAAGTAGGTGCGATCAACTTTCAGAAGAATAAAACATCATTACTGATATTTCGAGGAATCACCGCACATAAGAATTGCAGACGGAAGTTTGGATCGTATTCGCCCTTGGTCTATTATGAGATAAATTATACGAGGATTGTTGCGAGAGTTGATACCAAAAATAATACAATATTTGCATTCAGAGCAAAAACAAGAAACACAAGATGCAAAAAAGAAAACTAACAGAACGTGAAATTTGTACGAGAAATTTAAACCGCAGAGCATCCAGAGAATGTGAAAAGTGTAAGAAAACAGTAGAATGGACATCACATCCATTGTTTGTACAGATCGTGAAAAACATTATTACTGAACTCTATAGATACATTTTCAAATTAACATTCACCATATATTAAAGTTTACGCACTTATTTTTCATTTTATGAAAGAAAAAATATGCTTTATGAATTGATGGATTTTATAAATTTGTTAATAATTTTAAATAACTAAGTACTCGATAAATAAGGTTAACTTGTTAGACACATAAATACAGAATTATATTTGTTTATAATGTTAGAAGGCATTTAGGAAACGAAATTTTCCCTGGGGTCTGTTTACTCCCAGGCGACCAGCTACATCCGTATGCAAGACGCCCAGGTTAATATTGTAACGAATATTGCATCATCTGCCGCCACCCCCAAACTGGACGATTCCGGGGTATTCGCGGGTAGCCAAGAAGTGTGCCGCGAGTTCCGGAAGGGTCCAGGCGGGCGCCGGCCAGGTATAAATGCGCCGTTGTCGACGGCCGCTAGTCAGTCAGTCTGGTCTATACTGCGATTTTTGTAGGAAGAGCTCTCAAGGCCACTCAAATCCCATCTTCGCGATGGAATATGTCACGGCATTTCGTGTCATTCACAGTCGTTCCGCTAGATTTCGCACGATCGCGACCGTATGAAGCAGTGCTTGCGATCATGCGACTTCTACCGGCAAGACCGAGAAAAGACGCCAAATGCCGTGACATATTCCATCGCGAAGATGGGATTTGAGTGGCCTTGAGAGCTCTTCCTACAAAAATCGCAGTATAGTCAGGAAGCCGAGCTGTGAAGTTTGTGTGTGTGCATCGCTGTGGACGGCAGTGTACTGGATTGTGGTCGGCGCCGTGAACTGTGGTCGGCGCCGTGAACTGTGGTCAGCGCAGTGTACTGTAATCGATACTGTAATCGGACAGCGGTGAGTGCATCGGACTGTGCAGCAGTGCATGAGAAGTGAGCAGTGAAAATAAATAATCAAGAGAACTGTGTCGTGTAAAGAAAACAATAACTAAGTCAAGATCACAAGGACTGTGAAGCCAATCTGTAAATAAATCAAGTATTTTTAGTGTAATATTAAGAAACATAAATAAACATCTTTGTTAAAATAAATCAGTTTTTTTAATTCACTACCACAAACGTTACAATATTTACATTTTGTGAAAATTCATATCATCTTTAACTGTTTTACAGTTTTTATACCTTGGATTTCAAAAGTGCTTCCCCTACTAAAATTATCACTGCACGCCACTGATATACACTAGCGAACCCGTGCGAGAACTCTCGCATGTTAATCCCCACCCTTTCTCCTATTCGTTTGTCTATCCTTTCCATTATGACGTAAAGTTGTTAATGAAACGTCTTTATTTGTTTAAAAAAATGTATAATGTAACTTCTAATTTACTTAAAGAATATTAAAGAAAAAATAACAATGCAATTGGTGTAGGAAAGAAAATTCAATAAAGGTTTATTCAGCATTATAGAGAGATGTTCTTGGAACAAGTGGCCAAATATTGTAGGTCAGATCATTCTATTTGTTCAAACGTTTTGTACTACATAAGACATAAAATATTTCAACTGAGAAAAAATACTTGAATAACACCAATGTACTAATATTTAAGGTCTTGAGTAAATTAAACACGTGATTTTAATAACAAATATCGTAATTTTAAATTACTTTCAAATGTCCGCGCCTGCGAAGAAAATTTGAATTTAGCGGGCGCACTGGGGGCATAATCTTATTGGTCCACAGTCGGCGGCATGCGCATAGCTATACTGCGATTTTTGTAGGAAGAGCTCTCAAGGTAACTCAAATCCCATCTTCGCGATGGAATATGTCACGGCATTTCGTATCATTCACAGTCGTTCCGCTAGATTTCGCACGATCGCGACCGTATGAAGCAGTGCTTGCGATCATGCGACTTCTACCGGCAAGACCGAGAAAAGACGCGAAATGCCGTGACATATTCCATCGCGAAGATGGGATTTGAGTTATCTTGAGAGCTCTTCCTACAAAAATCGCAGTATAGACCTTGTTTTTTCCACCATGATTGGTCGGTACCTTTATTGGCGCGAAAAACGTGGTCCCATATGTTCCGCGCGCCACTCGTTCGTTCCATCAACATTCCATTTTCATTACGTACAGTATGGCAATGCACCTTTGACAAAAAGTGTGAGTGCTCTGTATAATGTAGGGTGTCAGCACCTGTAACAGTCGGAGCTCTGTCGTTGCGTGACCAATTACATTGGTTTTGTGCCAATTTATGTCAGCTTTTAACGAAAATTTGTTGATATTTTTTTTATTGCCTTGAAGCAATAAGAAAGTTAAAGTTGTAAAGTGACATTGCTTGTTTACTTTTATTACGGTTGATGTAATAAAGAAGTTGTTGCCTGCATTGTTTCCAATCTAACTAGCGTATTGAATATAATAGTGAACTTTGTTGTGTACTGTGCTCCATAAGTTCTTATGTAAAATTACTCGTCTACTTGCACAACTGTTGTAAAAGTATAATTTTTTGTGAATTATGGAAGAAGAAAGTGAGTAGTCAATGCCAATGTTAATTCAATATTTGAAATGTTTGTGAAAAATGATTGCTGCAATAAGGTTATTTTCAGAACTTTTAAAGAGGAAGAAGAGAGCTCAAACCGAACAAAATTTGGAGCTGTTGGCTGCTACTATTAAGAAGTTAGCCGAATTATATCATTCAAAAGGACAGTATGAAGAAGCTTTAAATGCATATGAGGTGTGTTCATTCATCCAAACTATTGAATTATATTTCTGTAGAATACACAGTACACTTTCTGTTCTGTGCTATGTATTATTCTTGAATACATTATTTAACATAGTTATTTCAATGAATTAATTAGCTATTTTTGTCAAATTTGTATTTATAAGTAGTGTAAACTGGAGTGAATAGGGACAGATTACACGGTATTTTAATATAAAACTGGTATTACAAAATGTCATATATATTTTATTCATGAAAGTGAAAGCAGGTTTAATCACTTATGTTTGGAACCGAATATCATTAAGATAGCATTACATAATGACCCGTAATTGTTAAAGTCCCTATTCACCCCAGGATGGGGTCAATAGTGACAGTCATTAATAAAAGTTCAAAACCCTATTCTATCTGACTCTGGGGTCAATAGGAACCAAGATTACTTTTTAAAAACATAAAATATGTAATAACAAAAATTACCAATGCATTACCCTCACTTAAAACTTGTATCTTCTTTGGCTTACTTGGCTTACACCATCAACAAGTTGTTTCAATTCTTCATAATAATGTTCAATGTCCTAAAGAGAGACTAGCTTCTCCTTGTGTCAGATTTTGATAAATGCAAGAGTCTTTTTATCCTAATGTCTTCTTATGAAAAACTGCGCCCTTCCTGACCACAGAAGGTTGTTCTTGAACTGCTTTATTACTTTCCCTCCCTGTCCAAATGATATTTAACAAAACTTCACAAATGAAAGGTTCTCATCTTCCACTATTCACTATCTTGTTCTCACATGATTCCCCAAGGGCTGCTTGGCTTCCTTTCATTTTTCTGTTTACAATTTGGGCAGAAGACATTTTACTGTGCTGCAATACAGATTTAGGTATTTGAAACTTTCCTCGAGCAGCTCGAAGTGACAACCCTCTCCTAGTAGCTTACAGTGCATTTTCTAGGTCCTCATATACTCATATTTTCTAACCACGTCCCTATACACCCCTAAACATCAAAATAATGACAGCAAGAGAGAAAATATTGAACAGTTCATTTCAAAATTAATCTTACAACAAAAAAAACTATGCATATAATTTAGAAACAGAACCACTATTTACTCTGAAATATTTTAAAAATATTTTGCCAACATGTCTTGCTTATACAAAGTAAATTTTGCTGCAAACACTACAATAGTAACAACTGATCAGTTTCAGCAATATTGCCAATCACTGAAATTATTCCAAAAATAGTAGACACAACTGTTGAGAACTACAATTTCATACTAATTTTATTCACTCGGTGCCATCACAAACATATTATTTAACGTCACGTTAGTGAGAGTGTTTTTGCACTGCTGTCCCTATTCACCCCGGTTCACAGGCAATACAAATATTTAATTCCAGGTGACATATTTTATTTATAACATGGTAATGTTTCATTGTAGAAATATTTCTATTGTGATGTTGCAGGAAGAAAGAGAACTATGGTCAAACTTGGGAAAACCTATGGAAAAAGCTAGAGCAAGTCGTTTTATGGGAGAAATTTATTGTAATTTGGAAAACTACAAAGATGCCCTTGCAAAGTTAAAAGAATATCTTCGTAAGTTGTTATTACCATTTATATTCATTCATAATTTTAACCAGATTAGTGAAGTATTGCACAATGCTATTCATGTCACCTTGATGTTCTGAAATAGCTTATAGTGCTAATGCAGTGTTAAAAGTTTAACATCCTTTTTTTTGAGATCTATTACATTCTCCCTAGAATTAGTTATTCAAATTCAAGTAGTGGAGTGTAGCAGGATGATAGCCTTCAAATTTGAATTGATCTCAAACGAGTAGTGGTTACACAACAATGTAATAACAAGTGGCAGTGCATTCACAATCTACATATCCAACATTATAAACATTTGTGTAACTTTTGTATCAGACTGGTCTGTTGCTCACCTTGCACATCAGAAAATGTCAATGAGAATTGCAGCTCATGAAAATTCAGAGAATTTTAACAGATCATAATAAAAATAATATTATAGCCTTTGTAATATATTTTGCCATTTTAGAGATGCATATATTTTACTTTGGTTTTGGTGACCTTTTATGAATTTTAATAGTGGGTCTGTAATGTAGCAATTGTTTGGCAGTCTATTATTTCAGAAGCCAAATTACATTTCTGTCTGTCATGTGTCATTTTTGCATCCTTTTGGTGTTTGTAAGTATTGGGTATGGAATTAATTTTAAAGCTTCCTTCTTTGATTAATGTTTTGAGTTTTTTATGGTGTTGATTCTAAAGCAGTCTTTGATTAAATTTTGTGAATCTCCTTTTCTTTTGTAGAAGACTAAAATTATTGACTTCCTCAATTACTCTGGGGTTACTTGTAATTCTACTCATTTATTGTGTAGGTCTATCCATATTGCTTGTAGGGCAGATTTCTTTTAAAAGTGTATTGTGGAAGTAGCCTTCTAAATTCAAAATTGTAATAGGATGACTATATGAATTTGATCAGTATTTGATTTTTTTGTGTGTTCAATTTGTTTAATATTTGCCCTTCTTACAAGAAGGCTAATGAGAACCACATTTGCAGTTTATTTCCAGAGCCACATTCGTCACAATTGAGTGTGTTACCATCCTCACCACTTGAGATCTTTCTTTCATACAAACCTTCAAGGTTCTCATACTTAGGGGGTAGTTATTCTACTATAGAGCTAGTTATTTCGGGCCAGTAATGTTAAAATGTAACTTATTTAAATATTTTTAAATAATATTTCATTATTTCGAATTACCAATATTGGAATAATTTATGTGAATAAACATCAACCGAGGTACAATACAAACATAAACATCCTAGGGATCCTTTGATTATTGATGTGCAAGTAATTACAGATGTGGTGAAATTGTCAGTAATACTTTCATTATTGATATATCAAATTAATTAATTAACAATTATGGGTACATTCAACCATTCTTTGCCCACATTGGCATAAAGGAAATACAATATTAGATATCATTAATGCTATGTTAAATGCATTGTAAAGTTTTATTAGTTCATATTCCAATTGTTTAAATCTTTTTACATCCATATAGTAATTGCAACAGAAGAGAAGGATTTGATTGAAGAACAGCGAGCTCTTGCAACAATTGGTAGAACTTTCTTTTGTAAGGCTGAGAGTTTCTCCAAATCAAATGAAACTGAATACAAGAGGGCATTAAGAGAAGCCAAACAAGCTTATATTATGAGTTTAAAAGTTTGTGACAAGTAAGTTCAATAAATTCTGTAATACTATTGATGAAATTAAAAGAAATCTTTACTAAAACCTTTCACAATAAAATATATTGTCAGTTACAGCTATCATGAGATACAGATTGTTGTCGAATTCTTTTTCTTTTGTTATATTTTAAAATCAAAATTGTTTTTTGTAATCTAATTACATTGTTTATGAAGATACATAATTTGAAAAAGCATACCATTAAATGGGTTGTCATTTTACCCAGCCATTTGGGTTTCTACAAGATTTCTACAGTAATCATCAAGTATGCCATTAAATTTATTAATTTTTCTATTTTTAGTAGTTGTCCATTGTATATTGTGGAGGGGGCCTTTTGTGCTTATTCACCATTCCGTCCTAAGGTAGCCTTGTGCTGCCACTGCATGTACTTACAATTGATGTTGATTAATGCCTCTGTTTCTTGAATACTTTAAAATAGTCCTAGAGGGAATGTATGAGATTCCAAAATCTTTCTCTACCGTATATAACTTTTGTTGAGTTAGTTAATTTCTCATTTTGTGTGTTGAGTCTGAAAATTTATTTATTTTTTAATGTAATTACTTTTGTTTGATGATGTATTTATATCAATATCGGAATAGTGTATGTTAATTACCATCTCAGTTTTAAATTTTTACTTTCAGATTAACTAATGTTGACCGTCATGAAGTGCTACAGATGAGAGGTCGTTTGTTGTTGAATATAGGTTTGGTGTTTGAATGCCAGGGAGATTTTGAAAAGGCTGTGGAACATATACAAATGGTTTGTATTGAAATACATTGGATGAAAGAAATTTGGTATTGTTTTACTTAGAAATGGAATGAATTAATTTTATTAATTTTTGTTGCAGGCTATTTCAATCAATGTGAAGGCAGATCTTTATGATGATACTCAACATTGTTACACATCACTAGCTGCACTATATCAGAAACAGGAGAATACTGTTTTGGCCTTGAAGTACTATGATCTTGCTTTGGAAGTTCAGGAGCGTTTACCGAACAAAATACAGTTAATGAGTGAGACATTAAGCAATAAAGCAGATGTATATTTTAGTGTAGCTAATTACAAAGCTGCTAAACAAGCTTTAATTAAAGCATATAGATTATGTAGAAATACAGCAGAAGACAAAACGCTTATTGAAAAAAATTTGAAACTCGGTATGATTTTTTTCTTCAATCTTTATGATTATTATAATCATCTCTTTTATTATTAATGTTACCATTGTTTTCCTTCATAAGATAATGTTTGACAATTGCTAATTGTGTTCATTTGTATTTCAGCTCACATTTTGAGCGAATCTGAAAATAAATTGATCAGTACAACTGATACTGATCTAAATAAATTAAAACAGCTGTATGAAACATTAGGAGATGCGTGCTGTGCTGTTAAAAATTTTAATCAAGCCATTGTATATTATCAGAAAATGCTTGGGGTATGGCATGCTTAATTTGAAATGCTTTATTTTCTAATACTTATACATTTTATGAGAATGTAATTTTCAAAATTTTACAGTGCTGTGAAACCCTTGGTTATTGTGGGAAAGATTTACTTCCTGCAATAATTTCACTATCCCAAACATATAAAGATGCCAGCAAGTATGAAGAATCGTTGGAATTCCTTCGGAAAGAGCTGGATATTTGGGATGATAATTCTGAAGAGGTAAAATAAAATATTAAGTTATTTTCTGGATTGTGTCTTTTGTGCACTTTATAAAATCAAAATTTTTATTATTTATAAAGCTGTGTAATTTAAAGTGCCTGTACATGTATAAAACAATTTTTGTTTCTTGATTACCATTTTTTATTTTACATTAAATGTACTTCCTCATTTCTTTGTCAGCTGCATTCAAGTTCCCAACCCATTTAAACTCAATGTTGTGTTTTTGTATCTTTGTGCAGTCGTTCCTGTTTACAATGATTACTAAGAATTCTATTGAAACCATTTATAAATTATCGATTATTGCCATTATTGGATTTCTTTGTAAGCAGACACGATTGTTTACAATAGTGAGTGAATGAATTTAGGAAACTTTGAAAGCACTTCAGAATCCAGATTATGTAGGGTTGAAAAGTGTATATTTATTGTGCTTATAAAGTCACATGTAAACCTTGTTTTAGAAAAAAGGCATTGTTTGGCCAACTTTTGCCATAAATGCATATGTTTGTCAAATTTTGAAGAACAAAAGAATAATAAGATTAAAATGTT
Organism: Acheta domesticus; assembly: GCA_031308135.1. Taxonomy (NCBI): domain Eukaryota; kingdom Metazoa; phylum Arthropoda; class Insecta; order Orthoptera; family Gryllidae; genus Acheta; species Acheta domesticus. The sequence goes on along the minus strand of JAHLJT010000631.1, from coordinate 128,447,548 downwards.
TCAGTAATGTCGCAAATAACCACTATGAATACACTAAGAAGCTTTATTTGAAATATAGACAGTTAGCTGTCATAACCCGTTGTTGCTGAAGATTAATACATTGACTACTGAAGATCACACTGGCAAACAAAACTAATGGTGCTACAGAATGGCACAGACTTTCCCGTATTAGTTTTCTGTTTCATTTGGTCTCGGCTAGCTTTTTGGACTTGCCAATACTCTTGACAGCTGCCATCTATCACAGCCAAACATTTTTTTGACTACATCTATTGTCTAAATTTTTTCGACATTTTCTTAAGTTTTCAGATTTCCAATAGTAGAACAAAACTATTATTTTAAGAATATAAAAAACTTGGCCTAAAAGGCAATTTTTGTTGAAAAATTTGGAGCCGTTTCATAAAAATGGCGTTTAAGCGCTACTGTAAATGCAAAATTTGAAGCTCTTTTTTACAGAAAAGTTTTAAATTTTCGAAAAATTTCATTTGAAGCACTTACACTCACAAATTCAATAGTGTTTACAAATTGCTGGAAATGTGCATTTTAACCTTATGAGAGAACTTTCAAAAAAGTTACATTTTTGTAATTGTTGAAAAAACAAAAAAATACCCCCAAATTAATTTTATGCCATATTAAAGAGTGCAATTATCCATTCGAAAAGTTTGGACAAAAAATTTGAAATTATTTTTGAGAAAATGGCGTTTTGAGTGTTTCTGAAAATCCGCAATTTTGAACTAGTTTTCACAGAAAACTATTCAATTTTGAGAAACTTTATTTCACATTATTTAAAGCACATGTACTCATTAATTTAATAATGTGAACAAGTCGCCGCTAATGTAAATATTAATAACGTGAGAAAGTCAAAGAAACTACATTTTTGCAATTTTTGAGAAAACCAAAGAATAGAGGAATATGGCATTAATGTCATCTTGTAGAGCACATTTAGCTCTATCTCTACCAAAAGTTTAAAGCAAAACTTTGTGCCGTTTTGGTAATTTTTTTAAAATTTCAAATATTGCGTGCAATATTGTGCAAAAACTACTAAAATTTTCAAAAAAAGTACATGACCTTAACGAAAGAACTCACTTTGGACAACAAATTTTATTTCAAGGAAAAGTCTCTATCTTCAATTTTGTAGTTCTAGGAAGACGCCGAAAAAATTTCAAACTTTGGCAATTTTTGAAAATTCAGAGTTAACCATGAAAATGGGACCTATGCCACCTTAATAAGTGTATTTTACTCTATTCTTTCGAGAAATTTAAAGCAAAGAACCGTTTTTGAGAAAATTTTGAAAATGTCCGGGGGCTTCATGTAAAGTACCCTTAAATTTTGAAGAAAGTTTCTCAAAATCAAGGTGCCACAAATGGACGCAGATCGACTGGGAAAAATCCATTTTGGAAGAAATCGCACGTATGGTTTATATGCTAGTGTTGTTCACAGACGGACAGACTTTTTTTAAAATACCCACTTTTTCGGTATCAGGGGCCCTCAAAATGTGTATTTCTGTTGAAATCTCGCAATCGATTTTCCGCAGCTTTACATAACTTTCCCTATACTACATATATTACTCTGTGTAAACGTATGTATGTGGGAAAGTAAAAAGGGTTTCAAAAAACTTTTTAAATCTTTATAGCTGATTTTTATAGTTTTTTGGGTGCTGAATCCACATCTGAACTCTATTTTTTCTATCACAGTTTAGTCAGAATTTGATCTATTAGGATATGGGAAAATATGCTATATATGCAAATGAAATGAAAAATAAATGACCTCTAAAATAACAACAGAAGTTTATTTAAACGTAGAAGATGGGAAACAAATTTCATTATCGAGTCAATCCATTTTAAGTGGTCCAAAATTTAATAAATTGGCCGCTCGACCATCTCAAAAAAAAATTTCTACTTTTTTTTTATTGTATCTGGTTTAGAAATGGCGGCAATTTTGTTTCATGCTGTGTGCTATTTTTTGCGTTTGCAGACATGTACTCTTTTCTTAATTACTCTGCTCTAGATCGTTCAAGCATTCTAGAATAAAAAGCATTCAATTCAGTATACTCTGGCCTGCAACTCGAAATATTATTTACTTATCTTCTATATTTTTATCTGGTGAACATTTGCAATCAAATCTATGAAATGCAAATGAACGAAATTCAATTTCCAGAGAGTAATTTCTCAAAGAAGGAATAGAACCATAGCCTCAATTTTTTCTGTGCTTTTACACCTAACAGTATAGTTATGTGTTGTAAAATATCATTGGTTTATAATGTATGATTTGAAAATTACATTCTCTTGAAAATCGAAATTTTGGATTTTTTCCAAATTTTGAACTGTAATATTTTCTTTTGGGGGACCAGATAAAAATATGAAAATTGCACACATGCTAGACCGCTATCAAACCAAACTTCAGTAAAAATTTCAACTTTAAGATAAAACTTGAAGTATTTAAAAAATTGAGAACTTAGTTAACTAGTGGTGCTACAACAGCACTTACTTTCCCGTATTAGAGGAAACAGCTAAGTAGTACTGTAATATTGCACTTTATGCGCTACTAACATCTTCGCTTGGAACTCACTATTTCCATTGCAGTGTTGTCAGAACTATGTGAATTCTACAACTTCACAAAAATAGAATGCAAAAGTTTTGTAACCCTGTATTGGAAAAAGAAGCCTGATACCCTGGAAATATAGAAATGCCTTCCATTGAGCCATGATTAGGGAAGAGTATTTTAAAACCATGCAACAAATTCTCTACTCACTACAAATGGTACAGCATTTGGTGCAAAACTAAATATTTGCCTGCAAATATCAACATAAATTAGACAATTATAACTCCTTTTCATACAGCTCCATTAGGTCACAACAATGACACTAATTCACAGATATTCGCGAGCGCAAAGTGAATTCCATTGTTGCAGACCCTGCATTGTCGCTATTCTGAGAGCTATTAATTCTTTTTACTTATTTCAAATATTTCAAAATAAACAATTTCTAAAATATTAATGTGTAAGTATATAACAAAGTTCGAATGTGAGAAACGAAGAAAGAAATAATATACAAAATTGCACATTCTAATTTACGACGCATCCAGCTGTCCGAAGCGCAGTAAATTTACAGCGGCCTATTACGTTTGTCACAAAATTAAAGAAAAACTACTCGTATTTTGAAAAAATTAAGCATGACCATATTTATTTTATTTATTTATTTGTCAAAAAACAGAAACAGAATGGCACAGACTTTCCCGTATTAGTTTTCTATTTTCCTGGGTCTTCGCTAGCTATTCGGAATTGCCACACTCTTTCTTGCCAGCTACCATCTATCATCGCCAAAAGTACATTTTTTTGTCATTTTCTTAATTTTTCGGTTTCCTATTGGTAGAACAGAAACATTAATTTTAGAATATTAAAGAACACAAAAACCTAGCCGTAAATGGCAATTTTCTTTTAAAAATTATGTGCCGTTTAAGAGAAAATGGCGTTTTAGCACTACTAAAAATGCGAAATTTGAAGCTCATTTTCACAGAAAATTTTTGAGTTTCAAAATACTTTATTTAAAGTTATTTGAAGCACTTACACTCACAAATATAATCATCTTTACAAATTGCGGATAATGTGCATATTAAAGATGTGAGAGATCTTTCAAAAAATTTACATTTATATAATTTTTGAAAAAAACAAAAAAAAACTCAAAATAAACTTCACGCTATACTAATGAGTGTAATTAGCACTATCCGTTACAAAAGTTTCAAGAAAAAAATTGCAGCCATATACGAGAAAATGACATTTGAGCATTTCTGAAAATGCCGAAATTTGAGCTACTTTTCACAGAAAACGGTAGTGTTTTCGAGAAACTTTACTTGTCATTATTTAAAGCATATATACTAGTAAATATAATAATGTAAAAAATCGTCGATAATGTAAATATTAACAACGTGAGAGACAAGTAAAAAATTTACATTTTGGTAATTTTTGAAAAAAACAACCGATAGACCAAAATGGCTTTAATGTCATTGATAGAGTACATTTACCACTATCCCTACCAAAAGTTTAAAGAAAAAATTTGGAGCCGTTTTTGAGAAAATTTTGTTTTTGTAATTTTTTAAAATTGCACATATTGCACGAAAACTACCAAAATTGTGAAAAACATTACATGACCTCTATTGAAGAACTCAATATGCAGAACAAATTTTATTTGAAGAAAAAATCTCTATCTTCAATTTTGTAGTTGGAGAAAGACGCCGAAAAAAATTCAAACTTTCACAATTTTCGAAAATTCAGAGCTGTACGTGAAAATCGGACCTATGCCATGTTAAAAAGTGTATTTTCCTCTATTCATACAAGAAATTTAAAGAAAAAATTTGGAGCCGTTTTTGAGAAAATGTTGAAAATCCCCGGGGGGCTTCATATAAAGTACCCCCAAATTTTAAAGAATCTTTTTCAAAATCACAAAGCTTCGACTAGAATCAGATCGACTGGGGAATATCAATTTTGAAGAAAATCGACCGAACGGTTTAGGCGCTAGCGTTGACCACAGACGGGCGGAATGCCGTCAATCGATTTTTAAGTATAAAGAAGCAACAAATCATGGATTTTGACCGCACCACGTGTTAGGGGATTTTTTTCCTTAATTTAGCAACTGGTTTTATCCACTTATTCGTTTTCACGGCCCGGCAATTAATTTTTTTCCGCCGAAAATTGGCCATTTTTTCGCGCAGCATTACATAACTTTCCCTATACTACGTATATCACTCCGTGTATACGTACGTATACGGGAAAGTAAAAAAGAGGCTTCATTTCCACATTCAGGATACGTTGTGCCAAGTAGTAATCACATTATGTGCAAGTTATTTTAAACTAGAATCTACATTGATTTTAAATAATTAATTATACTTTATTGTCAATAAACATAAAAGTGGCTTAATATATAATTTTCAATATGCTGTACTTTAAACAAACTTACAACTTGACATCTATGATTGTAATTGAAAATATGGTGACCTTGATTTTAAAATCTGATTGGGCCAAAGAAAATTATTTATAAAATATAAAAAATAAATAAATTCAGTTTTTTTTTAAATTTTTTTTCGCATTTAATTTGTCATTCTGTTTTCTATTTCTGAACATTTCTGCAGAGATGCGAACAGTTGGCCAGTACTCCTTAGATGCAATCATCGCAACTGAATTTTAAAATAGCATGTACGACACGATGATTTCTGTGGTATAAGATTTTCCGAAAAATTTTTATTCTTGCAATAATCAACCAAAATTATTTTTCTCAATGCTTTTGATATATACAAAATATGCATTTTTCTTTTCTTTTTCATTTTCTTTTCCCCCGAGGTGGTCGAACGACTAGTGCTGGACCACTTAAAATAGTTTGACCCTACAGTAAGTGAAACACATGAAATTAAGAGGTATAGTGACTGAAATATTGTTGTTGACTGTGGTATGAGTTTACTATACATATGTTGATAATAAGACATTAAACTTTGTTAATTTGAAGTTAAGGGTTGTTAATGAAGAGGTCACAAAATAGCAGGGAAGTAGGATGAAAATTCGTTGTCATAGAGGGGAATAGTCTTTGCATGTTGATGCAAAACTCAGCCTTAGAAAGGCAGGAGATGGCCTATACTATAAGTGAAGGACTAGGTAGAATGAAGCAATGAAGCATATTAAAATGATGATGAACACAATAGTGACAAAAATATGATGATTATAAGGTAAAACATAGCAGGGCTTAGCGTAATGACTTAGGTTTCTCATCAAGACAATTTTCTTATCTGTAAGACAATTTGCAATGTTAGTGTAATTGAAGAGACAGAGTAATTTAAGAATAATAGATTTACTTAAAAATGGGAGGAAAAAATCAGGATATCTCTTTAAAATTAGGGAGTTTTCTTAATTATTGTTAGGTAAATATGGTACTCTGCCATTCAATGATCACTTCAGCTTGGTCAAATATCACTTCTTGCTTCATAAACATGAGATTTGAGCAAGAGCAATTAATTTTCTTATTCATTTAAAAGTGAAGACTTCATCATTTATACTTAAAACTTCTCATTATCCTGATTATTATTAATCACGATTGTTTTCTAAACTATGTATATGTTTTAGGCTTGTAAAACATCTCTGAATATTGTTCGCTTGTTGGAACTGAAGAAGGCAGGATACAGTGAAATCATGGAAAATTTAAAGAAATCACATGATTATGCAATAATTGCTAATAATGAAGAACTTGAAATAAAAGTCTTGTATCGTATATTGAAAATACAAGAGAAAAATGGGTTTACAGAGGAAGCTAGTAAGAGAAGCAATAAGCATTAGTTGAATTTCATGCATATTAGTGTTACACCCTGAAGCATTGTAAATTGTAGTTAATAAAAAACTTCCTTTTCAGAGGAACAAGAAATAAAATTGATGCAATAAAATCAGATGTATCACCTCATGGAAGCTCATGTGATTCATCTGATGAGAAGAAGTTGAAACTCCTGAGATGGTTAACAACACATCTCTATCTGAAATTTTAGGTAATGTCATGTAACATTCAAACTATTAACTAAAATTAAAATTAGGTTTCTTTTTCAATGTTTATTTTACTACTGATCTGACTACATCATTACGGCATTATTTAAATTTCTTTAACCTGATTTTAACTTACTGAACACTTTGACTCTTTCTGAATATTATAACAATACTACTACATTATTTAAGGTAGTTGTATACCCGAAAATGATGAAAAATCGGGAAATTTTGTGTTATTCAATTTGTATTGGGTCTAATGCTATTTTTTTATTATTATTTTTTTTAATGCTTCAAACCATTCTTGCTAAATTTCTTAGTTTTTGAGATTTTCCCCCCCTTTTTTCTTTTCTTTTTTCTTCTTCTTCTTTACTTTTCTTTTCTTGAAGCGAGTGTCAACTGTCAAGCCTTAAGTGAGTGAACTTCAGATTCATTTTCCCGCAATGCAAATTTTCAGCACATTTGTGTGCTTCTAACATCATAAATTAAAAACTATTAAAGATAATAATAATTCTTTTTGCAGAATGTAATCCATGAAATTTCCTAGTGAAAGAACTTGAATATTTAATTTGTCACTAAAATTTTCAGTTTTATGAACTGGCATGTCCAGACAAAATGTATAAACGTATTTTTACAAACAATTTTTTTCTTTTTCTCTTTCCCTCAAATAAACAAGTCCTGACTCTTTAGTTTTCACAGTATCTTTACCATTATAGTTCATTCACTAGATAATTGAATTTTATTAATTTAAAAAAGAAATTTTCAAATATATCAATTTGTTGAAGAGTTATGATGTTTGAAGTAAAATTATTTACAAAAATATTACATTTTGTAATTATTTACAAAAAAAATTGAGGGCAAAAAATGTTATCTCTAAAAACTTACAGAAATCAAATGTACAAAGGAAAACAAAATGGACCCAAAATTATAGAATTTCTTTTCTTGGGTAGAAAGATCTTTTAATTTGCTTATGTTGTAAGTCTTGGATCACTATCAATATATAAACGGAATTTTTGGCACAGATTATTTTTCACGTAAATAACTATATAACTATATTATAAAAAATCATTACGATTTTGGATAATATTTATTTCAGTATTTATAATAGATTAAAGAAAATAATAGGAAACAAATGTCAATGAAAACTACTCTTCTACATCATCATTATATTTGTCTTAATGTCCCAAAAGTAGTATATCTACTTTGCTTCAATATCTTCCACCCTTATCTTCATTTGATACGTTCTAACATGTTCTGCATGTTGATAAGTAGGGAGCAGATTTTTTTGCTCTAAAATATCTTAAAATATGCCTTTTAAAAACTTGCATTTATGATCTAAAAATTCTGAAATACAGTAATCCCTCAACATTTGCGAGAGTTAGATTCCCAAAAAACCTCACGAATGTTAAGTCTATCTTTTAATGAAGAAAGGTGGGTTCCTGGATATCGAAAAACTGTTTAAAAAATAAAGAAAAAATCAGACAATCAATTACAGTAGGACTGATTAAGTGCTACTACAAACAGAATTCACAATTAACTTTCTAAAATGAAGAAATAAAATAATGTTTGAATCTTATTTCAAAGTAGAAAATGATTGGATATAGGATTTTCTTTTTTTTATCACCTTTCTCGCTGTTCTAATATCCAAAAATGGAAGAGTTTCTGCTTCTATTCCTTCTTAAATTTTGAAGTTATGTCCATGTTTGGATCACATTCGAATGCCAATTCCACCAGAGCTTGTGATTTTAGAACGCCACCAACAGTTTTGAAGTTGCTCCAGGTTGCAGATTTGCTTCCGTTACTTCATCATTACCGTCGAGGAGGTTTTCTTCACTGATGATTTCCCGGAGCTCCTCTACAATGAGCTCATTATAATGAGAGTTGCACAGCTCCTGAATGGCTTTTCTGTTCATTTGGCCAAAACCCTTACCTTCAATTTGCGCAACTGAATTTAATTATTTTACAATTGTGTTATTCTCTAAATGTGAATTGATATTTCATCTTTGAAATTTTTGCAGAACATGATACTTTGAGCTCTAATGTAAGCCAAGTCCGTTTCCCAGATGACGCTTATAAAGGAAATGAAATGTGCTTGCTTCCGCGCATTCGCGAATGTTAAAACCGGTAGCATTTCTCTAAGCACGATTGTTCGGAACTCGCGAATAACAAATCCGCAGATGTCAAGGGATTACTGTATACATTTTAATGTGCGATTAAAATTAACAAAATTTTATTTCCCTTTATAAACCTTTCTTGATAAAATTCAGGAGAAGCTTGCTTGGAATGAAAAGATATTTTTGTGCAAACAGAATGTAATCCACCAGACTTCACAAGAGAAATAATTGAAATAAATATTCACCTTACTGAAGCACATTGCATGTCTTGTTTAATTTCTTCTGGTTTAAATTTTGTTATCAAGAACTATCCTGCATTTGCAAAAGCATTTTATTTTCTATAGAAAAGGAGAAAACTCAAACTGTGACAAGCTCTTTCAAATCAATGAACGAATCAATGAATCACAAATAAATAGATTCTATGAAAAATTTAATGTTTGTAGATAAGCCTCTTTTAATGAAATATGCAAAATATGCATCTATAATTACACGAATATGCACCAACAGGAAAATCGGCCAAATATGCATTTATTATTTATATAGCATCGAATTCTAACCACATGTCAAGAAATTTCACTTAGTTATGCACTGGGGCAATGGACAAAATTATGCAAAATTATAGAAATCCTTTCCTTATTGATAAGCTTGGCAGGTTAAGAACTCACAGCATCAGTTTACAACTTCCCTTCAAAAAGCTGATAAGTTACAACCAATGTATCAGCTTTATCCTAGATTTATCTATCAGCAATATCCTAGATTATTGGAAGCATAGTTATTGCTTCATTCACAGAACCTCATCACTCATCTCTCCTGCACACCTGTGTGATTGCAAGGCCCTGTTTCTGTAAAGCACGACAATTTTCTTACATTCAAAGTACAAACTTCTTACATTTTTCTTAAAAACGGAAGATAATGTGAAAAGTATAGCTTATTAGAGAAGAATACAGGTTGAGCATGATGGGAGAGTACTGTGTTGATCATTTTTCAAGACAAAAGTGAAGCTTGAAAAATCCCATCATAGGATTAAGACAATTACATATAACTTGTTGTACATTGTACATAGTAATCCCTCGACATTCGCGAATAGTGAATTTGCGAATGTCGTATTACATGTAACTGGTTGTACATAGTAATCCCTCGACATTCGCGAATTTGCTATTCGCGAGTTGCAAACGGTGATGATTAGAGAAATGCTACCAGTTTTAATATTCGCGAGTGTGTCTTTTTGTCATATATATTTTTTTTAAGCCATCACATTTTATTTCTTAATCAGCATCGTCTGGGAACCGAACTTGACAGACACCAGAGCTCAAAATATCAAACTCAGATAAGTCATTGCACATGCGCATGATGTCTTCTTTTCTGACTTAGCGGTAGTTCATGCTATTCCTTTCAGTTTTCTGATATTCTGGTGCCAGTCTCATGTTTTGAAGAGATAATTATATTGTTAATATGAATGATATTTTAGAAGATTTTTGTGATTTGGTGAGGGAAGTGAAAAGAGGAAGGAAGAGAAGTAAAACTGTGGATGATTGGACAAAAATCTTTGTTAGTATGCCAGAAATAGTGTATCTGCAAAATCTGCTGTTTGTGTCATTTTGTGTCATACGCTTGCTAATAGAAAAGTTTGCAATGTTGACCAGTTAACTTCAGAAGACATTACATCGTTTCACAGCAATGTGTACTAAAATAAAACAAAGGCAGAGCAGGATAACGTTTTATTGAAGTTCTTGTCATCAAGCACACCCAAAACCTGATGCCTGAGAACACAGACACCTAGATCTCGTACAGGCCATTATAATTTATTCGAAAGAAGAACGGTCTTGTGAAAGTTTGTCGAAGAACATTCCTATCTATCACAAGTGGCCGTTTCCAAGTATATCACTTTGTAAGTTCTTTATTGAACATAGTCAAACTCGACCTGAACAGCGGAGGGGGGAGCAGACAAACTAATAATGATGTACAAGTAACAAAGTCAATTGTTACATTTATATCTTCTGTTCAGTGCAGAGAAAGACATTACTGTGGAGGGAAGAGCATTAGAGGTTATCTTCTCCCAGAGTTATGTGTTAAAAAAGCTCTGGCAATTATGGAAAAAAAGAGAAATCCATTAAGTAAAGCAGCAAATTTTTCAAAATATTCCAACAAGGTTTCAATTTAGCCTTTGTTTTTCCTAAAACAGATGTTTGTTCATTTTGCGAAGAAACAAAAGTTGCAATGAAGAACTCAAGTATACCAAGCAAGAAACTGGAATTAATGACACAGTACCACCTGCATAAGCTCCACGCCAAAAAGGTTTTTAAACTATGAAATTAGTTGAGCCTGGTGTTATAAGTGCTTCTTTTGACATGCAACAGAATCAACCTCTCCCCAAAATAAATATGAGTGAGGTCTACTATCTATGCCAAACTTGGATTTATCAAAAACTGTTCAGTACTCTTCAAAATTCAACGCTTCTTCTCCATTAAAGGACATTGCTACATGCCTCCTGAAAACATGGAACAGTGAAGATTTTAGGAAAGGATTGGTTTGTTAAGGATTACAAATTAGCTGCCAAAAATGCACCGAAAAGTAAAATGCCATTTAAAATTTAAGAACAGCGTATTTTCAAATACCATAAAAACAAGAACACTTGTTCACAAAAAATATGTATACCAGAGATTTTTCTTGTCATTCTCTGATAATATCAGTGCATTATTTTCGAGAGCTTTTGCTAGCTTCCAAGAAGCAACACCAAAAAAAGTTAGCATTTGAAAAAAGAAGAATGTTTTGAAATTCATGAAATGTGTAACTGAAGTAAATCAATAAGCCATAAATTTTTATGATCAAGCACTGAAGGAACCAGAAGGGGAAAATGACAATACAATTCACACATATGATGATAATGAACCATTTCTATAAAAGAAAGACATGTGCATCCTGGACCGAAGACTTCTGGGCAAGACTCCTGGATTGAAGATGCTCTAACAGAATACGCAAAAGTAGGCTTCTGTAACATTATAATTCACTATTATTTTGATTTGTGATTTAATTTTGATTGTAAAAAATATTTACTAGAAGCAACATCTTCAAAGTCAAAGTAATTATTGGTAAAACACATCCTAGTGTATTTTCAATAAGTGCAAAATTCTATGAAAAATTATGTATCATCAATATTCACAGTATTTAGTACTTAATAAACACCAATTTATTCAATTAACAGAGCTTAATCGTATAATTAGGGTAACAGGTTGTATCCTGGAATGTTCTCCAAATTACACTAAGCCTTTACTTAGTGCAAAATTCTCATGTCACAGTTTTAGTTACCATACTCCTCGGAAATGGCTTGACCAATTTGATGAAATTTTATATGTATATTCAGTAGGTCTGAGAATAGGTTGTTATCTATTTTTTTCCCCCTAAGTGGTAAGGGTGGTCCACGCCAATTTTTTTATTTTTTCGGACAAGATCTGGGCATAATTTTTGATACAAATTTAAAATTTGATGCACACATAGATTGTATATCAAACAAGGCACTAAAGACATTAGGATTTATTATGAGAATGGCCTCGGATTTTTCTGATAAAAATACGTTTAGATTATTATATTTATCTTTAGTAAGACCAATTTTATTATATGCGTCACCGGTTTGGTCACCTTATTACCAAAACAAAATTAGTAAAATTGAAAAAATTCAACATAAATTTTTGAATTTTGCTGCCTGGAAACTATATCTCCCATCTCCATATGTGAATCATGATTATACCCAAATTGCATATTTTATGAACTTGAGCTCACTAGAATCTCATAGACAGTTAAATGATATAACTTTCTTGTTTAATCTTATAAATAACAAAATTGATAGTATACAACTATTATCAAAAATATCATGGAAAATTCCACAACGTGGACTCAGAAACACAAAGGTCGAAACATTTTTTATACCACATGTAAAAACAAATTTATATTTTCATCAACCCTTATGGAGAATGTGCCGTTTAGCGAACACTACAAAGATAGATATAACCGATAAAATGTTAAGCAATTTTCAAACACAGCGAGAGAAAAGTTTTGTACTGATTTTAGATGATAAGAAATATTAATTTATATTTATTGTATATATTGGGCGATTGCCTGTCAAGAGAAGAAATAAATAAATAAATAAAAACTTTTTACCCAACCCGCTACACATGGTATGTATTTCACTCACAGCGTTTCTCTATATTACGTACCTGCTCAGCAACGTGCAGAATCTGCTACTAAATGTGAATAATATGGAGATAGAGAGACGGAGAAAGAGAGGGAGACACGGAGAAAGAGAGAGGGAGACACGGAGAAAGAGAGAGAGGGAGGGAGACACGGAGAAAGAGAGAGGGAGGGAGACACGGAGAAAGAGAGAGGGAGGGGGACACGGAGAAAGAGAGAGAGGGAGGGAGACACGGAGAAAGAGAGAGGGAGGGAGACACGGAGAAAGAGAGAGAGGGAGGGAGACATGGAGAAAGAGAGAGGGAGGGAGACACGGAGAAAGAGAGGGAGGGAGGGAGACACGGAGAAAGAGAGGGAGGGAGGGAGACACGGAGAAAGAGAGAGGGAGGGAGACACGGAGAAAGAGAGGGAGGGAGGGAGACACGGAGAAAGGAGGGAGGGAGACACGGAGAAAGAGAGGGAGGGAGAGAGACACAGAGAAAGGGAGGGAGGGAGGGAGACACGGAGAAAGAGAGGGAGGGAGACACAGAGAAAGAGAGAGAGGGAGGGAGACACGGAGAAAGAGAGAGAGGGGCAGAACAGCGTCTGCCGGGCTCAGCTAGAAAAATGTTTATCTCCGCGACACATTGTTGCGTTAGGTTTGAGGACTCTTAAGCATATTAGAGACTAACATATCATTAATACTATAATTAGCAGGAACAAACAGCAATTACTATTTGACTACAGGTAGAAATGACATTAGTACTAGAAACCTTTGTTTTAATAATTTGTGATGTTTGTTGCTGCGAAATGTTTAATTAACCTTAATTAATTAGTGTTTTAGTTAGGCTTCGCAAGTTGGTATTAAATTCTCGAATGTACAAAAGGGGAACAGATTCATTGTTGAACAGTTAAAGATGTGTACATGTATTTTATAACGATTGTTTAAATAATTGTCCTTTAGAGAAGATTTATTTATTATCGTTAATTATTTTCTCCTGCCGTCTTTTAATATGTTTGAGTCATAGATTTTCGTTGTTACTGCCATTTAGTGCAACAATAAGTGAAGAAAACCTGATTGATTTACATGATATAATGATGTAAGTATCCTCGCCAGGCGTCTACCGGCGTCATTTCTGACCAGTGTTGCCAGATGGACCACGTTTTCGCAGTGTTGCCAGATGTACCTAATCCGCATTAAGCGATGCTTCTGACCCAGTAAGCAGCAGGGAGTGGGATGATATCGTAATAATGACGTTTACAATTATCATTTTTCTATTTCGGTGTAATTTTTTAAATAAATTATGAGTAATTTGCAGGGCTGTAATAAAAATGTTGTCGAAGCCATCATTTTAAATGGCAAATTTCAAGGTGATAATATACTACTGCCACGGATCCCTATTATACCCACAGATGTGCCAATTCAATTTAAATGTTTTCAATTTCCATTAAGATTGGCATCTGCGATGACTATCAATAAAAATCTCAAGACCAAACGATGTCTGTGGCTTAGATTTGAGCACATGTTTTTCACACGGTCATACGTGGCATGCCATTGCCCTCTGGAATTCTAGAGGGCTCTGGGCATGCTCTCGAATGGGCAAACCATCCAGTTCATTTCTCTAGCTAAAGATGGGATAAAAAATATTGTTACGCTCTATTGCGTTGAGAGATGGATATTGTTTTTTTAGTAAAATTATCATAATTAGCTATGTATATCATTTAAAAAAATAAATTACAATAAATTAAAAATATAAAATATGTGGTAATATGTTATTTTTATATTCCATCGTAGTTCACAGCGCTCCATGCCTCTTCAATTCATATATACCGCATCCTCAAATACTGACAATAAGTTAGTCATTTTTTCAACTAAAATAATTCTGGGAATAATTATAAGGCAAAACAATGTTTGCCGGTCAGCTAGTAGTCCTATAAATTGTATACTGAATTTACTGCAGAGGCGAGGGCCAAAGGCAGGGGACGCAGGAGTTGTGATGAAGGTTCCGGGAGAGGGCAGGTAAGGAGGTGAGAGACGAGCTGGGGGCGGAATCAACGGCGGAGGCGGGCCGTGTTGACGGGGGCTGAGACGGGAGAGGGCAGGGAGCTAAGCGATGGTGTGGCAGGAGTCATTCATGATGCATTAAAGGTGACGGCAGGGACGGTGGCAAGGTGCAGGCAGAATAATGGGTGGAGGCAGGCATGGCGATGAGTGCAGAGGAAGGGAAGGAGTCAAAGGAGGAGGTAAGGATGAATACAAGGGTGGAGATGAGGGCTGGGCAGAAGCAAGGTTGAAGGCAAAGGCGTAGACAGAGATGGAGCCAGAGAATGAGATTGAGGTGGGTGAGGGTTATATTGAGGGTGCTGGAGTTTTTGTGAGGGCAGGGAGGGGGGCAGATGCAAATGTGCAAAACACGGGGGGGGGGGGGGGGGGGTATGAAGTAAAGGGAGAAAAGATTATACCATATTTACTCCTCTGTGTTATATTAGAAAATTATTTTGAGTGTTTCACAAAATGGCAGAGTAAAGAGCCTTGCTGTACATTAATGTATCAGGTTGCAACTTGTGAATGAAGGTAGAAAAATAACAAAAAACAATTTCATCATCTAAGCAACTATATGAAATAATTAAATGCAAAACAAATACATTTTTGCAATAATGATTAATTCTGGCTTTGGGTTAAAATACAACTTTTAAGAACAAATTTTAACTTTAATTTAATTTTCAGCTTATGCTGACATATATTACACAAATGTTGTATAAAACCCATTACAAACAACCCCTTTTGGTTTTTTGTTAATACAGTGGAATCTCATGAGGACTTTTTTCAAGAAAAGATGTTGAAAAATGCTCAATTTGTCATTTTCTGATTTCTTTCAGAACAACTACAATAGGGAATCGGGACTAATTTACACTTAAATAATACCAAGAGAAAACTAATTTATTTGAAAATAATACTCATATAAAAGTGAAATTCTTAACAAAATAATACCCAAACATTAAAAATAATGCCAAATTATCAGAAAAAACTTGTTGTCCTCAGATTGGAGTGGCCACTCACAGCCTTTTTTTATCCAGGGAGGCCAGAGAAATTTCAGTATGATTGTATTAGAACATCACTGGAGACCGGATTTTTATGTAATTACGTATTTTTTGTCTTTCTACTTACCGTTCTCAAAATTGTAATCTTGGTGAATTATAGCCCTCCTAACACAAAATCGAATTTTTTCGTTACATATTTTACATATTTAGTACTATATTACATATTTTGCTGTTTTCACAATATATTTTCTTATTTTATCAATTTTCTTCTATTTAATTCCATATTTTTTATGAAAAGATGTATTTTTTTTAATATCATCATTTTTCCTACATTATTGGGTAAATCTGGGTGTCCAAATCATTGACACCGCGTTTTGTGATCTGGAACCTTATTTTCGGAGAAAAATTTGCGATCACTGACGTGTAATACATCGATGAAGATGCTACAGTGTATGTTTGCTGGTCATAGATCTTGCCAGTTTGTGCGATGGCTTCTATTGCTGTTAGTCCGTCTGCTAACTACGGTCCTGGATTACAATAGATAAAGCTTTTATTACTGACGAGAAAGTTGTATAATGTGAAGTGAGCAGTTTTTATAAATCTAATTTCGTATTACGTAAATGTATTTTATTATTAGGTATTTAATATTACATATTATATCCGATTTTACATATTTATTACATATTCTTACTATTTTCATTACATATTTATGTACATATTTTGACATTTTTAACTACATATTTTTCCGGTCTCTACAAATCACTATTGCTGTACTGTTTAATACTCATCATGTGTGATTACTCTGCTATTGAAATGATTGACTTCTTTTTAACTTTCTCACCTTACTACCTAAGTAGTTAAGACAGACTAATTGTGTGGTGGAATTAGATTTTTTTTTTTGGAACAACTCTTATTGTTGAGCCCTGGTAAAGAAAATGTGGATAAATCTTATTTCTTTATTTTTATTCTAACGCAGATAGACATGTAGAAGTGTATATTTTTTGGTTCCTTGATACTGGGAAATCGATTGGCTGCAAAATGTCTGTTTGTCTATGGTAAAAATTAATATAAGAACATGTAAGTTGATGAGAAATATCAGTTTGCTCTTCACTCTCTTCACTGTCACTATTCATATCTTCATGATTATGTCCATCTTCACTCAATATAGATATAGATATACAGATATACAGGATGTTCGGGGAGGAAACATCAAAACTTCGAAATAAGCTCTTAAGAGAATTCTAAGCATATTTTGTCTAATAAACTATGTAGATATTCCGAATGGTTGAGTTGCAATAAGCACTCAAAAGTTGGTTTGAAAAATTGATTTCTAGGCAAAACTTTGCATTTTAGAAGCATAGAAACACTTCAGAAACTTGTAAATTGTTTATTATTTACAAAAGTGAATATATTTGCTCAGAGAGAAATATTAAGCGAGATTAAAAAAGCAGTTGAAATGTGTAAATTGGGTGCTTTTTAATTTCTCGCTTAATTTTTCTTTCTGAACAAATATATTCATTTCTTTTGTAATTCAGAAATTCAAAATCATCCCAGTGTGTTTTAGTTATGAATGTTTGGCCTGATATTACTATTGATTCCACCCCCCACCCCCTCGTTTCTGAGCAGCCTGGCAAAGAGGCAAGATCAACAGTATGGGGAAGTTAGGTGTGGATTACCCGAGTAATGAAAATATAACCCGCAACCTTATTCTGTGTTAGAGTTGTGGCCTTTCAGGCCTTGCACCAGGTATTTGAGTTGTGGCCTGTTCTAATATGTGTAGCTCACAAAGCAAAATTCACTATATTCTGGACACAGTCTCACATTTTATTTTAATTATTTAAGCTGATATTATGTGTTTATCATGGATATTGCAATTTTGCTAACAGTCAGTCTGACCGCTCCATCGTTCTAGTGTGTTATTTCAATAGCCCTATTAAGTCAGTTCAATTTGTTTCTCCTGTTCCAGGCTTTTCATTTATCATTGAAAAACATACTATTCAAGAATGTGAAACATTACAGTGACATATGACAGTACTTTCAAGTGCTTTGACAAACTCTGTTTTCTTGTCACTTTAATAAGTACACTGTAACTAGAAATCACTGTGTTCATAAACACCAAATAAAACTGGTATACTTGTTCTATGCTTTGTACAATTAGCTCTTGCGATCAGGATTGCTCCGGCATGATAACTGCAGTCGTTATGTTATATGAATTGTGAGACAAACATGAAACAATATGAGAGTTGAGACCTGGGTGATGTGGTCTACCCTCTGCTGCCTTCTCTTCATGAATTTCTTTCTTTTGAGAAGGATATCCTTGCAGAACAAAAACTGAGATTAGGAATATAGATAGTAAGAATGTTTGGTGTGAAAGTTCAGTAGATTGTGTGGAGGAGTGGCCTCCTTGTCTGGATAGGGAGTATAGATTAAAGATTTAAGAGGGTACAAGCAACGTGGCTGATATTATCTTATTCAATTAGTCAATTAATAGTAATTTTGTGAATGAATTACTAATCTTTATTGTATTCTGAATTTTGCCATTAACTTTTATCTTACGTTAAAGTATTTCCAAGTGAATTCCTTTGTTGGAAATTTGTTTTTGAGTGTGTTCTAATTTTTTAAATAATATTCTTCATATTTAAGAGGAGGAACTAGAATCCAACAGTATTGAGTCTTCTCGGCCAAGACAGGTGAAAAGACAAAAGTCAAGTTTGAAAATGCGCAGGAATGAAAAAGGAGAAACTCCACTTCATACTGCTTGCATCCATGGCTGTCCCAATCAAGTCCAGCGGTTGCTTGATTTTGTGAGTTTGAATGTTCTCTTTAATAAATTACCAATTATTTAATCGAATTTAACATCATGATCTACTTATTCAGAAACATCCTGTAAATGTCACCGACAACGCAGGCTGGACCCCTTTGCATGAGGTTTGTAACCATGGTCATGTACAACTGGTGAATCTTCTGCTTGATCATGGAGCAAATATTAATGATCCTGGAGGATATGCAGTGAAGGGGTGACACCATTACATGATGCTTGTTCTAATGGGCATTTAGAAATTGTGCAAATTCTTTTGGATCGTGGGGCATCCACTGATGTTAGAACAAATGATGTAAGTAATAAAACCACCTTGGATATATTTATTTTAATATGAGAATGTGCTTTGTTTAATTGTTGCTAGAGGAATTAATTGTGTGTTTTTGTGAATGTGAATTTTCATATTGTTTTGTTCCTTTTCACTATTAAAA
>JAHLJT010000631.1:128410014-128427472 GCA_031308135.1 Acheta domesticus | reverse complement strand
CCCGTTTATGAAAAATAAAATTATTAAACACATCGAAGATATGCAATGTGCATGATACCATGCCAAATCTACAAATACTATTATAGAGAGAATCAACTATCACAATCGAACGAAACCAAGAACATAATTAAATACACATTATATACTACTTTATTACTCCAAAATATAAATTTAATAAGGTTGCCGTTTTTAAAAAAATATTGTTAAAATCTGAATCATAGTTATTCATCCATCCCAGAAATTCAAATACGGTTATAGAGAGAGCCAACGAGCACAATCGAACCAAACCCAGAACATAATTATATACACATTATATACTAATTTATTACTCTAAACATATTTATTACTGTTGCCGTTTATGAAGAAAATATTGTTAAAAACTGGATCATATTCAACCATGCCAGAAAGTTTCTCTCATTGCTAGTGATATCCCATCGACTAGAGTTCGTATGTAAACGAGCCTGCGCCGGCCGAACAATTGACAGACGCGCGGCCTAAAAATTCACAGACGGGTTATTGTTATATTTTGTGACAAACAAAATAGCCCGCTGCAAAATTACTGCGCTTCAGACAGGCGGATGCGTCGTGTAAATTATAATTTGTAATTTTGTATATTATTTCTTTGTTCGTTTTTACATTCGATCTTTTGTTACATTACGTTTTTACATCGACATTTACACATTAATCGTTAAATGAATAATTTCTTTTCAAATATTGGAAGTAAAAATTGCTAGTTCGACAATGCATTGACAATGCAGGAACGCAACAATTGAATTCCGTTCCGCTGTCGTGAATTTCTGTGAATTACATGTCATTGTTGGTTCTTGATTGAGCTGTATGAGACTTCCTTTTCCAATACAAGTTACAAAACTTTTGTATTATATTTTTATGCAGTTGTGGAACTCACGTAGTTTTGACAATACTGCGATGTAAACAGTGAGTTGTTCGCACTGTGTAAGATATACAGGTGTGTTCACTCCCAGTCTAAAACTGAAGCTTAGGTGGGGCTAGTTCTCACAGTTCTCGCATTTAAGTCCTGCGATCTTTGGGTCTCATTTGGGCAAGGTCGTGATTGGTCGTGTAATGTGTAAAAGCCACTATTCAAGGTCGTCATCTTAACCCATTAAGTACCAGCGTCCTCATTTGAGGACAGTGAAATTTTTTATTATTTCATTACATTATAAATTGTATTCCCCATCACATTGTTGTTTGTCATCACCGCAAAGGTTCATTCAACAGATATAAAAATTTCTTATCGCTCAAATTTATATTCTTGTAGTTTTTCTAGCTTTCTAAGTTACTGCATTTTATACTTTGTTTGTGTTGATAAAATATTTGATTATATCTACTTTTCTAAATTGGGTGAGTTGCTAAACTGACTACATAGTGTTAGTTTGTGCTCGTACTTTACTAAGAATATAAAATTGTGCAGTTATATGATTCAATGTTTTCGGGACGTTGATATTTTAGTGCCGTCCTCATATGAGGACGCTGGGACTTTATGTTATACAATTTTGTCGTGAAGGGAAGAACTTGTAAAAGAGTTGGAATTTGCATTTCATGTGTTTTTTTTCGAAAAATGATGGAGGGAAACAAATCTGAAACAAGGAAAAACGACGAAAAATTTTTAGAACAAATTTTGACTTTGTTGATCCTAGTGTACAGTGCGATTTTTATAAAGCTGCCTCTCAAGTCCCTTCTTCACGATGAAATATATCGCGGCATTTCGCGTCTTTCTCGATCGTGCCGCTAGAAGTCGCATGATTGGTCATGCGACTGCTTGATCATGCGACATCTACCGGCACGACCGAGAAAGACGCGATTTTATAAAGCTGCCTTTTCAGTCCCGTCTTCACGAAAGAATACATCGCGGTTTTTTCGGTCGCATGATCGCTATCGTATCAAGCACTGCTTGATCATCCAACATCTAGCGGGATGACCGAGGAAGACGCGAAATGTCGCGTTAGTTTTCATCGTGTAGACGGGCCTCCAGAGGAAGCTTTTTTTAAAAATCGCACTATAAAAGTTCCAAGAATCTGCAAGAAAAAGTATCAGTTTGTCTTCTCCATAAAGCGTGCTGCCTAACGTAAGACTTGATAGAAAAAGACTCATTATCACGAGGATTGCTTACGCACAATAGCAGCCACCATGTATAAGCAAGCCTCGCAAATATTTTGCTAAATGCAATATTACTCTCAGTGTGGAATGTTTTGGTCTATTCCACTTCAAAAAGTAAAGTAGATTTTTATGAAATTACTTTTGTACTATAAATTTAGCTGAGTACAAGATCAAGGAAATATGTTTGTAGTAGAAGTTTGTTCAATTATGACCATCCAGTTCATTTTGAAAATATTCTTTTGGTATAATCGTATTTGCTTTGTTGATACATTACAATAACTTATGTAATTGTTGTTTAATTATTTTATTTTATTTTTGTTTTATATTTCAAAAAGTAGTTACTAAAATTCGAATCCAGTGGGCATAAACATTTGTCACGAGGACTTATTTTTATTATTGCGGAAAAGTCCCAATGTCCTCATATGAGGACAGTCTTCCACACCTACCCAAATTAATAATTTGAATTAATTTCGATAAAATTAAATAGCTAGCACCCAATTGAGATGATTTTTTTGAATTTCATTAAAAAAGGTCTAGTAAAAATAATTTGGGACTTAATGGGTTAAGATGTATATCTTACACCGCGACCCAAACCGATCGTGCGCACCGTACGGACAAGCGAGGAAGTAGCCTCAAACTGGCTTCAGAGAATTTGCCCCCAAGGCGGCTAGTTAACACACCTATATATCTTTTATCGTGATTGATCGCTTCTTGGTTGAATTGGATGTTTTCAAATAATAGCTAAGATGTTAGTAGGGCAGAAAGTGCAATATTTCAATTCTACGTAGCTGCTTCCAATAATACGGGAAAGTATATGCTGTTGTAGCACCACTAGTTTCTTCGTTTGTATCCGAACAATGCACATTTTCCCTCAGTGATATTCAGGAATATTTACGCCTTCGACTACCCATAAGGACAAGCTTCATAACGTTACAAATCAACAGAATTACCTCCTTAGCACGAATTTCGCCGTAACACGAACAAACTTCGGTTCCGGCAAGGGATTACGGTAAAACGGACATTTATAATACTCAGTTAATACGTATTTTAATATACGAACTCCCATTATTTCGGTCCCTTGGAATTCGTGTTAATGAGGGTTTACTGTACAATGTGTTCACAAAATAATTTTATTGTTACATGTATACATATGTAACTGTATTTTGTACGTGTATACGTATCTTACGGATATGTGTTTGCATTTTGGATGAATGTGTGTTTAGATAAGTCATTTTATTTGTATTTTCTTCCCCGTCTTAACCTCAGAGGTAAGTATATCGGTAAAAAGAGTTTTGCGTAATTTTCGAGTTTCGTCGCAGTGTTTATAGTAATGGAGTCTATTTGGGCTGCGTGAAGAATTTTACCGAGCCTCTGCGCATGCGCATTTCGAGTTGCGCTCGCGCAAAATCTGAAAGTAGCGCACACTAAGGAGCTTCTGACAGACAAGTCGTGGAATTCGGTTCCAGGATTGGCGCAATTTAGCTACAGCGCTGCACTCTTTCATCGCAATTGGTATAACTACTTAGATTAAAGTATAGTCTTAAAAGTAAAACGTGTAAAATGCAAATCTTCATCTGAAACGGTAAATGGTTACTTGGAGCTTAAGCTATCACACCATATAGAAGAACGTTTGATGGAACTGATCCGCGCTCTGATTCGATAAAGACTGTTATTATTCACATTCCATTAATTCTACAATTTGCAGTTTTCTTCTTTTGTATTCGAACAAAGATTTTCTCTTTAGTGGCATCTCTTTGTTGTGCTTACTGATTGTACTCACCATAATAATTTATGTGTATTCATTTTTTTAAGAGAAATCAATTTTTAAATCATGTATTTTGATGTATAGAAATAACAAATTCATCATTGTTTCGCAGTTATGAATATTTATAATTCTACCATTATTCCACCTGTAATTCTTAAAATTACCTAAATGTCTACATTTAACACTAGAAAATATGAAGGAAAAAAGGCATCTTCAAACATTATCAAAATTGCATGTATTTAAATATGTATAATTTGTAAAATTTATAATATGAATAATTTTATTGATGTAACATGAAGACTCCTTTTCGGTAATTTAAATCTTATTTTTATGACATCTGAAAATGCAAATATCGCTCATTTTTACTTATTACAATTCATACTGCAGAAGTTATCAGCCTGTTAATGAATTAATTTTCGAATATTTAATCATTTTGTTCAAAAACTCATAGAATACAAAAGAAATTTTAAAAATCGCACGTGACGAAGAATAGGCACTTTCGACTCAACTTGGGTCTCTAATTTTTGCCTATATGCGTAAATCCGCCCATGAATGTGTTGGAAAAGAGAAGTAGTTGTCACGACGTTGTGCGGTAACGAAGCGCGTTTGTTTCCTGTATGCCTGTCCTTTTATATGCCCATTGTCTCTTAAAACTAGTTTCAAAAGCCTACCGTTCTGATGAGTGTCTATGATGAGAGAGTATGTGACCTATTCCATGAATTGTTGTCTGCTCAGAAAATTCTTGTATATATCTCTTCACACTTGGTCGGCAAATGATTTTCAAAATTCGGATCATTGTTTGAAGAGTTCCTTCCTCGTCTTCAGTGTGAAACATCTGATCACTTCCTCGCAGAAACTGGCTCTGCTCTTTCAAATTTACATAATTCTGCCCATCAGTCCATACAATAAGATTGACCCAAATAGTGCATCCCTGAGAATCTTTAACACCTAGAAAACTTTATCAAAAAGTCTTAATGACTTGAGTTGATGTCATGATGGGCGTTTATTGTCGCCTTTTTCCAGATTAATCTTTTCAGGAGGCTCATTTAGACTCCCTTTGGGACGTTTATTTGCTCTAATCTCTTCAGAGTACGTCTATCTGTACCATCTATTGATTTACAATGAAGGTACCGAGATCCTGGAGGTCTGTATTTTTCGACTCGAAACACGGCATTTGTTTAATGTTCGTTTCTTAGTAACAATTGATCTATGTTCAGTCACATTTGTCAGGGTGAAATGAATTTTGTTTCGAACAAAAGTTTCTCAATACGTAAAGTAAATTATATAAAAAGTTGTTGACCTTTCCAATAACGTTTTTCTCCGCAAACGTTCGCTGCCCTTTGAGTGTGCATGACCGCGCGAGTGCACCCCCCTCCCACGCACACACACTACGTAAATTCCCATTATGTCCCTCTGCGATCCTCCTGTGGATTACTTCTTTCATCGATCGTTTCTCCAGAAACATTTCTCTCTTCCACTAATCAATACCTACTAATCAATAGAAAAAACGCTTAGCACAAGAACAGTCCAATTACAGAAATACATAATATACTGTATTTGTGCAAGAAAAAATTCAAGATTTAATACTGAAGAATATAATACTTTCTCTTCTTACTCTAGTAAGTGCGAGAAATGTTACTCTCCGTACAAAGTCTATATCGTTACAAATTACTTCATCTATGCAAAAAGTTTAATGAAACTAGTGATGCTAAAGGCGCTGCGTGCTCTGCCGCGGCAGATTGCAACTGTCGTCGTAAGACGGGTGAACCAAGAAACAGTGCCAGTCAGAGAACATACTAGCGTGTTCTGTGGCCGTTCTAGTAGGTTAAGGCGCCCATTTAGTATTTTTAAAATATCAATTTGAAAGTCGTAGAGAAAGTATAGTCTTATGCTCGCGTAGAATGGCTATTATTCATTCGTAGAAATTCCGACACTCACTCCTACGTCGCTCGTGTCGCAAACATCAACTCGTGAATAATAGCTATCATTCTACGCTCGTTGAAGAATATACTATTATTCCACAATTTCTCTCCGAATTATAACATCTCAGCCATCATTTTTGTAAAACTCATTTGAAATCTTAGAAAATTTGGTGCGAAAATTAAATAGTGTCAAGCAATGTATTTTTTTATTCAAAACTCTAAATGAAAATATATTTGTGACATTGAATTCATTGTATAAGGTATGCAGTGTATTCACGAACATATCGGATGAGTTTTTTAGCCTTACAATTTTCGTAAGCAGTATGCGAGAAAGTAAAATAATTAAAAGTTAATAAATAATACGATATTGATAGCATTGGCAAACAAATGAAAATAGATCGAAAAATATATAATAGTAATTATTGAATACTTTGGTATTATAATATTCTACAAATATATAAAAGTATTAGTTTATTTTACCACGAACGAAAGGCAGCCATTATTATAGCTCCCGTTATCAGTGAGTCGTTACTACAATGGGTTACAAGCAACAATGATCGCTCATCTATTCGTTTTCACATTTAACACAATTAAATGATGCAATTTAAAATGAAATAGCATAAAATGTACTAAAAATACAATAAATAAAAATAAAATGAAATATGAAATAATATACAAATTCTATCTTACGTAACATCCAATTCCAAAGCACCATCATTCATTTTACGTTCACAAAGCGCAGTAAATTGGGAACAGGCGACTTATGTTTGTCGCCCAATTACACAAAATACTCATATTTTCAAAAACATCATTACGACGTTATTTGAAGATGTTTCTGATGAACACAGTTTTACTTTCCCGTATACGTACGTATACACGGAGTGATATACGTAGTATAGGGAAAGTTATGTAATGCTGCGCGAAGAAATGGCCAATTTTCGGCGGAAAAATATTCATTGCCGGGCCGTGATAACGAAAAAGTGGGTAAAGCCAGTTGCTAAATTAAGAAAAAAATCCCCTAACACGTTGTGTAGCCAGAAACCCTCTTTTGTGGGTCCTTGATATAGAAAAAAATCCATTGAAAGGAAAACTTCCTTCTGTCCCTCTGTCCGTCTGTGAACACTGCTAGCGCCTAAACCATACGTACGATTTCTTCGAAAATGGATATTTCTCGGCCGATCTGATTCTAGTCAAAGCTTTGAGATTTTGAAAAAGATTCTTCAAAAGTTGGGGGTACTTTACATGTAGCCCCCCGGACATTTTCAAAATTTTCTCAAAAACGGCTCCAAATTTTTTCTTTAAATTTCTTCTATGAATAGAGTAAAATACACGTATTAACATGGCATAGGTCCGATTTTCACAAATAACTCTGAATTTTCGAAAATTGTGAAAGTTTGAATTTTTTTCGGCGTCTTTCTCCAACTACAAAATTGAAGATAGAGATTTTTCCTTCAAATGAAATGTGATCTCCAAAGTGACTTCTTTGCTTAAGGTCATGTACATTGTTCTGAAAATTTTAGTAGTTTTCGCACAATATTGCGTGCAAATATATGCAATTTTACAAAATTACAAAAACCAGATTTTCTCAAAAATGGCTCCAAATTTTGTCTTTAAACTTTTGGTAGGGATAGTGCTAAATGTACCCTATGAAATGACATAAACGCCATATTGCTGTATTCTTTTGTTTTTTTCAAAAATTGCAAAAATATAATTTTTTGACTTGTCTCTCACGTCGCTAATATTTACACTTGCGGCGAATTGTTCACATTATTATATTTATGAGTACATGTGCTTTAAATAACGCCAAGTAAAATTTATCGAAAACACAACCGTTGTCTGTGAAAACTAGCTCAAATTTCCGCGTTTTCAGAAACGCTCAAACGCCATTTTCTCATAAATGGCTACAAATTTTTTCTTCAAACTTTTCGAACGGACAGTGCTAATTGCACTTTTTAATATGACGTAAAGTTTATTTTGAGTTATTTTTTGTTTTTTCAAAAATTACATAATTGTAATTTTTGAAAGATCTCTTACATCTTTAATACGCACATTACCAGCAATTTGTAAACATTATTATATTTGTGAATGTAAGTGCTTCAAATAACTTCAAATAAAGTCTTTTGAAAACTCAAAAATTTTCTGTGAGCTCAACTCTATCAAAACGCTCAACTCGCTCAAAACGCTCAAAACGCTCAACTCGCTCAAAAAGTTTCTGTGGGTGAAACTCAAAAATTTTCTCATTTGCGCTTCAAATTTCGCATTTTTAGTAGTACTAAAACGCAATTTTCTTTAAAACGGCACATAATTTTTAACACAAAATTGCCATTTATGACTAGGTTTTTGTGTTCTTTAATATTCTAAAATCAATATTTTTGTTCTACCAATAGGAAACCGAAAAAATTAAGAAAATGACAAAAAAATGGACTTTTGGCGGTGATAGAAGGTAGCTGGCAAGAAAGAGTGTGGCAAATCGGAATAGCTAGCGAAGACCCAAGGAAATAGAAAACTAATACGGGAAAGTCTGTGCCATTCTGTAGCATGTGTTCATAATTGTAGTTGTAGGAAGACGCCGAAAAAATTGTTGGTTTTTTTTCAATTTTCGAAAAATGAGAGTTATCAACCAACATGAAACCTGCACCATTTTCTTAACCTGAACCATTTTTTTGAGAATTTTGGAAATGTCCCAGAGACTCAAAATTAAAATATCACTTTCAAATTCCGCGACATCACCAGATTGATGGGGGACTATCAATTTTGGAGAAAATCAGCTGAACTGTTTAGCCGCTAGCATTGTTCACAGAGAGACGGACAGACGATATAGGAGCGAATATTTTTGTCAACAAAACCGCTCTTTTTTCTGTATTCAAAGTTCGACTAGAATATGGTTTAGGATAGAGATCACAGAATTATGAAAACGTGCACAAATTTCACTTCTCCCCATAGCTCGTCACACACAGTTTTAAACTGTTTTGTCGTAAATAAATACGTCTGGCCGTCAATCGATTTTTCAGTACTACGGACCCAAAAAACATGGATTCTGGCTATACCACGCGTTGAAGGATTTTTTTTCTAAATTTAGCAACTGGATTTATTCACTTTTTCGTTGCCAGAGCATTGATAAGGGTATTTCTGACGAAAATTCTCCATTTTTACTTTCTCGCACTTACGTGTACTAAAGTAACAAGAGAAAGTAACCGTGCGCCGGAAAACGGCGATTTTTTACCGAAAAACTGTTATTGCCGAGCCCTGGTAAGGATAAAGTGGATAAATCCAATTGCTAAATATAGGAAAAATTCCTCTAAGATGTAGTGTAGCGAGAATCCATGATTTGTCCTTCATACTGTGACAATGCCCGACTACCCCTCTTTACTTAATTTATCCTGTTTATAAAATTTAGTTGGCTAGCTCGGTTTTATTCTTGAAATTGGGCGTTTTCATACTTGCAATCTCAGGGCTCGTCTTTTTTTCTTTTATGGGCTGAAAATACCACTCTTGTAAGACTTTGGTAGGTGAAATATTTATATTTATACTTGTTTTTTTTTCTAGGCGCACGGGGGTGTGTCAATAAAATGGAATATCTCACGGTATTTCGCGTCGTTCTCCGTTGTGCCGCCAGGAATTGCATGATCGCCAGCACTGCTATGTATTTTTAATTTTTCACATGGATATGACAATTGGATTATTTAAACTACTTGTAAATACCTTATTTGTAGTAAAGAGTGATTCTTCTGTCTTGCTTTGCAAAATCAGCGATGACACTGTCGTAAAATTTAGGATTTTCATTCAGTCTGTTTTCAACACTGAAAATTCATTTATGAGAATTCATTCAAAATTAGAAAGTCTGTCTTGAATTGTAAAATATCTCAAATCGTTTTTAAACGTATATATGTCGAAAAGTTGCGTTCAACTGATCCAATTGTTGCCAGAATAATCATAACAAGTTCGCAAATTTTCTACACTTCTGAGTGTGCTTTTTCCAGTTCATTTTCCCGAACAAAGCATAATTCTTGAGCACTTCGTTTTTTAATGTCATTAGTCACACTGTACAGGACACTCAATTCTGAGCGCAAAAGGACTACATCGAAAAATGTTCCTTAGTTCCTTACCTCCTTATTCTCATTAACGAATCTAGGGCATCTTGTGGGAAGGACGCTAGGTTATTTTTCCCGAAATTAGTGAGTTCTAAAAACATCAGGGATTTAAAATTTCAGAACCTTGAGTTCAGTTGCTCTACAGTGTTAATTATTTCGCAGAAAAGTCTACGATAACTCTGCTTTATATCAAAAGTATTATCAAGAATCTTATTTTTGATAAGTCTCGAATGTCTATAGTGTTATTTCGCACTTCTTCAACGCAATCCCTTTTTGTTTTTATTTTCTGAAACTTGTTTATAGTATGTTCTACACAGTAACCAATGACATTACTCTTTGAATATATTGAATAGGTTTTCTGTTAAGGGAAAACTTTCGTTAAAAACAATAATAAGAAAATTGAAACCGTAAACTCTTTTCAGTAGTGTAACGGTACGACCCGACGCGAACGGGAGACAATGAAATTAATATTAATTTTACTAATTTATTGTCAGTCAAGGCAGAATCGACGACGGATGTGAGCGCATACCTGCATCGGGGCCACGGGCGAGAGAGAGGGGCTAGGGTCTCTTTTTGTTTTTTTTTTACGACGCTCATCCGGTCGCGGCGGCGAGGGGCGCGGAGCCGACGAGGGGCAGCGGGGAAGTAAGAAGGGTCGCTTTGTCCATTTGGCGGCGCGAGCGTCAAAGCGAATGACCACCCACTCCACGTTTATGGCCAACGTATTTTTTTTCACACGGGCCGCGGAGAAAGTAGGCCAACGAATTTTTCCAAAGCCAACGGATATTTTTTGTACGCGACGCGTGCGGACATTGGTCGGAGGTTCGCCCCGCCACTCCGCCAAAATTTCAATTTCAGGCAATCAGGGCGACTTGGAGATGTAAATGGGGGGGCATGAGAGCTCTCGTCACGACGGGAAAGCTACGGCGAAAAAACTTCTGAGGTAGACACTGAACGTAACACTTCGATGAGCTAGACTTCGAAAGTAACGCCACGAGAGAACACTCAGTTCTAAATTCACGAGAGTTCGTTTCTGCGTGAACTCTGCGAGCCGACACTGCTCGTCGAGCTTCGCGAGACGTATTCGCTAACCAGTTCACATAAAGGGCTTGTACTCGCCATAGTTAGCGGGCAGTTATCCGCGACTTGTCGAACGCGATTGTTACCGACGCAATGACCGGTAATAATCGGAGTTGCACGCCCTACGCGTCTGCATTATTCGCCTAAGTTGATTGCGAGGCGAAAGTTTCGAGGAAGAGGGGCACGCGCCGCGGCTGTCAGTCAATGACCGCATCCCGGGTGCCTGGACGCGATCATTACTGGATGCTTTGACCTGCTGGCGGTGGCCACGGAGCAGCTGAGGGGACGGCCGACTTCAGGACAAAGGCGAGGGAGCGCCCTCTCCACTTTACCTGCCTGGGAGCCGACGCCTTCAAACACCAAGAATGGTAATGTTGTTGTGACCGCAATAATGCGGAAGGACTGAGACTCCAGGAGAAAAGGGGTTCATTACGCCTTCAGCGTAAAAGTGTGAAAGAAAAATCCAGCGGCATAAACTCATAATTGTTTTGTAATTAATTTTGCTTGGGTATGGCAACCAACAATTGTCAGATAGTAGAAATTAAGCCGCCAGTATCACATAATGTAAAATCATTGTAAAAATTGCATCCTTCGTCTCACATTTTTAGATTAAATGATTATTGTTAAATCTAAATGTTGTGTTGTGTGTGTGTTTTTAAGAACCCATCACCAGTCCCACCACCGAAAAGCAGCAGTTTAAAAAGGGGGGTAGATTACAAAAATGGCGCTTTGCAACGTGGGGCTTGATTAAGACACCAGTCTTACGTACCCGTGAAAATAAATTTATTAAACTCTGCTAATGGTGAATGGATCGGAGATGTGTTTTTAATAACAACTTGTGGTCTGTGTTCGATGTCATCTTTTTCAGCTTAGTGTTAGTGTTTTTTGTGT
This sequence comes from Acheta domesticus, assembly GCA_031308135.1. Classification (NCBI taxonomy): domain Eukaryota; kingdom Metazoa; phylum Arthropoda; class Insecta; order Orthoptera; family Gryllidae; genus Acheta; species Acheta domesticus. The sequence continues at coordinate 128,415,605 of JAHLJT010000631.1, read as the reverse complement.
TTGCGTGTGTTGTTCTGTGTGGGATCGTCAGAAAAAGATTAAGTCAGAAAGTGACAGAATCAGATTTAGTTAAAATGGAGAGAAACATAGAAAATCAGGGAGGACCCAGCGATGATGCGCAACCCCAGGCACCTACCGTTCCACCAGTCGATCTCACGACATTCATGACGATGATCGCGGCAAAATTTGACGAAATGAATAGTAAATTAAATGAGCAAAGGGACGAAATTAGCAGTAGATTAAGTGAACAAAGTGCAAAATTAGATGAGCAGAAGGTCAAATTAGATGAGCAGAAAGAGGAAATTAACGAAAATTTAGACAATAAATTGGGGGCATTTGAAGAAAGGATGAGCGAACGTGACGCGAGCATTCACGCGAAAATAGACGAGAGCATGGAGCAGGTGGCTGAAAAATGCTCTGAGTTAGCAAATCAAATTGAGGAACAGGGGGCGAAATCCGCGGCCGAATTACGGAGGTTGGAATCTCGATTTGATAAGCACGTGGCGGCTTGCAACGAATCGACAGCAATTTTGGCAAAACAAATTGAAACCATCGCGGCAAAATTAGATGCAAACATCGACGTAACTAACGCGAGGCTAGTCGAGATGCAGACAGACCTCGAAGGACAAATCAAGGGACAGGCGGCTCGGTATACGGAATTCGAGGGCGCGATTAACGCGAAATTAAGTGGTCAGGAAGGGAAAATGGACAGCATTCACGAGTCTATGAAAGTGTCGATCACGGAGATAGGAAGCAAGGGCGAGGCCGTGTGCCGGCGTCTGGCAAAATTAGAAACGAAAGTAGTTGCGGACATGCAAGCCGTGACTAATGATATTCAAGAAATTAAGGCGGGCGCGCCAGGTAACTCAAAGGACCGTGAGGAACAGATAAAAAAAGCACTAGCGGAGTCGGTGAATGTCTTGCGGGAGGAGATGAGGCAGGAAATACTCGACATCTGTGGGCAGATGCCGCAGCAGGGTAACGGGGGACGGGAGACGGCGTCACTGCCGTGGACGCCACCGTCAAACTTAAACTTTACGGGAAATTTGAACGAGAATCCGTGTGAGTTCATTCGACGAGTCGAGGACTACATGGAGCTCACGAAGGCGATTCCAAATCATTTAAAGACGAAGTTTGTCCAGCAATTGTTACGAGGGAGCGCCGCGAGCTGGCTCCTCGCTATTAGCCCCGTTTCCGCGCAATTTCACGGACTTCAAAAATCGCTTTTTAGAACGGTACTGGGGCGAGCAGGTTCGGTACGACTTCGAGAGGCGCGTCATGGAAGGTAGATGGGAGGAACGAGCGGGCGTATCACTTTTAGATTACGCGGTAGATAAAATCGCGGCCTTGAAATTATGCGATCCGCAGATTTCTGACACAAGGCTAATTTGGATGATTACGTCGCACTTCCCCTATCAAATCCAGAACTTGTTGAATAGCGTCGACTCATTAGATTTAGAAAGATGCAGCTACTGCTTGCGAAATACGATAGGACACGCATGGGTCAAGGGTCAGGAGGAGGACGACCGAACAATCAATACCGGCAGAATGAGAGTCAGGGACGCGGAGGCCCGCCGGCGCATCAGGCGACGAACCGGGGTCCACCAGCGGCCGCGCCGCGCGATCGAGCGCCGGAGGGAAGGCAAAATCAAATGCAGGCAAACTGAAACCGTTCGATTTCACGGGGTGCCAGAAATCCGAACGAGTGCTGATGCAGGCAGTGCAGGTACCCATAAGGGAAACGGCGAGCGTAAACTTTGCCATTAATGAAGCAGAGGACGAGGAGCATGATTTCCTCAGGGCACGAAGATGTCCTATTATCAATTCTACGTGCGAAGGAATCGAGGCGAGAGCATTAATCGACACGGGGAGCGAAGTTTCGGCCATATCTGAAGAGTTTTCATCTAAAATTAAAGAAGAATTTGATTAATTTACCGGAGCTTCCAATTAGTAAATGTTTTGTTGTCGGAGTGGGCAAGAAGAGGAGTTCTCCAATCACTAGGCAGGTCCTTCTAACATTATCGTTAAATTTAGACCATTTTGATGCCACTTGTCTCATTGTGAAGAATTTAGGGTATGACGTAGTCTTGGGTGTCGATTTTTTGAAAGAGTATAGCGGTAAAATAGATTTTCAAACGGGAACAGTGATACTGAATCAGGAAAAGTAATAATATTTGAGGAGAATGAAGCCGGCGTTCATGAGCCAAAAGAGGCCACCATGTTTTCGATTACGCGGGAAGAAGCTCACGGACTAATTAACGAGAAGATGCAGGAAAATTGCGATCTCAAGCCGGAAGAGCTCTACCGTTTTGCAGGAATTGCTTCAAAATTATAAGGACGTTTTTGTAAGGCCGAATGATCCGATTCCAGATTTCCAATTCCGAATTCAGGTTACATCCCCCGAATCATTTAAATGTAGAAGCTACCCTGTACCACAAGCACTTAAGGCAGACGTAGACCAAGTCATATCAGACATGATTCGAGACGGCATTATCGAGAGGAAACCGACCGCCTATATCAATCCACTGGTCATCGTCAGAAAAAAAGATGGAGGTGTTAGAATCTGTCTCGATGCCAGGAAATTAAACGAAATTACTGTGCCCGACTACGACGCTCCTATAGCCATTGAAGAAACGTATGGAAGTTCCGGAATACTAGTTTGTTTTCAGCAATAGATTTACGGCATCGTATTGGCAAATTGCCATACATCCTGAATGATCAGAAGTACACGGATTTATTTACGAAGGCCTAAGTTACGTGTGGAAGAGATGCCCGTTCGGACTTCGCAACTCAGGCGCGTATTTTATTCGCTGCCTAGATTCTAAATTGCCCCCGTCTATTAAGAAATTTCTCACGCCGTACGTGGATGACCTAGTGATTTCGTCCCAGAATTCGACAACATTTGGCAAATTTAGAAGAATTATTCAGGTGTCTGCTAGCAACAACATGCATTTGAATCTTGAAAAATCCCAGTTTTGCAGAAGAGAGATCAAGTTTTTGGGGTTATATCATCGATAATCAAGGACAAGAATCGATCCAGGGAAAGCAGAATCAATTGCGAAAATCAAATCGCCTCGAAATCTAAAGCAGCTGAGAGGATTCCTCGGCATATGCAACTATCAGTCTCGGTTTATTCCCGGGTATGCAACGCTCGTCGCTCCTAGTGGAATTAATGAAACCCTTTTAATGAATGAAGAAGTACAAAATTGTTGCCTGACGCACCGCGCACTCGACGCATGAAATTTGTGCACCAGAGTTTGTCGAGTTAGTTAAAATAGTTTAAGTTTTTGTTAGAATAGGATTCTTGAATTTCTAGGTTATTTAGGTGTTTTTGAATTTTGTAGAACTAGTAAGTAACGGGAGTCGAACGACGGTAGCACTGTCATTTCCACGCCAAATAGCCGACTGTGCTCTAGTGGATAATTATTAATGTTCACGGCATTCTTCGTCGCCACTCCGCTCTTTTTATAATTTTTGCAAATTTTATGTGTCATTCATTAGCCTCATTGTTCTCATTATTCTAGATTTAGTTCAATTTTGTCGAATTAGGTCGTGTTGTTTTTGTTTGCGTTCGCGTGGCCCGTATCCGTTTGTTTTCTTTTTCGCATCAGAAAATTCCTCACTGCGCTTAGAATTTTCTTGGGAAGGGGGGGATTGCAAATGTAACGGTACGACCCGACGCGAACGGGAGACAATGAAATTAATATTAATTTTAAACTAATTTATTGTCAGTCAAGGCAGAATACGACGACGGAGGTGACGCATACCTGCATCGGGGCCACGGGCGAGAGAGAGGGGCTAGGGTCTCTTTTGTTTTTTTTTACGACGCTCATCCGGTCAGCGGCGGCGAGGGGCGCGGAGCCGACGAGGGGCAGCGGGGAAGTAAGAAGGGTCGCTTTGTCCATTTGGCGGCGCGAGCGTCAAAGCGAATGACCACCCACTCCACGTTTATGGCCAAACGTATTTTTTTTCACACGGGCCGCGGAGAAAGTAGGCCAACGAATGTTTCCAAAGCCAACGGATATTTTTTGTACGCGACGCGTGCGGACATTGGTCGGAGGTTCGCCCCGCCACTCCGCCAAAAGTTTCAATTTCAGGCAATCAGGGCGACTTGGAGATGTAAATGGGGGGGCATGAGAGCTCTCGTCACGACGGGAAAGCTACGGCGAAAAAACTTCTGAGGTAGACACTGAACGTAACACTTCGATGAGCTAGACTTCGAAAGTAACGCCACGAGAGAACACTCAGTTCTAAATTCACGAGAGTTCGTTTCTGCGTGAACTCTGCGAGCCGACACTGCTCGTCGAGCTTCGCGAGACGTATTCGCTAACCAGTTCACAATAAAGGGCTTGTACTCGCCATAGTTAGCGGGCAGTTATCCGCGACTTGTCGAACGCGATTGTTACCGACGCAATGACCGGTAATAATCGGAGGTGCACGCCCTACGCGTCTGCATTATTCGCCTAAGTTGATTGCGAGGCGAAAGTTTCGAGGAAGAGGGGCACGCGCCGCGGCTGTCAGTCAATGACGCAATCCCCCGGGTGCCTGGACGCGATCATTACTGGATGCTTTGACCTGCTGGCGGTGGCCACGGAGCAGCTGAGGGGACGGCCGACTTCAGGACAAAGGCGAGGGAGCGCCCTCTCCACTTTACCTGCCTGGGAGCCGACGCCTTCAAACACCAAGAATGGTAATGTTGTTGTGACCGCAATAATGCGGAAGGACTGAGACTCCAGGAGAACAAGGGGTTCATTACGCCTTCAGCGTAAAAGTGTGAAAGAAAAATCCAGCGGCATAAAACTCATAATTGTTTTGTAATTAATTTTGCTTGGGTATGGCAACCAACAATTGTCAGATAGTAGAAATTAAGCCGCCAGTATCACATAATGTAAAATCATTGTAAAAATTGCATCCTTCGTCTCACATTTTTAGATTAAATGATTATTGTTAATCTAAATGTTGTGTTGTGTGTGTGTTTTTAAGAACCCATCACCAGTCCCACCACCGAAAAGCAGCAGTTTAAAAAGGGGGGTAGATTACAGTAGCTAAAAATCTCATCTTGCAGCATAAGAAAATAAGAACCCGAAGAACTGGCCGATTGCTTCCAAAGGCGACCTCGACCGAATGAGCCCGACGCGCGCCCCCACCACACGCTCCTCCGTAATCTGCTGATCATAAGCATTTCCCTACGAGGCTCTGGAAGCAGTCAGCCCAGTGCTTCCGAAGAGCTTTTAACAGGTGAACTCTACCCTATCTGTTTTTGCAATAATATTTATGTGCTTATTTTGGAAGATGAGAATGTCGCGCCAAATTAAAACGGGTTTTACACTTGGAATACAAGTAAATGATTCTAATTACTAGTCAAGTGATATTTAAATGTAAGATATCCTTGTAAATGATAGGGGAAGCAATGCTTCCCTTGATTTCATTGGAATAAACGCCCCTGATACACTCGATATTATACCTATACCAGTGGCTTGCATTCCATGGAATGAAGGGAATGAGTCATTCCCCTAAGCAAAGCACAAAAAAGCCTTTTCTATATTTAAAAATATTCGTTTGCTTATGGCCAGAGCAAAACTGTTTACTCA